>CM052313.1:29353967-29594664 GCA_028455605.1 Lasioglossum malachurum
ATTATGAGCACAATATCTACAAATGACTTTTACTTGTTATAATATGTTCAATAAAGTACCCTTATAGTTACGAAAGCGTTAGCGCATTGGTCTCTTTGCAAGAAATTCCTACAAATTGATAAAATTTTTCAGCTTGACAATCGTAGCTTTCGTTTACAATGACGAGAGAGACTCTCCGACTTAATCTAAACTTCTTAAAAAGTCCATGAATGAAACGTTTTCTAATTTAGACCTTCACTTTTAGAGCAGCCTGTTCACTAAAGTTCAGGTTCTGCCGATAATCGTCGCCGCTACATTAAACGAATATTAATAAACCCAAACACGGTGAAATTTCATCGGTCGATCGGATCACACGAACGGGAGACTCTGCACATTGGGTATCGGTGAATGAAAAGCGTGTGGAACGCTCTCGACCAGTTACAATGACGCGTGTGTAGACGCGCATATACTAGCTCGCGAGCATATACGAGCGCAACGCACGTAGGCCAAAGAATTATCCCTGTAACTGCGCCGGAGTTACTTTTAATTAATCGAAAGCCACCGGCGTATATTAATTCTCGCGAATCCGTGACGACGGAAAAATTAAATAGCGTTTCGCAGGAGCCGCCCCTTGAAAGCTGCAGCATGGAGGACGCCCTCGCGGGAAATTGCGGCTGTTCCGGGAGAATCGACGCATTCCTTGCACCCCACTGCAGGTTATTACCGCTACGCCGGTTATGAGCTTCGGGCCGTCTTGATTATTACAATTTTGCAGTTTTCGAGCAGCTCGTTAGACACACGAAATTAACGCAACTATTTACTAATTTCTGAAAATTTTGTGGCTCGAAATCTTTTTCCAATCTTCTCCGACGATCACTGAAAGAGGGCTCTTTTTAAAGATATGCATAAAATTAAAAGTATTGCTAAAATCAAGTAAAAACTTTTCACTATTGATTTTGTTGTAACAAATACCTGGTTCTATATACATAAAGGATTTACTCAACTTTTGCTCTCATTTGTACTTAATACTTGCAAGAACCAATTTTTATGCATACGAGTTTGGAACACTTGAAATAATGCGGTTCGCATATTCTGTTAAAACGGACCTCGTTCGAGGAAATGTAGCGCACACAATTTTAAGTAATTCAGAGTCGGACATTTGCATCGCGGTCGAAGGTGCACTCGAAGCAAGAAACCTCGCAGTACAATGACTGTTGCGCCATTCAGCAGGGTTGGTCTGGAACCCGTGACCCGTGGTGCATCACAAAAGGACGTCGGCGAAGATGAGGCTCGAGACTGGATCATACGAGGCATTACAGAAACGTAGACGCAGTAATTTCCCTGATGCCTTCTACAGGGATGGGTTTTTTGGACCGGTTCCGATGCAACCCGAAGGAGATGTACATTGCGGTTACCGGAGGGGGGATGAAGGGTCGTGGAATTAGCATTCACTGACCCGTTCGAGGGTCAGCTATCCACTCTTCGGTCGTCGGATATTTCCCTGGCACCGTAGGCCGTGTTTTTCTCCAGTCGAACGCGTAGCATATCGGACTTGGGGGTTCCGAACTAATTCAATGGCCTTGGATACTCTCAGCTAGCGCTCATGAGGGATTATTAACGAAATAACTACCCGCCGGTGCATTCAAGGAGCCCAACAAAGGAGCGTATATATACATTGCTATCATCATCAGTGTACTGTGGATTTTGCGCATTCACGAGGAAGTGCAAGAATGTGGCTGAACATTCGTAGTGCACAATTTATTGCATAAAGATCCACAGTCTAGTAATTGTTACAATGGTTGAAAGATTCGAATTCGATATAAAATTGGAATTCATTAACTCTCGTCCGTCCCTTGTGTGTGTATATACTGTTCTGTTGTTTGTAGATAAATTTTCCCGAAAGTTCGCGACTTTTATTTTTTTTAATGCGAATTTTGTGTCGAACTGTGTCAATGTGACACCGAGGGGACAGATTAAGTTCGTAAAATGAGGGACGGATGAGGGTTAAATATCGGAGCGGCGAATGAATTTGGTACACCTGATACAATATGCGCCGGGAAAGAATGTCCGAGACTATTCAGGAGTTTTCCCCTTAGCGTCGCGCGACAATCGGAAGTTTTTACTGGTGCTCGGCGCCCGTATCCGTTGGTGGATTCTCATTATCCTCGAGGAGACGCTCAACCGCGAAACGGTTAATTAATCAGGGCGGTTTGATGTAGCTCCGGGTATATGCAGGTTCAGATCCAGGTCCTGGTCCTAGGGTGCCAATCGGTCGATTCCTGGCTGCAGATTGGCGGTCCAAAGTGCACGTTTCCGACGCGTCCTTCTCCCGTAGGATCTTTTAAACGATCGATAGGGGGCTGGTGGGGTAGTGTGGTGCTCCGGTTCGCTTGCAGGCCGGCCATTGTCGCAGACAAATAAATCCTGGAATTCGAGCGGAACGATTAGATGAAGGCTCGTCCAGTCGTTCGCGCGGAATCCGCGGGCGATAGAGAAACACGGAGAACGAGAAAAATGGAGGGGTTGAAACGAGGGAAGACCGGGAGAGGGTGGGGTGGAAGAAGGGGATGATCGTCTGGCGAACGGAGACAGGAGACGCGGGGAAAGATTGCCGGGAAGGAGTTAGCGTGCTTATGCAGTCGCCAGCCCGCTTTTGTAGGTTACAAGGGCGCACGCTCCCTGCGCCGGGGAAGGGTGAAGGGCGGTAGGACAAATTTAGTATTACGTCCCGTTAATATCGTGTGGCGACGAGTGGATGAAAACTGCGGAACGAAAAGCCGTCCGGATACAAAGGGGATATGCATAATCCCACTTCCCGTCTCTCTTTCTTTCATTTTTTTTTTGTTACCGTCCCTCCATCCTCGAAACTCGTCCCTTCTTTCTCTCTCTTTTTTTTTACTGTTTTCCACCGCTTTATATACGAGCCCACGCTCTCTCCCGTGCAGAGTCGAACACGTTCGTCTCTCGGTACCAGCAGCTCGCACATGTACACGTCGGCAGGTCGAATGTATATATATCGGGCATATAGATCCCTGCAGGAGTGCAGAAAACGGGGTGACGGAGGTGCCGAGGGGCGGCGACGCCGGGGGTTGCCACTCTCACGCACATAGATCCTAGCCCGTGGCACCAACACCCCTACAACCCGCTAACAGCGATGGCTTCAAACCCGCTGGCTCATCTGAAACACAACAACCAGTTAGACCTCTGTACAAAACATAGTAGGATGGGGTAGTTTCCTAAAATAGAGGAGAATAGGGATACAGTGAC
Source organism: Lasioglossum malachurum (assembly GCA_028455605.1). NCBI lineage: Eukaryota > Metazoa > Arthropoda > Insecta > Hymenoptera > Halictidae > Lasioglossum > Lasioglossum malachurum. Next base: position 29,357,214 of record CM052313.1, read on the forward strand.
TCCACCCGCCACCCCTAAGAAAACTTTTCACGCCTGTTGTCTTTAAGTCTTTGTCCCCGAGGCCATTGAACTATACAAAATTCGGATGTTTCATCGTATTCAGAATATTATAAGTAGACTGAGGATTTTATGCATTTATGGCAAAAACGAGTAAGTGGAACACAAAATAGAAGAAAGATCAAATGTGCCCATAATTATGAAAGTGGTCTCTAAGTCACATATATTTCTTGTCTCGAGATATTTAAAGGAAAAGAATATTAACACTAAATGAATTCCACTGAAATTCCATTGAAATGACAAGCACTATCTAACGGTTCATTTATGACAATATCGTAAAAATTAAATTAAATTAATTTAGTTCCCTTTTCTTGTAATTGATGCAGACAATGTTCATTTTGCATAAAAATCCGCTGTCTAGTTTGATAACTAGAAAGGCTGAAATAGATACATTTTTTACCAATAGAACGTTTAGGTATGCCTTTCTAGTTTCTCTAGAGGCGTCACATGAATTACAGGAACTATGTGCAACTATATAGCAGTATATGCAATTACATTCGGCTATTGAGAAACTATCTAACGCAGACCCTTTGGCGGACCCGATAGTGATCTGAAGGGATTTTACAAGAGAATGGTTACAGTATTAGCGGGCATTACACGTTGAGACGTAATCATCGTACAATGGTGGATTAATCCAGTGATTTGTTCGTCGCTCGCCGGGGAGATGAAGTTGCCATAGCCATCGCTGGCGGGCGAGCACGTAAGCGCACAACCACCCTCTCGCGCTTACGTCAGAGGAGGGTCTGTGTGTATGGAGTGACAAGGTTTCTGTGTGTGCACGACGAGCACACACCTCCATAGCCGCGTGCAGCAGCACAGCACAGCAGCCCGTCCCCTTTTCTCTGTATACGTACCACCCCAGCGTGGAAGTGTGCGAGATTGGTGGCACCTCAGTGACGTCAGAGCCGATCGTCAGGCGCAAACGGGGTTGCCCACCAAACTACGTTAGAATGACGAGCCGATAAACTATCCATCAGGGTTTTCTGCGGCGGGCGGGCCAACGGTCTTGGGGTAAACACAGATACCTACACGTAATTTTTACTTTACGTTCGCGAAAACCACCCCCGTGTACTTGTGCTTCTGCGACGGGGGTGGCTCGGCGGCGTTAAGGGTGTAACTAGATCCGGTGAAATGTGAAACGTCCAAGGAGTGTCCAGGAGAGGGTCGGGTGGTCTGAGTGCTCTCTGGTTTCCAGGTGGCCGCCGTTGGTTTGGCCGACGATGGCGAGCTCGGGGTCGGCCGTCGACGGGGTCGGTGTCGGCGTCGGCGTCGGCGTCGGCGAAAGCGACGGTACGACAGGTATACCCGGTGGCGGACCCAGGAACCCTCTGATCTGCACTGTCTGCCACGATTATTACAACGAGCCCTGCCTGCTGTCCTGCTTTCACACGTTCTGTGCTCGCTGCATCCGTTGCATCGATGGAAAGGTCACCTGTTCTATCTGCAGGTAGATCACAACTGGTATTGCATGGCATCCTCAGGGTGGGCGACGAACCCTGGTTGAGTTTGGCTAACATATGCAAGTCACATTGTCAATGCGTACACACTGCGAAGCACATTACCTTGTTAGTACATTGGAGTATCAGTTTGGAAATACTCTTGCGAACCGCACACCGTCTGAGATCTTCTGTTCCTTTTGCTATTCGCTTCGTGTTCTCTGGTAAATCTGGTACTCGAAAGGCTTCTGCATATTTTCCAACGCAGAAGCTAGAATTTTATATTTACGTTAATCTGAGTACGATCATTCTAATTCTGTGAGAGACTTTTTGATTGTCGTTTCACTGCGAGCACCTGCTCCAAGCATGCATGTTGTGTATTACCGTGCGCTACGAAACTACTGCGACTCATACTGTAGTAACTTTTCGAAACCTCTGTTCCCTTTCGTGTACGCTGTGTCTAAAAATTTATAATGTCTACATGAAAGTACCTTTTCTAATCTGACACTTTGCTTTGGCTTACTGAAATACAGAAAATGTTACTGTGCACAGGCAACAAACGCAGCTGAGTGATGGAGCACAACTACCACCGTCCGATCAGCTGATGCGTCAGCTAGTCGAGTTGGCCAACTCGAAGAACCCACCATGTGCCAACTGCGATAAGCGAGACAAGTCTACCATGTTTTTTTGTACAACATGTGGTGCGTAACAGAAATTCATACCAGATAACTAGACTGCAGATCTTTACGCATTTATAGTATGTGCACACTTTTAAAATCCAAGGAGCACCATAAGGAATTTTCTAGTTGATAAATTGAAGTTGTTCCTCATCCTGGTGTTTTCCTAAAGTAAATAATGAAATTTAGAATTTGCGTAAAGACCCACAGTCTACCGATAACATTATATTTGACACTATGCCATAATACAACTTCACAATCTTCTCCAGGACAAGCCCTCTGCACGCACTGCAGAGAGCACACGCACCGTGCAAAAATGTTCTCCTCGCACGAGGTGGTGCACATGAGCAAGTGCACCAAGGACACCCAGCGTCGTTGCTCAACCCATGGGGAACAGTACATAATGTTCTGCCAGACCGCAAAGTGCATGCTCTGCGCTACCTGTTTCCGTGACACACCAGCCGAAGCCAGGATACACTGCGTGGACATTGAGAACGCTTACCAGCAAGCATCGAAGAAGATGGAGAGAACGGTGAAGTCGATCAGGGAGCTGCAGGCTGGAGTGGAGGACGGAGTGAGGGCTCTGATGTTGCAGTTGAAGGAATTGCAGCACAATCTAGAGTCCGAGAAGAAGGCGTTGAACTCTTTCTGCCAGGGCATGCAGGAGGCTATAACCAAAACGCATGGGAGCGTGTTAACAGAGCTCCAAAGACAGTTCGAGACAAAAGACAGAATGGTTCAGACTCAGCTGTTGTCGCTAGGTAGCGCTCTTCCTGTATTACGGATGCACCTGATGCTATGCACTGCGTTCACAAGCAGCGCGACGAAATACCAATTTCTCGAGCTGGCCCATCCCATGCTGGAACGATTGAACCGTGTCGCTCAGCTCGGTCATCCATCCAGGCCGCCGCTAATGACCGCCTATCCGAAGACCAACTACAGAAACGAGTTCGCCAGGGTGATGCAGCCATTCGTAGGCCAGGCACAGACCCCGAAAGAGTCGTTATACGATCAGACTCACGGGATCATCCAGCCGGAGCCGCCGGTGATTCAGGTAGCTAACCACATTCGGCCTGGCCAGCTCTCTCGACTTACAAACTCTCTCCATCTTTACGTTCATATTACAAGTTTCTTTTTCACTGCATTTCTCGTGCACACTTCTGTGTAAGTATTTTCGTTGACAGGATTTTACTCTCGATATAATATGATGTGGCTTGTACTTGGTATATGGTGGTAGTCCGTAGCCAGATTAGAACTGTTGTGCTGGGTGTTCTCGGCTGAAAGGAGGACCTAGCTCGGAGCTGGATTTGGTAGCGGTGACATTGTCGAACAAAACATAACCAGAGTATCATAGGTGCTCCAAGAGGACTGCTTCGATAAAACTAACTTTTTACGTAGCTAACAAGTTCTACTTTTGTAATCGGAAGCTATACAGACCTGTACCGATCGTTGGAGCTAATTAATGCTAAATCCACTCTGGAAATACTGCCGCAGAACATCCAGTACGTTCACGTAGCGCAACTGGCGGTACGCCAGACCGACAACTTTCGTTTCCCGCTAGTATTCTTAGCAGGATGTGTTCTTAGTCAGACGATTTACTCAGACCCGTATCGATGACACACGATCGGATCGACGATTAGAGATCATACGACGCGTTTTATTTCGAAGCAGAGCAGCAAGGCTCCGCAGAGGATCCCAACGAAAGGTGGAATGGATGGCGAACCATTCACCAATCACTGTAGGACATTCGACACTCGGCTCAAGGAATTGAACCAGCAGTTGCTGATGGTGAAGGAGCGTTTGGGGGAGCTTCATCACGACGTGTCTCTGTTGAGAAGGGCCAACGCTCCACCCCTGGGTCTACGCTACGAGCACGTGGTCAAGGACTGTCGGCTGCTGGAAAGACAGCTGGAGCACCACCAGTTGGAATTAGAGAAGCTCAGGAACGTGTTCGACGGCTTGTGGGACGAACAGTTGTGTAGGATTCATATGGAGAAGGAGATCTTCCACTCTCAGGTACTATAAGAAAAAGAATATATCAGATTAGATTTTAAAGAGTTCCAAAAATCCAGAAAAAGAAAAATCGATTTTCTAAAAATGAAAAACCAGAATAGCCCCTTGAGGGTCATCCTATAATTTGGTGCCGCTAATTTGTTCATAGGCGTAGAGATGATATAAAGTTCAATCTTGATTTTTTTTTCCAAATAAAATGCGATGACCCAAATTACAAAGGTTATTCTACTCTGCATGTCTTGGCGAAGAAAAATATGCACAGTGCTATTAATGGTATTCGTTGATCATGAATTGTAGATTAGGTCCAACGTAAGCACTGGTCTAAATTCAGCTACTTTCCCCTATTTCGAGACGAACCTCGTGTACCCTTGACCTGATCGATTATTTCGATGCTGTTTCAGATGAACGACATACTGTCCCTGAGGAACCAGGTGAAGCAGTTGCAGAACTTGGCCCAGCAACTGGAGCCATTCATAAAGTCCTACACGACGGGAGTTACAGCCGGTGAAGTCAGCATGGCGGTCTCAGACGCGGCATGCAATCAGGATCTAAAGGTGCTGCTGGATCATCTGTCGCGGCTGCAGATGCAGGAACCGCCGCAGCAGCCTCAGACCCAAGCACCGGTCAAGGACATCCGTCAGCCACGGTCCACTGTCACCAGTGCCGACAATGCTCTCTATATGAAAGGTATACAAAACAATCACATCAGATCGTGACAACAACATACGCTCCTTTTAATCTTCCTAGTCTTTCAATTGCACATTGTCGTCATAAATATACAAAATCCACAGTCATAAAACATGAAAACGTTAATCCCTTGCTCTATGACATCGAGTTATCAAAACCTAGTAAACAACTCTGTTGCTTCGGGGTACAATCGGTATGCATATACTTTTTCTTCTAGGGCGTTCTAAACGACAAAGAAGTAAAGAAAATCGCTAGCGCAAAGGGTTAATCGTTCCCGTCCTCTGTTGTTTCTCCACTGCACTATAGGACTGTTAACGCACGCAAGTGGATTCAGGAGTGTCAGTGGGTGCTAAGTCTGACCGCTTTTTGCAGAAACGAAGGAGATGCCGCCGCGTTGTTGCACCCCGTCCAATGTCGGAGCTGTGCTGGACTCCAGCGGAAACATCGTGGTCTACGGGACCACAAAGCCTTCCGAGTCGAAGCGGGGAGTCCTCAGCCAGCTGATTGAGAAGGCTAGGAGTAAAGAGGACCGGAAGAAATCGCCGGGAAGGGAGGACGGCCGCGATCGAAGCCAGAGCCGACGATCGAGGAAATCGCCGGACGGTTCGAAACCGAAAACACCGCCTGGCCATTCGGCCAGCAAGGTGCGCTCCCTGTGCCGTTCCCTGAAGGGCGGCAGCGGCGACAATTCCGCGGAAGGCCTCGACCAACCGGATAGATACGCGGACTCCCAGCATCCACAGTCACACACGACTGGTAAGAACAAATCCGTGAAGATCGCTTGCACGACTAACTAACCGCGATGGTAGTGGGCCTGGATCGAATTAGGACACAGTGACCACGGATTTGCCGATGATCCGACGGAAACTGATGAGACGACTCTCTCTATCTCCCCCACCCCCTCGCTCTATACATATATCTCTCTTTCTGAAAAAAAAACACACACACACACCACCACCACCACAGGACTATGTAGATAGCAATTATAAATTCAATGGAAATAAAACCCTGATGAACGCACACGAGAATTATTATACTTCGTTCGTGCCCAATTCAGGACCATGTGCAAAGTGTTTGTCTGGCTCTCTCTCTCTCTCTCTCTCTCTCTCTCTCTGTTGTTCAGCGACACTGTCCAACGCGTAGGGGAAAGTTGATACAGAGGCAGGTTGATACAATGCAAAATGGAATAATCTGGATCTCGTATAAGAAATGCAATTTTACTGTTATACTCGAGTTTTTTTAAAAGTTCGGCTTGTTGGACAGTGTAGTTCGTCGGATGAGAGTTGATGACGCTTCTGCCGGAGTACAGAAACAGTTGCGATTGCCTCGAATCGTTTCGGCGAGCACGCGAGAGATCGTTGTCCGCGGTTAAGTTGACAAACAGGTTGATTAAACCGCTCGAGGCTCGTGTAATAAATTTAACGGGTCGGTGGAATAATCCCTCGCGCGTATAATGAGACGGTTACCTTTGTTCGACGGGCCTCCGGCCGTTCGAGTGTCCTCCTGATCGAACGCCATTAGAATCGCAATTAAAACAACGCGTGCGGGCGCGGGCCGGGATTCAATTAAAACCAGCGCTCGATTGTCTCCGCGGCTCGGCGTCGTTCAATGGCATAAAACGATCAGACAAACACCTTTGCGCGCGGGAGTAAATTAGAAACGGTGCTCGTGGTCCGATTGGATTGTCTGTCGAACGTGATTCTGTGTACTCTCCAGCCGCGTCGGAACAATTAATTGTCCCCGGGAGATCAAAATGTGTGAGGCGCCACGGACTATCGGAAATCGAACGTGTTAGGGTAACTTCGGTGCGACGGAGCTCCGGTATCAAAAGCAAGAAAAATATTTGTTTATGCCGTTAGACAGCTTCCCTCCCTCCCTCTTTCTCTCTCTCTCTCTCGGTGGAGGACTTTAAGGAGCACTTATCGCACGTTTGCTCGCCCGTACACTTTGGCCGCGTTCCACCATCTTTTGCCAACAATTTTCACACACGTTTCTCGCACGGTCTCATTGAAATTGAGGTGGGACTGGTATACAGTTACGTTCAGAGCCGGTTACACAGCGGGACAGCAAACTCGATTTGAATAGACGAGGACCTTCGATATTACTTCAGCAATTTTTTCCGAACTACAGAGTGTTCATCGTTTAAATTATTATCCCAATGTCTACCGATTCAGAGGTGGACTCTAGATTCACCTCTAGAACCGGTGACCATCGGTTTCCGTGCATCCTGTACGCTCGCTGAAGGGCTGCTTGTTCCAGCAGGCGAAGAAGGGGAGTACCAGCGGATCTCGGAGGCGTCGAGCATGGGCGAGGCGAAGAAACGTGTCCAGGCGCAGGTGCACGCGGTCCCGGACGACCAACCGATCCCGTCCGCGAAGGGCACGAAAGTGTACCCGGCTAGTGACTCGGAGGACGTGTTCTATGCGGACGAAAAAGCGTCGACGGAGGTGAGGAGGCGTCGTCGCGCGAGTTGCGACAGCCTGAGCACCACCGGATCCGGCAGCAGACGGTCGAGCATCGCCGATGGGACGGTAGGTCAATCCGCGCAGGAACCAAGGAAAACGCTGGTTCTTTTGATCGGGCCTACATCGAAGTCATCGTCTCTGGTGCAGAAGCAGCGGTCCTGGGAAACGTTCCCCCGGCTCAAGAACAAACGGAGCAGCGAGGGCGCAACCGCATCCCTCGGCCAGCTCAAGAAATCGGATAGCTTCGAGGGACACGAGGAGGACGTGCGCAACTTGGTGGCGGCGGTGCAGGAGACCAGGTCGCATGAGTACCATCACTACATGCATCATCGCCGCCATCACCGAAAGAGCAAGACGAATTGAAACGCCGAGCCGACACGGGGATAGTCAGGGTGCGGGTTCGGGGAGCTTTCCGAGGTGTCCAGGCCAGATAGTCGGACGGTCCCGGATTGGTTGTCTGTCTCGGCTGCTGGTCCTCTTCTCTGGACTCCTTGATGGTACCATCGTCGACGGTCGCCTGATTGTAAACGATCATTGGGTTACCTTTAAATGATTGTCGGTGATTTGAAGGTGACCCAAGGATCATTAGATTGTTGCGTACGAAACGTCCGATTTTAGGACGAAATTGTTATTTTGATCAAGCCTGATCTGGACACTCATAGATCTGAAACAGCCAATTTGTTAATTTACATTTTGACACTTTACCGGAAGCCTATTAACGCAAAATGTTTTCGCACATCCTTTATGAAATATTGGAACAATTTGTGATGTTTCTTTAACGTTACTGTTACAAATCGGACATTTCGCACGCAACAACCGAATAGTTTGCTTTGAACTAGTCTGGCCCAGAAAATGAACAGAGTGTTTTCTTTTTAGAATTGTTGACAAAAATTAATTGATGCTTAAATCTAGACAGCGGATTTTATTAGGGCTCTTACAAGGAAAACAGCTTCTAAACGACTACTATGTCTCGCGATTGATGCAGACAATTTTTATAACTTACCTCAACGCTAGGGTTGGTGAGCTTCTTTAGGGTCGTCCCATTTAGGATTCAAGTCTGAGAATTTTGTTGTAATGAGAAACAGCTCCAGTGTGTTCTCACTACCAACAAGATTAAAATGAGGGCTCAGAAAGCATGTTTAAAATCGTTAATAAAAATGGATCGAAGCTTGTGTACTTACCATACGGAGAGTATCAAGGTCCAACGATCTTTTTCGAGAATGTCCAGTTTAGGAGATGGTTCAATTGAAGTCTGAGCATGTCCATGCCAAAGAGAAACAGTTCTGTTCGTTCTCACTATGGGAAGAATTAAATCGAGGTTCAGAGAATGTCTTTAAACACCTCAAGTATATAAAATGATTAGATCCGAGTGTCTCCCTTTAGAATTGTTGATATAAACGGATTGAATCTTCCATTTACCGTGAGAAGAACTGACACGGATGCTCAATAAGCTTTTTTAGCAATGTCCAGCCCAGATGATGAATGGCTCGAATACGTGACAATTGAGACCAATTGCTGCTTGTGTTCTGGACTCGGTGCAAAGTTAGGCGACACCGGAAGTTTCTTTAGTATTTCACGGAATCACTCGTCCATGGTACTATCATCGGCGTTGCCAGAACAGAGGAGTGCGTTCACTTCCGTTTGTACAGAACTAAGTTCGCTTTAAGTTAGTCTCTCAATGATCTCATCAGTAGCCAGAACAGCGAACCTAAAACACGGTATTTACGTTAGATCGATGATGCTGTCGGGCAACGATGATTTATGCGACATGATGACTCGGTCGCGTGTTCGGCTATCTGGGAGGGAATCGAAAACCCTCCAAACACCTAGCGTACATTCGGGAAAGTATAATCGAAGGACTATACCTTTCGATCCATTAGTACATTGTTAATTAGTAGAGAAATATTGTTACGCGAAAGAGTTCCACGAGATTCTTTTCGACCATTTTGAGCGTTTTATTAGGTATATACGGACACGAACGATGATCAAAGGGCATTTCGCGTGACGTGTATAAATATTATTGTATGCATTGAAAAAGAAAAAAAAAAAACAAATCGACCGCGATCACGAGAGCCAAGAATCATTCGTCTGGAAGAGAATGACAAAGAGAAAGAGACAGAGAGACGTTCAAGAATAGAAACCGCCGCACCATCGAGGAAGTGCACCCTTCAAACCAGACTGCGGATTTTATGCATCTATAGCGTACATGGTCGTCGGAAAAACACATTTCTGTGGACAGTCCAATTGAACCGCAACCCTCGTGCAATGTTCGAGCATTGCGTGAAGATTTTATCGTAACGAATCAACCCTTCTGTGAGCAACCCGAACAAACAAATTCGAAGCTTTAATATTTACATAAATCTCTTACATATAAATATCTACTCTGAAGAGAGAGAGAGAGAGAGAGAGAGAGAGAGAGAACACTGCTCAAAAGATAGGTCTCACGACGTTTTCACTGAGACGTGAAAAATTCTTAAAGGAATATTTTAGAAATAGGTTGCTTAGATAGGGGTTGAAATTGACAATGTGATGGGAAAAGCGAATTTTTACTTAGGATCTCTTAGAATTGACGCTTTATCTACCGGAAGCTTGATCATTTTTTTTCTAAATAACAATCCAACAAGAAATCGTTTTGTTTTTCGAGACAACTTGTTTAGATTCAAAATTGTTAATTAATGTAGCAGTGCATAAGGGTTGGCAAAGTATTAAACTAATGTCGATGATCGTTTTTGCATAAACATCCGCGGCCAGCTCAAAAGAACGTCGCCTTCGCGAGTGACCGTAGCATATAAAATGGTGTTCGAGTTTTGTTCTCGTCGATCCCCCAATTCGACGAGTTTTCTATACCCGTTTTGTGTCTGGTCAAGGGGTTGTTTCAGGGTCATCGCCAGCCTTCAGCGTAGAACGCTTCTCCATTTTTTATTGAATAGCTTTTTTATTGCAATTCGAAGCGCCGAAGGTCATGATGTATCGCTGCCAGTAGTGGAGTATTATGTAAACGGAAAATTTTGAAAAAAGAGGTACGAAGAAGAGGAAGAAGACGAAGAAAGAACGATTACGCGTTGTCCGGTATACTCGTCGTCGACGAAACACCTCCAGCGACGTTCCAAAACGGAGACTCGACTCGAAATCAGCTCTTCTCGTTAATTCACCCTTTGGGGGCTGAAGACTCTCTCAAAATACAGGAATTTCACATCTTTTCTATTTTTGTTAGGCGCGACACGATTGTTAGGTGTTGGAACGAATTCTGTGGCTTTAAATTTCTGTTTTCAATTAACGATCAGAATTATGGGGTGGTTCAGAAGTATCCATTAAAATTTTTCACTTTGTTGGCATTGCAATTGAATTATTGGTTTCGTAGAAAATTCATTCTGAAGTAGAGATAGGTACCTGATTTTGAAAGTTGCAAGCGAATAATCCAATGATCTAAGTGACAATCATTTTTACAGTTTTAAAAACTCTTTGTCAATGTTTAAGGCGATGGAAGAAATATTTCTTTCATTTTAGTCTTCCAACCACTAGACTGCGGATGTTTCATGCAAAAATGGGTAGTTGTCAGAGTCTGAACAAGGAGACCATGCAAAATAATGACTCACAAAAATCGTAATAATGCTCAAACTAGATTTAAAACTCGATAACAATTTATTGCTTCGACGAACACATCCAGAAGGAAATTACGGCGCGTGCAGCATTGTTAACGCTTCACCTACCGAGAATCTCTTAGAATTGATGATTGATATTCCTCTAGATTATGGCTAATGGCATAAAGACAGTAGAAGAATTAAAAAACAGTGTTACATTATTTTCGACGTACAATTAAAATAATTGAAAGAAGAAATACATTTTAAGAGTAAACTTCCATCGCTCGCAGTTCACTTGGAAAATGTTTATTTCACATAAAAATCCGCATTCGACTAGTAACACATGTTTAAAAACTATCAAATCGCTGGTGGGTAAAGCGTGAACACATTATTCGATCTTATTTCGCCTGGTTACGGTAAGAATGCACAGAATCCGCAGTCTCCGGGTACTGTAATCGAAAAGCGCTTGAACGATCGAGCTTATTTACACAGTCTCAAGCCTAAAGAATGTTCCCTGCACCTAATAATCGCCGAACCGGGCGGAACAGGTTCTGAAATCGGGGGTCGAACCACGAGGACGTTTTATCGCCGGTTCTCCATAGCTGTGAACCGGGTCTCCGAAGCTGCTCAAGATGAAATTGACCGATCGAACTGATTCATTGTAATTAGAGTTTATATACACAGAATACGTGGCGACGTGGCTACTTTGTAATAATTAAGAAAAGATAAAAAAAAAGGAAAATGGAAAAAATGAGAAACAGACACAGAAACGTGTACACCCGACGTCGAGCGTCGCGCGACGAATTTATCCCGTTGGGAGGAGGACGTTGTAGTTAGCAAACTTAAAACACTGCCAGCCACAGTACATATTACGAATTTAAACGACGACACTCCCCCGCTCGAGGAGCAACAATAGCCTAATCGCGAACGTACTCGCGCATGGATCCATCGTCCGCCAGAACGATCGCGAACACGATCGAGCTTCCAGCAGGATGCGCGGACGATCCTCGCGACAGCCGAACACGATCGATAGAACGATCATGGTCCGAGGACGGATCGCGCGGACGTTACCAATTATAGAAAATGTACACGATCAAGCATGTATGAGAACTGTCGAATCGCTGATAATAGAGAAATATACAAGTTATCAAGTACGTCGGTGTCATCTTTCTCATCCCCTATTTTTTGTTACGTATTCTGCAAATTTATGCGAGCAGTTCGAATCGAGAAACACGGGAAATCTCTATATTTTAACGAAGGACCAGGTGAGATTTTACGAGAGCTGCTAATCTAGAATGACACAGCAGTTTTATTAATTATTATTTTATTATCTCTTCTAATTTATTTGATTCATCCACATCGTCGTCTTTCTCGACTTCTAGCACTTGTGCATCGTGCAATGTTTCGGCTGCCACGTCATTCTGCTTAGTGTTAACCTCAGTCGCCTCTATTAGATGTAAAATGTTGCTGATTTTGTTGTCGTTGTACGCGTTCAGCATATTAATACACTGTGTAATGAATATGTTCAATTCGGTGGCGCTGACGTTCCTGCTGACGTTCAATAACGGATCCAACGGATTCTCAAGATAAATAGGCGAGAGATCCCGTTTCTTCTTGGTCCTCCCCTCCCGGATGGATATGGCGTATGTCCCGAAGTTGAAGGTAGCATAGAACTCAAACAAACCGAACAGAAGATCTTCCAATGAGCTTCTGTTCGTACACTGATAGTCTATAAATGTCCGAACTATTGGTTTAAGAACTACATTCATTTCATTGTGACCTGAAAGACAAAAGAAAGAATAGTATTTAGAGTCAATCGTGTAGCTATTTCTGTCAGTCAGTAGATTATGGATTTTGACAAACGAAATAAATTCTCTTATTCAGTCGCCATAAAATTAAACATGCAAATGGACATTTTTATAATTATCTATAGTCTATTCACCCAGCAGATCCTGTGACACAAGAATCTTCGATACAGAAGGCAAAATCTCTATCTGTTGCAAATAGAATATTATCAACAGAGTCAGAGAGAAATTTGTTAATTTTTGGCCAGCTACGTCGCTTGTTACTAAATGAGCGTATGCCCATCTGCGCAATGTGATTACCAGTGGTTTAACTCTCGGGTCCATCATACCATAATTGTACAAAATCTCGGACATGTAGAAACCAGACCTGTTGAACACGAGTAAGAAGATTACAGATTACTTATAAGAATTAAATACGCGAAAACGTGACGAGCACATAATACTTACAGAGTGTTGCTACTAAGATCGCAATGCATGCTTGTGAGAGTATTGGAAAATTTAATAATGGGGACCCGAGCTTTGAGAATACTTTGTGTATTAGTTACACCGGGAACAAATTTGCTCAGCAACATGGCTAGCGGTTTCAGGAAATCCTGTTGTTCAATCCTATCGATAGCAGCAAATGGTTTCGAACTATATATTAGTTGTTTTTGGGTTCTCTGAGAAAATATATGTGCTGAAGTTTTTACAATTTCTACAAAGTCCATAAAAACGTGCGTCACGTGGAAATGTAAAACGAAATCAGAATGCACACTTACCTGATGAGCTATTGGTACACGGTTTGTAATAGTGCATACTATGTCCAGGTCACTTCCTAGCTGTCCAAAGCCGGATATGGATGAACCAAATGGTAAGATGGAAAGGGTTGGGAATAATTTACCCAAGGTGAGACACAGCTGATAAGTGGTGAAGAATCTTAATCTTATATCGATGTCCGAGAGTTTCACTGTCTTACACAGCATTGTCATTTGTTCCGATATCTGAAAGATAAAATTCGATTGTTCATTTACTATCGCATTAAAGTTGAGAATATGCATAAAGTAATACATTACAGATTTTGAGTACAATAGGTTCGATTTGATCATAACCCAGGTGGGAAAATGATGACTATATTTTCGAAAGTTGATTTTGCCCCTTGGCAGTGGTACTGTCGCTTGTAGACAATCAGCTTGATAATGCATTATTGTTGTAGGTATACTCATGTATGTGGTGATATCCAAATATTTGACTGAATGTAGTAACTTTGCCACATCGTCCTTCATTTTAAATTGCACTAATAACATGTTTGGCTACAGACGACAAAATCATGGTGAAAACTCCTTTCTAATTTTACAAGAACAGTTACAAACAAAATATACATACGTGACTCATTTTTGTGATATAATGATATACACAAGATATTTTTCCGAACGACTTCAAGTACTCTGTGCATTCGGAAGCATCATTAAACTTATTTAGTTGCACCACAATGGTTTTCTTCGCTTGGTTTTGTCTTTGGGTAATCATTTTGTGAAAGTTTTTTTCGTCGACAGATGGTACATCCTCGTCCACACCTATGAAATGGATTTGTACAGATTATTCCATTTCGATTCTTGTTACTGTTTTTACTCCTCTTGTATGTTTCGCATTGTGAAATACGAACAAAACAGCTAGGACAATTAGTAATCGCTATTCAGAACCACTGTAACAGATGACTGGAACAAATAGTGTTCAACAGTCGGTTTACGGAGCACTGAAAGCGATTATTTCACATTACTTCATAAAAATAATAAAAAGACATAAATTTGTTAAATAATTCATGGATGCATCTTTACAATCTCAATAATCGTAAATCGAAAATATTAGAAGCCGTCATTTTGTCACACACACTCGTCCTGTAAACCTACTGTTAATTAATATATAAATATATTTATAATAAATAAATATAATAAATAAATATAAATATATTTTTTAGTCATGTAAACAAAATATATACATATATATAATATTTGTTAGCCGCGAAACTATTTTGAAAAAATATAGGTTAGAATTGACGAAATGATACCTAAATAAAGAAGTTTAAGGGGATATTGAAAGAAAAAAGCATACAAGAACAAAACTTGATGAATGATATTTTATCGTCCACATCGCGTTATTTGGTGACGGAAAAAAGTATGAGGGAAAACAAGTAATAATGTAGTGGTTGAGGTTAGGATGTCAAAGAGTTGATTCTTTGTAAACATAATAGTTACATGATTGGAGTTCTCGTGAGATGCTCTTTCTTGATCGAAACCTCGATATATTTACTGAACATTTTAAATATTTGCTATTTAATAATGGAAAACAATTTGTAGTAATACGACAGGCTCGAGCCATGTTCGAATCCCGTTATGCTACTTCTCCTAGCACGTGGTTTGGTGTACGCTTTACACTGCTTTACACTCTGCCAGCAACCATACATTATCATCCGTATATAAGACTGCTATCTGTTTTTTCAGATTAATCCTATTTTTGATAGTGTTTAGGGACATCTGGAACAATTTTCTGTAATAATCCAGGTGTTCCGTTTGCTCTTCTTGCCATTAACTTAGTCGCAAATTATGTTAAAAATAAATCGATGTGTGCACATAATGAAGTAGTCAGTTTTATTATTTTCTTAGTTCAGTGGTCAATACTTCATTTTTTGCCTGCTTTGCGTAAAATGTCATACAGTCGCTACTGTACACAATCATATTTTTATTTACATTTCTAACTTAAAAAAGTGGCCGGGTTTCATTATCCGATGTACTTGTTATACATGTTTACCGATAGATGACGCTTATTTAAAAATGAAAAAATTAATGACACCCCCACAAGAGAAAAATTGAAAAATCAGACAATGTTTCACTTACCATTTAATGTCTTTAACGGAGGCAAAAGGAAATAAATTGATTAATCTTATACGATCCCACATATAGAAGTTGAATTTATATATTAGACGTTTCTTTACAAATTACTAAATTAGTAACTTTTTCAACAACTTATTAAAAGTCTTCTAAATATCAACTCTAAGAAATTGATCGAAGAAAATCCCCAATTCTCAATTTGCGATTTTTTTAAGGAACACCAAGCTTTCGTTGTTACGTAAAGCGTTAAAATTGAAAAATTAAGGAGACTGAGAGCTGGAATGTTTCTGTCGTGTTCCAGAAATGTTGTCCGTTTTATGTGCACGATGGTGTAGGTATCGGAGGCCAATTCTTTCACCGGAAAAAAGAAAACGTCCGGAGCGCAACAGGTTTTCGCCTGATCGGTTACAAAGTATTTTACTCGGAGGGAATCAAGAAGAATCGCAGAAGTCTGCATCCCTCGAGAGGATCGCGGCACAGCATCTAACCCGGGCGATGACGTAAATGCAGTCTGTCCTCTTCCTTTTACAATCCGCGGCCATTTTCTTCCTCTCACTTTATTCGTTCTACCCCTTTTTCGCGAGACTTCTGTCGCTAGTGATGGGTTCGAGTTGCGTCGAACGTTTCCGAAATTCCTACTTTCTAGATTCTCACAAATTTTCAGTCTTCCTCCTCAAGCAAATTGGCACATTTTTCAGGCTGATTAGATTCGGCATTTTGCAAACTCTCACTCAAAGATGAAGAGTTGTTCTATCTAAATCTACTTCCATCAGTTTAGATCTTTTACTACTTTCTTTCATTACCGCAATTAAACGGATGCCAAAAACTGCTTTTATTAATATAAATGTGTTTGCTATTTTTCTTTCATTGATACAATGGGAGTGCCCATCGCTATCGGAGATCCAGTGCCGAACAAATAAAAGTCCTTTCAGTGTCGCGCTCTACTGGTCGATAATGCAATCACTCCGTAGATCATTGTAGATCCTCGTTCTCACTCCTACTAATGTTGGTCTTTGTCATTTCTTTCCGCTGTATCCTTTGTTCCTATCCCAGAGAAAAATTTCACAGTGTCCTTAGGGAGGATCCAATCCCTTAAAAAACCCTTTTGCTATCCTTGCGAACAAAATTCTATCTTGATCATTTTGATCCCCCGCTTTTATCAATAAAACATTCTTTTATCTATCTTATACCCATAGCTGAAAATTTTAATCACCGTATAGCTTCTTGGAAATAATTTTGAAAGGATCCTCTCTGTCTCAAGAATTCCTATTCTATTTCTTACAACCTCACTAAGAAATTTTTACACTGAAAAATATCCTTGTATAAGAAACATTCTTCTGAAAGATATATATTTCAACAGGATCCTCGCTATCTCGAAAATTCTTTCTCTCACCTCTTCGTTCTTCCGAAGCAATTCCGTCACTTTCTTCGCCAATGCTGCTTTCCTTCCTTTCTCTCATAATTCAACTGCTCTCCCATCGATCGGATGCAAAATAAAAATTCTCTGTATTAATTTCAAGGTACTGGAAACAACTAAACATTTAACGCTACAATTAAATTCTATTAATCCATTTATAAGTACATCCAATCAGCAGTATAATAATCATCGAAAACTTTCCATAAAAAAATCCGTGACTCCGAAAGGACATCCCATTTCCACTCTTACCTCTCAACTACATTTGGCAAACTACTCTTCAGCCCACATATCCCACTATCCTGATCACGGGGGATCTTCTAAATTCACCGAATCTCTAAAAAAAATCATCCATCAACTCCGACAAGGATCCTCGAAGCCAACGAGTAGCGTTTTCCAAATTGTTATGACTAGACTGCGGATCTTTATGCAAAATAAAAAATATCTGCATTGATTGCAAGACACAGATGCCAAATACAAATTCCTTTCTTCTTTTAATTGTCTTATTCAGCTGAAATTAATACTCTGATGTCCTTAAATCTTCTTAATTCGTCCACTGCTTTAAATTGTACTTGTCCGTTTTCCTCATAAATCCATAAAATCCGCAGTCTAGTTATCACACTTAATCACGTCTACACCCTTCCACAAATTCATTTCTCTTCAGCGTCCTGCTGCCCCCTCTTTCGTTAAATTCGCCTAACAATTATATTCGGCTATATTAGGCTATATTTCTCCAGAAATGATCCATCAACTCCGAAAAAGGTCCCCGAGACCAACCGATAGCTTTCTCCAAATTTTGATCACATTTATCGCTACTGTATCCTTCCACAAGTCCCCCGTCTCTCTTCAGCGTCCAACCTGCTGCCCCCTCCTTTTCTACCTGTCTCTCTCTCCTCTCTCCCTCTTTCTCTCGTCCCACCGGTTCCCTGTTCCTCCGCCTCGTGGTACCCTGCGTGTACCACGAGCGTAACAACACAGGACGAGGAGCACAGTGCAGTCTCGAGCCTCGCGTCGACCGCAACGGTTTTCTTTTCCGCGGCTCTCTTCATGCTCGGCTGCTTCTCTGCGGATCGACGAACCGGCAGGTGTGTGGTGCAGTGGCGAAAACGTGAACGAAATTCGAAGGGAAACTACACAGAAACTCGCCTCCACCTGAAACTTCAGCGGAAAACCGCTCGACGAAACCAGACCCTGCGCGAACCTCGAAACATCGCACAGACTCTGCTCAAATTGTGAGCTCCAACATCTTCGAACACGTTCGGGACAGTTTCTGTACCATGAAGGACCCTCCCGGGACCTTGACACGGTCTACCAAAGCTAGATAGAGTTTCCTACAGCTGGACAACAGCGGAGATTCAAGGCGGGTGCTTCAGGAAGAGGTCGAGTCGTTAGGTTTCTTCGATTTCGCTTTGGTTCGCGTGGGTCCGCCAAGCTCCAGGATACACGGACCGGTTTCCAGAATGACCGATCCTCGGGTTTGCGGTGTATGAAAGCGCACACAGTGGTCAGACCCGAAGGTCATCGATCGATCATCCAAGATTTTGGGGATGTCGAGGCGCGCGAGGACTTCGTGGCCCGCGAGGACGCGCGTAAGACGCAGCCCCCCGTGCTACCGGAAGTGCTGGTGATGGACGAGTGCCAGACCAAACTGCCCAGGAACCCGCGAGCCTGTCAACAGTGATCCCCTCTAGATTGGTGTTCTTCTTGACTGGGTTTTATTCCCGTTTCTCGTGGTGGTCCCTCTCTCTCTCTCTCACCCTCTCCTTTCTTTCTTCCTCTCTCGCTCTTTAAATCGCTTCACGCTCGACTCGCGATCGAACGTTTCGCAACGGGGCCCGCTAGAAAAAGCTGGAGCGGATTTTTCGTCGTTTTCGCTCTGGACCGAGCAGGATCTACTCTGGACACATGCACGCTGGGACGTCGATCGAGACAGGTAGATATCCGGTTACCATTTTCCCCTTTTCCGAAACCGAAACACTTGTCATTCGGATTTAGTAGACTCTCAATCAACCGTTCAAAAATTGTTTAACTCGTTAGCTACCGTGTTATCCATAGATTGTTCGTCCACGCGGTGAAGTTGGAGGTAGCCTAACAATAAACCTATCACGGTCAAATGACCGGTTTAATCATCGAAATTATAAAGATCAATCTCAATAAATTTAGTGTAGCCATTTTTCTAAGGCAATATTTACTGGTTCCTTTTAATACTTGCTAGGTTTAGCGTTAAGAAATTACAAACTAATTACGAATAATTCGAATACATTGTCGAAAACCATCTCCATCACTTTCTGCGCGTTTCCTCCACCTTATAAATAATTACTAAACGCCTTAAATCAGGGGATAAAGGATTTGGATTCAAGATAATGTTACTGCCAATCGATGGTGAGGGCCTACTAGTTCTAATAATAAGATATTAGATGATTGCGTTACATTCGTGTTATTTAGCAATATTCGTAAACGTTTCGAAAGAAACTTCTGCAGCAACCTGATAGAAAAAGAAATTCGGTACAGTCCACGTACGAAAGGGTAAACCAGGCTTGATCTATAGCGTTTCAAGGAGAATGACAATACTTCCACTCGATTAGCCGGGACCGATTAACTCCGACGACCGGTAATATTGATCGGCGCGGACGTTATCGGAGATGTTATCAGAGATATCAGGGGAAAGATAGGCGAACTAGCGGCTGCGAAACGTCTCTATGGGTTTTGCGCTTCCAATCACGGTGACACCAAGATGGCGCAACACTTTCTTGCTCGAGGAAAGGCTGCGACAACGACGACGACCACGTTGGCGGACGTTCAAGGGCGCGAAGGCGCCTGGCGAACGAGTTCCTGGAGAACAGAACGCGACGCGGAGTTCGATCGGGAAATAATGATCCCTGGAAAAATTCGCGGCTTACGTCATCCTCGTCGCTTACGCACGCTCGCGTTTCAAATGGTTCTCTCACCGTGGTTCTCAAGGTCGTCGAAAGCGAGCTGTTTCTCAACGTACGGCTCTGCAATCGGCCCTGTCATTTTATTCGTTTCACCGAACTGATCTGCATTCTTCAAAATTCATTTCTCCTTTTTTTAATACTAGAACTATACCGAGGTTAAGATAGTTCCACCAAAATCTGGTCTTTAAAAAATATGTAATAATAGAATATCTTTATATTTATTGATTTGGAATATTGAAAGGAATATGGGGCCGAATATGTCTGGAAATATTATGTAGTGGTAATCTTCGAGCTTTAGACCCTCCTTTTATTTTTCCCAATTGGATCTTGTATACTTTCGTTTCCGTCTTCAGAACTTGAAGGCACACAAACGCGTCTTCTTTTATGTAAATTCAAAATATTTTTTAATTCACTTTCCATGGACTCTCTCCTGAACATTTTCTTTGTCTCTATAATCTCATTATTACTATTTATCCTATTATTACTATTATCACTGTAAAGTTCAATTTCATTTTCTTCTGATTCACTTTCTTCGTGCTCATACAATTCCCTATCATCGATATCAGAGCATTCCATTGACATATTGTTCACTTCTTGCAACAACTCCAGTTGCTAGTAAAATATTGTTACATAAAAAAGAATTAGGTCCTACTCCAACGGCTATTCATATAGTTACATATAGTTACATCGCAGCTATGTTTAAGTTTATGCTGTGGCGCCAAAATAAGACGATTTCGGTTTCAGTAAACAAATTATTGAATAATTTTCTACTTAGGGAAGTACAGTCAGAATGACTGCTATTGGTATAAATTACTTTGATTCTGAATAAACTAAAAAATAAAATTCTGTAGTTATCGCTGTAAAAGTCATTACATTAAAATGAAATTGTAAAACCAGTCATTTTGACTGGTCTGGTAGTTCTAGTGTTAATTCTTATTTGTTTCTCCAAAATGTAAAATTACTGCTTCGTAATTTAGCGTGTCAGACTATTAGTCCAAAAATACTGTGCATCCTGAAGACTTCCACTTTATATTCTATAGAAAATGGCTCCAGTATTTATGTAAAATTACTGCTTTGAAATTTCCACAATCTGCAGACTTGGATTTGCTTTCTCCAGAAAATTTAGATTCCGGAGAGCAAAATTACTGGTTTTAGGCTGCGGGGGAGTCACGCGTTGGACAGACACACGTAGAACGTTCGTCTACGTTCGCATAATCGTGTGTACACGTTCCAAAAACGAACGGGTGTGGTGGAACGGCGTGCGACAGCTGTGCGGCGGCTGTTCCCTTTCTCGAGAGAGACATGCACGGGAAAACGTCGCCGTTGACCGGCCAGAACCGGCTGAATGGACAACGCGGGCTTAATAGACGGTTTAATGAAACGCGTACATAGTTATGCAATGGATTCAAGCGCGAAAACGAGCACAAGGCTCCGTTTGTTCATCCTCGCCGTAGGTGGCGCGAGACCAAATACGCGGCCGCCAAGGATCCAGCCGCCCACGCGATCCGCGGATCGATCTCGATCGTTGTGGAATGGTAGCTCCTTTAACAAACCTGGACATTATCATTTTTGAACTGCCAGAAGAGCGACACATTACAGTGTCGTGTACTTGAGTCAGTCAATTTTTATTTCGCATAAAAATCCGCAGTCTAGTAATAATAATGGTGTATATATCGACGATTAAGCTTCCGCAGTTATTTTGAAAACTTTGATTTACACCGAAATCAAAAAAGGATTCTGTACAAGGTTTACGAAATAAAAATTTTCTGCCTGATTAGTAGACTGCGGATTTGATACATTTATGACAAAAATGAGTAGGTGTAATTCAAAACAGGAGAAACGTTAAAAGAGTTTAACAACGCCGATATACTATTTTTAACATATAAAAATCATTAATGAGGAAAATCAATTTTTACTTAGATCGTATAGCTTGCAATTTATGTATAAAAATTTTATTTTGCGTAAAGGGGTCCGCAGTCTACTGATTAGTAACCAACGGAAGTGAAATAGAAATGTATTTTCTTTCTTAATATATTTAATAGGTCGAAAATAATATAACAGTATTTCCAAATTCATTTAATTTTTTCACTGTTTCGATTTACATCTACACGCAGCTGAAAATTTGACCGACAAGAATTAAAAAATGAAAGTGTCTACTATGAAAAGTCTTAATTCCAATTCGATCGTTCCACTGATTCGGAAAATCCGAAAGTGTTCGTTTACGATCCAGATCTAGATCGAAGAATTGTATCCGGGTGCCCAAGCTAAGTTCAATGCTGGTCTGATTATTACACACGGTGTACAGAGCGTGTACGGTGTCAGCAAAGCAGAAATAACTGCGCCATGATTGACAGTAGGCATTCTTTTTCTGCATTAAACGTATTAATCTATTTCGAGATGTCGTAACGGCGCGAACGTACACACGACTATACTTACATGTATATCGATGACTATATCCGTCCTAGTCGCCGGTGACTTCAACGCGCGACAAGCCATGACGTGGGCACGCTACGTGACGACCATACTCTTCCGATTCCTACGCGTTGCCCTAACGTAACGGCGCGTCCGGGCATCTAGGTGCGTATTTCGAAACGGACTGTTGGACACAGCTAGCCCAAAAATTATTTTACATGAAAACGCGCTTTCACTCTCATTATAATACGGGCAGGTCCATTGGAAAGTTTCACCATTTTTTTCTTTACTGACCTTTCCCGATTCGTTCGATATTTTATCGGCCTTCATTATAAATACAGTGTGAGTTCAAAGTATTCGTACACCTTATAAAAACTAATAACGTTTTCATAATTGTACCAAACGACCTGATTTTTTATAATCAATTAGAAGCATTGTTTTACGAAATGATATGCAAAAAAGATTTTTCAAATATTATAATTTACAAGGTTACATGCAAAAATGAAAAAGCTCCTCAATTATTAGCATCGGAGGCTCTCAGCGCAGCCGTATAAAAGTTACTAAGAAAAATATAGAACGATCTACATTTCCGCAACGAGCCGTGGCCCAGCAAAGACACTCCAGTCTCGTCGGTAGACCGTCAAACGATCCATTTCCTCGCGCGGCAGACAGGTGAAAGGTGGCGATCGTTACGGCCCTGGTTTCGCCCAGGTGCGCCGATCTCTTCGGCACGATCCTGCCTCCTCCCGTCCGCGAGAAAAGGTGGAAAGAAGGTGGCCAGAACCTCGCGGGATGTCGATCGACCAGCCACGTAAATCCCGCGATTCGTGTGGTCGCGATTTGCGACGTGAAACACCGTGAGACACGGCCGTGCGAACACACTGTGGAAAAAGAACGCGCGTGGCGAACAGTGCGAAAATGGCCGCCGTCTGTTCGGGGGGTCAACCGCGGTGGTCCAGTGTGCATTATGTCGATACTGTTCCTCGCACCGGTCTCTCGTGCACCTCGAAAAAGTGAACGTTGCTGCGTTGTGCTCGCGAAACTCCGCGTCGCCGTCGCTTTCTCGAGCCGCCCGACACGGATCTTAAACTAACCAGCTCGAAAACCACCGTCGTCCGCACTCCGGAACGAGTCCTGGATCGTTATAGATCGAGGATGTCGCCTAACATCGATCGGAACGTCGATCTGTGACCTTATGAATCCGCTTTCTCCGAGAAATGCGATTTTTAGAGACGTTCGGCGCTGCGGGTACCATCTCATGAATGGAGGACACGTGCAGGGAGGAGACGCTGGATAGAGGACGGTTTACGATGGTCACTGACCGATTAGAGACGTTTCGTCAGGTTTTCAGGAGGCTCGGTGGGAGTGTCGAGGACAATAGACTGTGTTCTTGTACGTGGACGGTGATTTCTCAGAGGCTCGGGACGCTAGTCGCCATTTTATGAATGGAGAACGTGTGTAGGGATGAGATTGTGGGTGGAGGATGTTTGTGGTGGTCACTGACCGCTTAGAGACGTTATAGTGAGGATACTAGACTGTGTTTTGATGCGTAGATAGTGGATTTTTAGAAGGTATCCAAAGTTTAATTACCATCTAGGGACAAAGCTAGTCGATAGAAGATATTTTTGGTGGTCACTGACCGATCGCAGGCCTTTTGATGAAGTCATTAGTACATCAAGTGTTCAGCTAAGAGACTGCGTTACCTCGTGGGAACGTTTGAGAAATTTTACGACGCTGGTTACCATTTTATGAATGGGGAACATCTCCAGAGCGCAGTTAAAGAATGCGGGATGGTTCGCAGCGGCCACTGACCGATTAGAGACGTTTGAACAGTCTGAACGTCATCTGGAAATATTAAGCAACGAAACCCGGATGATGCTCTAAGACTATAGTTACCATCTCATGAATGGAGAACGATTCTTAAGCGATCCTAGGGAGTAGGGACTAAGGAAAGAAACTATTTTTCGCAGCAAGTGTTCTCGCGCGATAGACGTTTGCGCGGTCGATCGTACTCATGGGAGTTCGACCCAGTTATTAATCAGACTTTCTATTTTATTTTAGCCATGGACTGGCGGAGGGTCGTGTTGGCGTTTCTATTGGTGAGTAAACATTCGTATTATTAACAACGATTAACAATCGCCTGTATCATACCTCTCGTTTCGCTGTGTTCTTAGTCTTTGAATAATTGTAACAGTTGGGTAGTAAACCATCATTTTGATGAATCTAGATAAATTGGTTGGAGGCTTGAAGTATTAAATTTCAAAGCTTATAATTCGATGTAAAGAATGCAGCAGAAGCCTGGGAGAATGAATCGAGCCGGGAATTACATTTTTTTGGATTGCAGATAAGGAATTTACTTTGCACCGATTTTTTATGAGAACGATTAGGCAAGATAACAGAGTACAATCAACTCTCAGCTCAGTTTTCCTCGGACTGTTTTCTCGTTAGCTCCGCGCGTATGCGCTGAGAGACACTTTCTCCACAGCACGGCACAGAGAAACAGATAATTACGTATCCGTTCAGTTTGCATTTCCATCGCGCCGCGAATGTTCATGCAAATCCGAGCTTCCCCGCAGTCTAGCCTCCCGCGAAAAGAAAAGCAAACCGAAGAAAAGGGAACGAGGGTTTAATGAAGCTTCCACTGTAATTCGAACCCGATAAAAGATAAACGTAACTAATGGGTCCCGCGTGCGGCAATTAATTTACTGGCTGTTTTGACGAACTCTAACGAAGCTCCACCGATTTAATTCCGATACAAGATAAATTCGTCGAAACGGCCGGCTAATTCATTACCGTATCATCAGCGCTAATTACTCGCGAAATAACATCCTCGACGAAAAAAATCAGGATCTTCCAGCGACTTAAACTGTCCAATATTGTTGGGAACACTCAGGATAATTGCTCACGGGCGCAATTAATTCAAACCGTCCCGTTAATGGGGAGGGGAAGCTGGAAAGTCCAATTAGAACGCGGCTTATCAATTATTATGAGACCCGCGAGGCAAAAAGTTTCTGTAACGGATTGTGCAACGAGTGCAACGCGTTATGAAATTCCCCGGGGGGCCTCTAGATCTTTAATATTATCAACGGATGACCGAGCAACAGCTCCCTTCGGTTTCGATTGATCCCGGTCTCGATTTCGATTTCGATCCAGGCCCTCTCGAGAGTGCGTGCACAATACTTTCTCTCTCGTATCGCGCCGACACGAGACACAACCGGCTCTCGTTGTGTGTTCGCCAGGAATGCGGGGAATTATGTAATCCTTTGTTGGCACAACGTCCCGGCAGAACCGTCTGTCGGGAAAATTGTGTCGAGAGCCCGCGCAACATTAATTTTTCCTTCGCAACTTTTCGGCCGCCGAGTGAATGGCAACTCGACGCTTGCTCGGAAACTATTGCTCCGATTCCTGAGACTGATGCTTCAGTTATTTTCACGGTGGCTTGCACGGCGATTTTAATTGCTGGGCCGATTGGCCGATAATGGGAGAGCTCGTCGGGCCGAGGAGTTGAGTTGCAATCAAGAAAATGGTAATTTTTGGCGAATTTTCTTCTTGATACAATTGGAAGATTAACGAAGAACAATTTTTCTGTACTTCTTTTTTAACAAGCCGTTTTAGCTGTTGGAATAAGAAAAATTATCTGGAGGCACAATTTTTCCAGTCAGAACTTGGATCCACTATTTCTAGCTAATTAGAGTATGACGAATTATGGCAATGTCAAGATGTTAATTTTAATTTAAGTCTTTGATTCAATGGTGATTGTTAAAAGCTACCATTTTCTCAGTCAAAACTTGAGTCCACCTTTTTTAGTAATTCTTGTAAAATTTTTTAATGATGAATGACAAATTACGATAATGTAAGAATTTGCTGAAAAGAATGACTGCACTATTCAGCGAAGAAAATATTAATTTCTGGTGAACTTTCTAATCGATACAGCTACAAATATTGCACCGTTTTTCATTGAAATAACTTTGTATGAAAAAATCGTGTAGTTAGAATCATTGAGCAGTGGCGTGCGATAGAGAAGAAGAAGAAGAAGAAGAAGAAGAGCGACTCTCGTTTTAGTTAATTACGCGCACTTGAGGGAACCACCAGCCCCTTGGCGTAAACGCCAAGTTTAAGCGTAATTGTCAATTATTAAGCGTTGCACAAGCACCCGGGATTGCAACCTTCCGAATGGGTTAACGACTTCGAATCCGCCGGTCTTTGTCAAGAGGACGCCGCCTTTGTTTCTCTCTTTCTTTCACTCGTTGTTTTTCTCTCTTTCTTTCTCTTTATCGCGACACGATGCTTCGCAGCGATTACCATGAGAGAAACGAGAAACGTTTCCCCGAATTATCTCTCGTGTAACCTTCGCTCCGACAGGGACCGTTCACAGCGCAGCTCTATCGCGTAACGGTCGTTACACACCGTAGAAAAAACGCGGTATTTGATATAGTCCGCGAGCGACAAACGCGAATTTTCTCCGCAGAAATCTGCTCGGGTCTCAAGGGAAAGTTGGGAACCCTTGCACGTTTCTTCTGTAACTTTTTTTTTAATTTACTCTACATTGCAGATTTGACAGAAATATTTCCTTCGTTTGATTTCACTTTCATCACTGACAAGTTCTTTACGGTTTTGCAATAGCATTCATAGGAAACATTACAACTTTTTATTAAATTTCTTTGATGTGTTTTGCACAGATTTCGAGATATTTTAACAATTATGGTTATGTGAAGAATCGAGATTTCTTAAGGGATGGCTTTCACCTCTGGGAGCATTTTTCGGTAAACGGTCATCGAACTCTGCTGTTCAACAACCAGCAAAAGTCCCGTTCCAAAATCAACTTCCCCTACATACCACCATTAAAACAAACGTCCTAGATCCTCCAACATATTGGTACACATAAAAAAATCGCCGTTAAATCACTATACTCTGCAGAGAACTTCACAGGAGGTCTCAAATATTAGCGAAACGTCTCAGAAGCCTGAAAAAGAGATTCAATTCGATCCGAGCAAACACCGTGGCGCGAAAAAAGACAATAAAAGACGCACGAAGAGGCAATATTTCCTCAGAAAAAAGATGTCCAGTGTGTGCAAATATGCGAACAAGACAACGTGAAATTCTCGATCTTCTCAAATATTTGGCATTTTTTTGGGGGTAAACTGACGGACCAGGTTGAAGCGTACAAACGGCCGTCCTCGAACCGAGCAGAAAATTTCGAAGCGCATGTAAATATTTGCGCGAGCGTACCGTACACAGACAAGTGAATGGGTACACTGCCACGTAAATGGATACACAGACAGTCGCGTAAACGAGCACACAGGTGTGGGTATGCTGTGGAGAAGGAAAGACAATCCGTTCGGAACAGCCACGCCCACTTTTACTCGGCCGTACTTTTAAATATCGGCACGGGATCTATCTTGAGGCTCTCGGGGCCCGTTTTCACAGACGTTTCACTGCACCAGACCCGATACCGGAAGCGAGTGGTTCGCCCGGCAGTTCACACGTTCACGGACGGTGGAAAACTGAGACCACTTTCCTCGTGAACACGAACAACATTAATTCGATCCTTCTGTAATTCGGTCTGCCCATTGTACTGTGAATGCTCGGGGACTTTCCTTGTTGAATGTCACCTTTGCGGGGAAGTGTCACCCAGTCGATACTGCGCAGCTAAGCCCCAAAGTCGCAAAGTTGGAAAGTCCTAAGGCCCCAAAATCCTACAGTTTCAAATTTCACTAAAACTAATGCCCCAAATTTCGTATGTCCCAAAACTCCGGAGTCTCAAAGCCCGAAAGTCCCAAAGCCCCAAAATCCTAAGGTTTCAAAGTCCCAAAGCCCCAAAATCCTAAGGTTCCAAAGTCCTAATGCTCCAAATTCTAAAGACTCAAAATTCCAATGCTCTGAAGTCCCAATGCCCCAAAGTCCCAACGCCCCAAAGTCCCAGAGCCCCAAAGTCCCAGAGCCCCAAAGTCCCAGAGCCCCAAAGTCCCAGAGCCCCAAAGTCCCAACGCCCCAAAGTCCCAACGCCCCGAAGTACGAAAGCCCCAAAGTCTTAAAGTACCAAAGTCCTAAAACCCCAAAGCCCCGCCAGATTCCAAAAGCTGACCCACTTTGGCAAGCTCCGAGGCAGCGGTGACAAGAATTGTGGAAGGAAAACCGGAAGTGCGGTGACTCAATCGAGTGTACATTGTGCGATAGAAAATGGCGTTTGTTTAACCGGAGAGAAAGTCCGCGCGCGGCCAAGTTTAACACTCGCATTGCGTAAATGATCTTTCCCCGATTCGTCGAATCGACTCGTCACGCGTAACAGACTTCACATGTGACGGTCCGTCTTACAACTTTCGAAACGAATCTTATTAATGAGAGAAGCCGAATTTGGCGTCGTCGGAATGCTGTCCGTCAAAGAGAACATAGTGGGCGTGGAATTTCACGGAGACTTGATAATCATTCGCTACACCCACGTAACCGCGACGATTCTCGATGAATCTCGGTTTTCGTTGATGTTTGCTTCGTGTGCGTTAGGGTAATTCTTTAAATAGCTTTAACAAGCTTTAACTAGCTTTAACTAGTCTTTGAACGATGATGGGTAATGTAACGTGACAATTCGGGGAATTATTAATAGAACGGGGAAAGTTATTGCAATTAGGAAGACTCACCGAGCTGCATTCTTGACGTTCCGCGATGTAAAGTTCAGGTCATGTTTGGAGTTGCTTGTTCCAGGGCATCTGAAACAGAAACGGTTTTTGTCAGCTCTATGTTTAATATATACAATCTAGTTATTCCCGTTTACCTCTCTGGTAATTCATCTCGATAAACTTCCGCTAATTTCCTAAATAGTTGTGCATTTAAAAAATTACAGCTTCAACATAGATTACAGTGTATTCCTGAGGCGAGAGTGATTAAATTGAGAAGGTGCGACAAATTTTGAAAATGACAGTACTAAAACCCAACTCTGCGCAATATAATAAGCCTTATAATGCACTGAAACTATGGAGGGTTCTTGGAAGACAAAGAAAAAAGTACAAATTTTCCCGTGCTTGCAGTGAATCTTGAAAGCTCGCGTTTAGAGCGGCTCCGATAATTTCTGTTCGCTTTGTTGTAGCCGGTGAATGATAATAATTACCCGTAAAGACGAAGGGGTTGCGAACACAGTTCCTGTAGGCGGAAAGCATGCGAGAAAGGTAATGAGAGCGTATATGGCAACGTAATGGCCACGGTCCGGCCGGCAAACCCGACATTTTCGTATATTAAAATCTATCGTGGTTATCGAGCGGATCAATGGGTAATCGGAACGACGCGGATCTAGCGTAGGTTGGGATCTCCTTGAGAACGCCACCCATCGCTCCGGTCCACGCGGCCATAACTCGAGGAATCACATTAGTCACCCTGTGCTCTCTGAGCGATCGCTGCCAGTTACTGCCAGTGCCGTGTACAGTCCGGTGACGTCAGCGCTTTGCACGCTTTCGGATAGAATGCGTTTGAGTCAGTCGCGAGGTCAGCGAGAACTGTCCTTTTATTTTCAGCGGACATGTTCTGCCATAAATGGCCAAACATCGTGCCAGATCTCACGGAACGTGTTGCCACTGCGATTAGGAACGCGGTAGATCAAGGATCTTGTTGGGCGTAGCTGGAGGTTCAGAGTCGCACAGTTCCAAAGTTCCTATGCCTCAAAGCTCCAAAGTTCCAAAGCTCAAAAGTCGCAAAGCTCAAAAGTCCCCAAAGTTAAAACCCCAAAGTTCCAACGCCCGGAAATTCTAAAGCCTCAACTCAAAACGCTTCGAAGTCCCAATGCCCAAGGTTCCAACCGCCCAAAATTCTAAAACCCCAAAATTCCAAAGCCCACAGTCTCAACGCCTCAAGTTTCTAAAGCTCCAAAGCCACAACACCCCGATGTCCCAACGCCCAGAAATTCTAAAACCCCGAAGTCCCCTATCGCCAGGGTCCCGCAACAAAGATATCCAAGTCCCTAGGTGTTAAACACATGTCTCCTTAACCGGCAAATACAATATCAAGATTTCTCAGAAAAAAATCCGAGTAACCATAATCTGTACCGAGGGGAGTCATAGGATTCTCATAAGGCCCAAGGAGCAGGCCTGTAATCTGCGTACAAGCCTTCACAGCGTTAACGTCGGAGGAACCCGTGTATCCGGCTGGTAAGACATCAGCGACAGCAAACAACAACCGAGACACGTTCGATCCAGCGATCCACCTGCCTCTCGATCGTCCCGTCAAAGTCTTATTCTCGTGTGCGAGATAAACGGGTCCCTCGAAGTGGGTCCGTGAGCAGTTTACACACAGACCGCCCATCGATCAGCTTGATCCTCGAGGATGTCTGACCAAGCCAGGCAACAGGCCAGGCATTTTTCCGAAACCGGGACCTGCACTTTGCACCGCGAGTCTTCGCGATTATGTATAATTGGATCGAACACGACGTACGTGAGTGGAAACGTTCGGCCGGCGCGTTGCCGATGAAAACAAGGCTTCTGCGTGGCTCACCGCAACAACTCGATGATTCCCCAACCATATAAGGCACCGAGCAGTCCTCTCATCATCCGATGGAATCCGTCGAGGACGCCGGATGATCATCGCGACGATGGTTCACTTTTTCACACGGCCGCGATGCCCGCGATCGCTGCAACGTTGATCGCCCCCTTTGCGGTCTCGCGACCGAATTGCATCTAATTACGCGTTTCGCGGACTGTCGATTGCATTTTTCGCGGTACTCACGATCACAACACCTGGACAGATATATGTATGTATGCTCGTTCTACGAAATATTGCACAAACTTTCGGTCTCCGGGACTTTGAAACCTTGGGGATTACCATTCTAAGAGGTTGAGGCTTTCGGGCTTTGAAAGTTTGGGGCGTTAGGACTTCTGGGGCTCTAAAATTTTGGCGTGTTGGAACTTTGGTGCGTCGGAACTTTGAGGCGTTGAGACTTTGGGGCTTTGAAAGATTGGCGCGTTAGGACTTGTGGGGCTTTAAAATTTCGGCGCGTTGGAATTTTGGGGCGTCGGGAATTTTTAGACGTTGAGACTTTGGGTCGTACGGAATTTTGGGGCGTTGGGACTATGGCGCGTGGAACTTTGGGGCGTAGGGAATTTTGAGGCGTTGAGACTTTGGGGCTTTGAAATTTGGGGGCGTTGGAACTTTGGATCCTTGCAGCTTAGGATTAACCAAAACATAATAGGCCGGATTATCCTACAAAATAAAAATAACTGTAAGATCACTGAAAGATAGGTTTTTAAAAATACCGTCACTTCGCTAGGATCGAGAGATGACGAGACAAATGCTGAAATATCTGCCGATGGATTTTACGTACGAAAGAACATTCACCCAGTACGCGTGCCACGCGTATCCACGAAATGGCTGCTGACTCGTTAAACCACTTTCATCGGCGTGCAACCGATAAGTGTGCACAGGCATTAACAACGCAGACGTGTCGGTGTTTATTAGACAATTTCTCTAGTACGGCCGTGGACGCCGTACGTGAGAAACGTATGTATCGCGAAATCTCGCTTTCCATCGGGGACCGCGTTACATTTCACCCTCTTTTTACCGCGATCTCTTAATCAGTTAATTGGTTAAGGTTATTTATTCACGTACAGAAGTTCGAGTCGACGGCTCTCTACCGAAACGGAGATCATTAGGCGTCGGAAGAATTTCGAGAATTGAGTAATTGAACACCAAGACGGTCTTGAGTACCTCTAAATGCCTCTAAAAGTTATTGCTTCATCTCGCATCGTTATCCGCTTATGATCTATAGCTAAGCAATATCTGCTTTATGTGTTATTAATAATAACAGAAGACATTTTAATTTATGGCTTAATAAACTTCGTCAGGAGTCTCGGCTTATCGTGGAATCGATTATAGGTAATGACGGGTAATTGAAGATTAGACTGATTATCGTGGATGAAACCTATTCGTTGAGTAGTGAAATTTTTTATTTGTTGTGATTTATAGTTGGGAGAAACTATAATCTAAACTACCTCACGAATTGTTGATAACCGAACAGAGTAGTGTGAGCTTCTCAAAAAATTTCTTGAGATTTCGAAACCAATGTTTTAAGAAATTAGAATTTTTTCTGAAAGTTTCTCTTTTTAGACCGGCAAACGTAGAGACAATTAAAATGGAAGATCTATCACTTTCACGAACGATTCTGTTCTCGGAACATGGATCGCGAGATACAATCACGCATCAATACCGCTCGCTGGATTTTTCCCCGACGAAAGTGTGATTTCTCTTAAAAGTGATCGAAAAGTGGAGCAGAATGAGAGCAGTGTCTCTGAGGAAAAAGTGAAAAGATTCCGTTTCTTTCGAGAACAAGAAAGAAACAACAGAAACTTCCGCGGGTCTCCCCGATTCATTAAAAGTAAAAAATTACCGATAAGTTGAACCGTGAATTATATCGTGTTTGGAGTCGTTTCAACCAGGAAAACGTCACGGAAATATTTCTAAGAGATTACTCTTAATCCAAGTATCTTCTTACAGATAGTATTCTCATAAGTTTACCAACGTTCTTCCACGAACGGTCTTAATCGAATGATCTCTAATCACATTTGAAAAAAGTCCGAGAAACAAAAGGTTCTGAGACGAGCAGTTCCCTTGAAAGGAGAAGAAAGAAGTTCGTTCCTGAAATTAGCGCCACGAAATAAAGCAAAAAGCGAGTTAATCGCGGAAGGTGGAGACAATGGAGCGATCGGGAAGGGAGCAAAAGAGCATAATGCGAGCGTTCCGACAGATTGGCGGGTTCTCGGGTGTCGAGTAATGGCGTCGGTCGCCGGCAAGGGCAAATCAAGACACCTTCTACTTCCCTCGACACACTTTTATTTTCCGAACGCTGCCGATTTAGGTATCGGCAGAAACGAGTGGTGCAGCGTGTGTAGGGGAGAGCCGCGTCGCGTCGCGACCGGCCAGGCGAGCGTGTAATTGCCGATGCCGATCAGACGCAAGCGTTACGTCTGCCTCGTTTTTCTTGCGCAGCTCGGCTGGCGTTGATGTCTCCGGGGCACATCGACGCAACCCTGAACTGGTTCCGCTGGTCATTATGCTGGAAAAATTTCTAATTATACCTAACCGAGCCGCGTGCTTTCCTTCGAGGACCGCGATTAACGCGATCGTTGCGATCAACGTTTCTTCCTCGATCCACTGTACCAATATTTTCTTAACACCTTCCAATTCTTTCCTGTTTTTCCTTCGGTTCTTTGTTACATTTATTACTAAATTATTATTCCGTCTCTCTTCATTAATGCCGTTAATGTCCTGGGATTATTTGAATTTATTTTCGTGCGAACGAAGTCCAGAAAATGTGAACAACTTCGATGGCCTTCGTTTGACATTGTGTATCATGTCAAAAGAAATTATAAAAATAATCCCGTCCAAGGGGACTCATCATAAATTAACAATTCTCTTTTAGGTTAAAAGTTGTGCAGCAAAAAAAGAATGTTTTTACATATTCTGATGAACACCGCCGTAAGCGGTTGATGATTGGATGTAACCATGTTTTGTTGATCCTCTTCAAGGACCAAGCATGAGTTGACAATCCTCTTCCCGTTGGCGTCACGCGTATTTTCGCCGTCGATTGTTCGCGATAAACGACTACCAGCGACTACGACGCAATCATCCGACGCATGTAACCGCTCGCTAATCGCTAAACAGTCTGGAGACGGCGTGTTTTACCGGATAGGGTAATTAGGAGTGAGCTAACTCGGTTGAGAAACACGTTCGTCCTTTTCGTTATCCAATCAGTCGCCGGCTGTATACAAACAGCCGTCTTTAGGTCTTATTTACAACCTTGCCGCGGCTAGAAACCGGGGAGCTCTCGGGTTTCAACGGCGGAATTAATCATCCGGCCGCTTCGTTTACTATTATTCATCGGATCGGATCGAATCATGGTGACTCTGATTTAAATTAATTCACTCGCGATTGCCAGGGTCTCGGTCAGGCACGATCCTCTTGATCCTTTTTACATTCGAAATAACTCCGCTGCGGATCTTTAGGCAAAATAAAATTGATCTTCTTCATTAATAATTAGACTGCGGATTTTATGCATTCATAACAAAATTGAACAGTTGCAGTTCGGTTTAAATATCGTCAATTTTCTACCTTTCATTTAAGCCTTATATTTTCCGAGATGTTAAGATGATTTGGTCCAAGGTCAACTGAAGGTCAGTTTATTGTACCTCATTCGAATCGTCCTAGCAGCTGCAACTGTCAACAAAAATATATCTTTCAGAGAGGTCAAGGTCTCCGACATTTCAGAAAATATTAATGTGTATTGTATCGTTATAATTAGGGGTGGGATCAAGTTCAATACGTACTCACGGATCCGAGTTAATTTCAATAACCAAGTTTCATTTCATGGGTTTCGGTTACTACTTAAAGGCAACGTTTCAATGGTTATATTTGAAAAGTATTAATTTTATACAAACTGATATCGAAATTCGGAATGAGTACTTGCAAGTTTCGAAAAAATACTTCGATGTTGAAAGGAATCGAATCTTTCACAAGTAGCACTCGAATCTTGGAAATCAGAACTGCGTAGTAGGTTTTAAGCACTATCTTTATTAAATTCGTAACTATTTAAGAATAATATTTCATTTACAATACTTGGTTTTATCAAGTATTATTTCCGTTTACCAAAGTACTTATAGAAAGTTCCAATTCAATCAAAGTTCGAACCTGTTTGCGAGGTACTTGATCCCATCCCTAATTATAACCTCATTCAGTGACCATTCCTTTTGGACTGTACATCATTGGGAAGCTCTGAATTGAGCGATTAATTTGATATAAAATACTCATGCTTAAAAATTATCTATAAATGACTTCGTTTGAGAAAATGTGTAGGTCGCAAACTTAGTTGCCAACCTAATACAACGACCTAAAACATTTTCCGACAGAGTGAATAAAGAGCGGGAACGATCGAAAATTGTTAATAAATGAATAAATAGCAACAGCAATCAATATTATCAACGACCCGTGAGATCTTCCTCCGAAGTAGCGCAGTTTTCAATGTCCACGCAGCATGATGGTTAATCGAGGATCAGCCTGCTCTTAATATGCACGCATGAGCGATCGTATCATCGTAAGAAATTATGTATTAGATCGTCGATGATGTAGTACGACGGGAGCCGATGTAACCATCGAAAATAGCTGATCGGTTGTTCGACGAACATTGAGCCTGACTTTCCTATTAAAACAGAAGGGAACGGCCGCTCCCGGTTATATACGATTAATCATAATAATTATGATCGACGGGGAATAATATGATAATAGTCGGCGCGGCTATAGATTACTGGTTCCCTTAGTTTCGCGGTTTTTCTGCGAGGCGAACGCTTGTACTCTCTCGTTCCGAGGACTTGTTCTCCGATCGTCCGGACAATTAGAAATAGGTTTAACACGTTTCGCTCTTGAACGGGAATTGAACTAAATTATTCTAGATTATCGGGTTCGAAGATATCGACGCTCAAAGTTCACTAATTGTGAAAAAGAAATTTTTACCTCACGTTTTTTGCCTTATTTGACTAGCTAACTATTCAGCACAATTAGTGAACTTTGAGCGCTGATATCTCGGAAACTATGCGAGATAGCGAAAAGCTGAATAGAGTCAATCTTATGGCACATATTGTCAGCTTTAAGTTTGTATAAAATGGTCTCATCGCAAGGACGCATAGTTTCCGAGATATAAGCGGAAAACCAAAAAAGGGGACCTTCTACGTGCCCCCCTGCACCCCGCTCACCACCTAGGAGTGGGGACTTTTAGTATGTTTATGAATTAAATTATGAATATTATATTATGAATGATTTATTATGAATAAAAGACACGAAGAGTTTCGGGAGAATTTACCTAGAAATACCAGAACAGTATAACTTAATTCGGAAAAACTGTGTCAAATTGACACCAGGGACGAATGAGGGTTAAAAACATAATTCGTTCCCGAGTTAGCCATCATCTCTTTAATAAAACCTGGCTCTTTATGAACACTTTATGTTTTTAAATTGTCGTTAAATTAAATAGGCCTCTAGAGATTCCTTGATTATTTAATAATTTTCTGGGACCTTCAAATGAGCATACAGTATACACACGCTATACGCAACAAACAATAGTTGATTCCAGCAACGCAGAATCGGATTCCCTATACTCCATCGGCCTTCGACCAAACCAATAAAGTATAATTGCTGAGAAACACCTTGCGTTTTGTTCCACGCGATAAGATGTTACCGATTGTCCTTAAAATTGCATTCCATCGACACCTTTTCCACGGATTCGCCGGTTAATAATTAAGCCTAATCGATGAGAAATGAAGCCTCGATCCCGCGAGCCTCGATCATGTGCAAGCTAGAGCATCTCGGATCGCATGATTCATAGACCGAGCGGAGAGAGTCGGCGGATCAAGTTTACCTGACATTTTCGCAAGGACTTTTCGATCGATGACGATCGCGGTTTTAATCTGTGCGTCGATCGCCGATTCTAGAACTGATAGATCGACGCAGCAGAGTCGACTCGGACTTCGTTAGAACTTCTAATAATTTTAAGTGCGTTTCGGACACGTACACTTTGAACTTTCAGTGGCTTTAATGGTGTGGAGAAAGTTACTGAAAGTGAAGGTAATTATACTTCGCGCGAATGTGATCAAATCAGAAATAATAATGCCGGACAATATTTCTGCCATTAGAAATAGCCTGGAGATTTTTATAGAAATGTAAGCATGTATTAATTTATGTTATTAAGACCGAAATAAATGTTAGAAAAGTTTTCAGAACGTCCAGATTGTATAAAATCAGCAATTCAATGATGAAACAGTTACACAACATTTTGATATTACCCCGTAATCATTTACATAAATAATAAGGTTAAAAGAATTGCAACTTCCAATTTCTCGAATTAATTACCCAAGCAGTTTTTGCGGAATTGCTCGAATGTGTCAAATTATATCAGAAAATTAACGAATCCTCGGGTAAATGGCACGAAAGGAACAGGTGATGAAAGAGTTATGCAAGGAGGTTACATAAAAAAAATCGAGTCAACGACACGCAGGATAAAAGCAGAGTCACTGTGACACAATGAATAATATTTATGCGAGTAGAATCAAGAGCGCGCCACCTAGTTATTCTAGCTGCATCTAGGGACGAAATACTCCGTAGCCGATCTAACGAGCCATTATTTTTTTTGTTCTAGATCACAATAGCGAGGCACAGCAGCGTACACGCGGCCCAAATACCTCTGCAGCTGGCGACGTGTGAGTATAGCACTTGTTTGTTCCAGCTTTCTAATTGTCGGTCGCATACTGCGCCGATTAATGAACTAAAATTCAAAATTGGAGCACGTTATCTGTAAACTGAATTTTCATGCAAAATAAAAATTGTCTGCATCGATTGCAACAAAACCAAGAGCCGCTCAAGAATATTTTTCTTTCTCCAACAATTTTGGAATTTTTTTTCTGAAAATACTGTACAGCAATGTCAAATCTTGTATAACCAAGAAAATTGTTGTTACAGTTTGTTTTCACATCAATACCTTGATGTAAAAGATTGATTGATTAATGTGTACGATTAAAAAAAGTAATCTTTGGGAAATGGACGATTGATTCAATCGATTGATGAAGTTAATCGTCAATCGTTGATTAAAAACAAAAATTATCGAAAAATCGGAGACTGATTTAATCAATGACATAAATTGTAATAACAACTCAGTTTACATCTATTTTAGTATACATACAGTTTCAGCAGTGAATCATTAATCAATTATCCGATTGACGACTACAATTGAAAAGAATGTAATCGTTAACAGCAACTAACGACTAAAGTAGGAATTTAATTGTTAATTGCGATTAACGATTGAAGTAGAAAATTCGTCAATCGTTGATTAAAGTTTTGCCCCACTCTGGTATCAGAGAATATCTTATATCCATTGTTACACATAAGAACATTGATCCTACATTATAAAATACTAATGTCAAGTATAGGTACTCACTTTTTCAGCCATTTTCGCGAATACGTCTTATTAACGATGAAGCACAAAACACCACACTTCTACACAATCACTGGACACTATGCACACACACTTTCCGAAATCGTGACAGCGAACGCGAAGAACTTACTCCGACTACAGTCAAAATAGTACTGCGGTTGTCACCTCGGTTTTTCATGAATGTTTAAGGGTGGATTTAGGCGGGTGAATGTTGCGTTAGCTAATTGGACGGGGGGTGTCGGAAGGACTTTAGGTTGAGAAGTGGGAAAACTATTATCAAAGAAATTCTTTTGGCATTGTTTACGGTCATCAATGACGTGTTTATGAGGGTAGTCTGCTCGTCGCTTCGATGGGTTCGTCGCACGTGTTGTTGATAACGTTCTTTACAGGTATATCGCCTAATCCGCTGGAGGAACGGTGAGGTACGGTAACATTTCATAATGTACAGGATTAATATTCTTATAACAATGGATATATATAAGGTATTCTTTCATATTTTGCGGGACTTTTGGAGACAACTGAATTTTCCCCATCGCCAAAAATTATCTTCTAGTGAAAAGAGAGAACGAGAGAAGGAGAGAAGATCGCGGACGATTTTCCATGGAACTCTCGGCGCGCTTTCTAATAGTACAATGCACCGCCGCGATGACAATGATTCCAGGAACAATAACGGGCCTTATGAACGCGACTAATTAGCGCGACAGGGAGCGGCCGGCTGATTGATCCGGACGGTCAATTAATTACTCGTCGCGGTAATAGCCGGTGCGTCGTCCGCGGGACGACAGAATCGACGATTAATTACACCCGATATCTCAATCTACTTTGACCTACATTCTCGACAAATTAAGTATCTTGCGATCGATGTACAATCTTTTTATTTTACGTAAAACTCCGCGATATTAACCTGTCCGATCGAAATGGAAAGTTCCGAGAGATCAGTTATAATTAAAGAACCTCGTTTGTTCCGTCAAATAAATAACGACGAGTCTCCGGAGATTATCGAGGAATGCGTTTAATAATAACCGATCGTGCAAGCAACAAAACAGTAGATCCTCCAACAAGCGAACCGCTGCTCTGCAAAACACAGAAGAACCGCATTTTACGCGTGGACGTTATGGCCTATAAATAAATTCCAGTGGCATAGGTTAAAAACCGTTTGCCCTTGAATTAACTACGTTCAATTCGTTTTTTAGTGGAAACGAAACCGGGCAACCATAACGACGCTATGAACGCATTGTATGGTCGCTTACAGTAATATTCGAACACTTTTAACCCTGTAACTGGGGCTGTCGTCAATAGACTGGAATTGTATTTATTGTACCACGTTTTTATTAGCTCGCTTTTTTGTCTGTCTGTCTGTTTGTTTGTTCGGTACAAGCTTGGTATTTTTTATATATAATATATAAGTGTAATTATATTAAAGGGGGGAGGTAATTACTCCCTCTAATTTTGCAATTCTTATGTACATTCAAATCATTACATATAGATAAGATATGAATGTATCAGCATTTGTACAACTTTTCTTTCTTTTTGTTTTGCGTTTAGCAGACACAGTTGTGAATACCAGTAGCGAAAGGGTTAAGAAGACAATTTTTGTAGATTGGACCTTCTGATTCCAATTTCTTGGGATTAGTTTAGTAGCTTAAAAATTTTATTTGAAAACTGCAATTGCACAGAATCGTGGAAAAAAAAAATATATATTTTAATTTATATATAAAACTTTAAAATTTTTTAATTACATTTAATTTTTAAATTTTACCAAATGCAATTTTTCAAATTTTCAATACGAGCCCAGATGAAGAAGTTGTGAAAAGCAACCCATAAAATTTTCTATCGGCTAGGAAACTGATCCTTCTGGCATCTCGCAAAAATTGAAGTCGAATCTTGAGAATATAATTTAACAAGTAAAATAAATGAAAAAGTGTTCGAATATTACCGTGACTGACTGGATGCGTGCGGCCCGGGGAGTTCGCGCGTACCCTTGACAATCGAGCGATTAATCGAACTCATACGGGAGGGAACGACGCCGCGAGGATGATCGAAAGAAAGGGAAAAGAATGGTCAAGAAAGAGAGGCTTTCCAGACGAGCGACGACCTTCCTCGGAAGACATTGCTTTGCTGGAAGGTGAACGCGGCCGTGCGACCTAGATTCTCATATGGCCAAGAGAGAAAGAAAGAGATGGAGAGTAAAGAAGGCGAGGAGAGAAAGAGGGCAGAAAGAGAGACGAGAGCGGGACGAAACGAGATGACGATTATAAACGAGAGACGAGCACACGATTTCCTTCTCGACATCGATGCGAATCGAAAGTAACCAGCGGTCGAACACTTTCAGCCTTTTACCTTTTACCGTCGCGGCGCCCCGCAGTCATTTCACTCGCAGTCGAGTTACGCGATTTTACAAAAGGTTCTCTCTTTCGAAACGACCATTTCCTGCCTCGTGAACTAACATCCTACTCCCACGAGGCTGGAGCTATTCGTCAACCTACTCGTTTTCAGAGGATCTCCTACCAAATGGAGAATAATAGCATCGAACCTTTTAGATCCCAAGGAGAATCTAAAGGGTGGAGATATCACCACCTTGATTCACCGTAATTATTATTATTCGCAGCGAACCATTAAATCGTTTCGAGACACACATGGCTTCAATGCACATACTGGTGTTATTAGTTTTCTGGGATAAAATCAATTTTTATTTAACTCCTGCTTGAAGAAACATTTCGAAGCTCGAGTCTCGGTTTTCAATATTTATACAAATATCCAACGGAGGCTTAAAGAAACGCGTGCCCCATAAAATCTCACTAAACTGTCTTGTATAACAAGATTTAAATCGATATTGCAGTAAGATTTAATTTTTAGTAAGCCCAATAAGTTCGAGATTGACGAGCCCTTTATGGAAGCATAAAATCTGGCTGACCCGAGACTTCAATAATTAATTACCCAGCCTGGGGATTGACAGATCTCGATTTCACTTCACTGCAACAAAAATTGCTCGTAAACTAATTTTTCCGAAGCGAAGAAATACCTGTCGACCTCGTTTCGCTGCACTTTGCGCGTTATAAAATGGCACGGGTTCATAAATATGCATAGTACCCTCGGATCGAGATAAGTAGAAACGGTCAGCGATGAACAGACAGGTCGGTCCGACTGCGAGCTGTAAAATGGCTCGCGTGATCCACAAAAACCGCTGGAGATCGTATAGATCTCTGTATCATAGAGAAACAGGGAGTCGTCGAAAGTAAATCGTTCGGCTGGGAATAGAATGTAACGGATTTATGTCACGGTTCTGTACAGGTTACGTCGACTGTCGATCGATTAATGAGGAGAGCGAGTCGATACCGGAACGATCGATCGATCAAAAGTGTTCCGAGCTTGCTGAACTTTTACTTTTTACCGGGAACAAACACTTGCGTGAACGCAGAAGAGGTAAACAGTGTTCCGCCCTGAAAATCCCGCAGATCGCGATTATTATTAAACTGTCACTTACTCCCGACGATTACCGGACGTGCTCCACTTTTTTTCACTCACCATGATTTTTCTGGAGGAGGTGGATATGGAATTAGGAGAATTTAGAAACGCTTGAAATATCAAAGAAAAATTATGAGAAGGAATTTATATGATGTTATACATATATTTGTATATGTATTGAACCTGATTATGATCCAGCTGTGTATTACGTTATGTTTAGACTGCGGATCTTTATGCGAAATAAAGAATGTTTGCATTGATTGCACAGGACATAGGAGCCAAATAAAAATTGTATTCTTCTTTTAATTAAGTATTTTTAAATATTTTTAACATGTCGACTTCTTTAAATTGTACGTGTCCATTTTTGTCATAAATGCACAAAATCCGCTGTCCAGTTGTTATATGGTATTTCATATTGTATACTATACAGGGTGTCCGCGATATTTTGTACCAGCGTTTTTTTCGTAAACAGTAAACATTAGAAAAAAATCGAAAAGGAGGAAGTTGTAGTATATTTTATTGTAGTATATGATAGCGTATCTCAATTTTTTTATTTTGAATACTTTTCTAGAAACGAAGGTGACCTTTGTTTTTTTTAATGAAATGCTACATATTTTTTTACATCAAATGAAAAGATTGTGTGACCAAACATATCTTTTAAATTTTCGCTATTGGCCCAGCTAAAAAAGTCGTAAAAATCAATGTTTACTATTGTTTTTCACAATTCCGACCAAATGCATTTTTTCAACGTATTTTTTAGACATCATTTACTAAACTATTATAATTCTACTAGCCTTACAGAGAAATTCGATGCATTCAGTCCATTCGTAAAAAAGTTATTCCGGTTTAAAGTTTGTGTGATCAGTTTTGCTCCTAACTGTATGTTACGTTATATTAAAAATGTTATTGCATATGCTATACTATTATATTACGTTATATCGTGTTTTATATGTTATACTGTATGTCGGTATAAACCGGTGGTTAATGGCGACAGCAATTAGGCAGGATTTTCATCGTTGACGACGCTTTTCCTGCGGCTCGCGTGCTCGAGGTACCTCTCGTCGGAAAAGTCAATCTCGCGATGGTCCCGGTACGAAATGAGGCTCGTCCGCGTCATTGTTGATCACGATCGTCGGCTCAGCTGTGTTTGCTCTCGAAGTGAAACCGCGCCTCGAAAGAAAGTGGTTTTTTCCTGAGTTCGCGCAGCCTCGCATGCGAAAAGAGTTTCATTCTCTCGCGTTCGTTCGCCATTATTCTCACCGTGAAGCATTGTCTTCGTCGCGTTTATAGGTTCTGCGAGTAGGCACGCCAGCCATAGTAAACATTTGACATAGTCCGGCTCCGGGTATCTCTTTCTCTTTCGAGAGAAAGAGGGAGAGAGAGAGTCCTGAGAAAATGAAGACGACTCGAGGATTCGCACAGTCATTCGGTGGCAGTCACCTCTTAATTAGTTTACCGGAGAATTCGGTTCGATGATCCGTTGTAATTAGACTGAGCATTCTCTGTTCATAATTGGGACTAATTGGGAACTTGCACTTTTCGGTCTGGGTACTTTGACTCGGGTCAGGCGAGAGAATTTATTGAATGAATTAAAAGAAGAGGACTGCGAACTTGTTGGAGATGATGTATGAAAAGCATAATTCTTGTTTCAAACGAACAAAGATGTTAAAACATAATTTTACAAAATTTTTATAAAATGCAGAATAAAATGCAAACAATTATGAAAGTTAAAGAGCAATTTTATGGGTGGTAAAGAATGTGAAGAGAAACCAGAAAGAGAAATTCGAAAAAGGAATTCAAAAATTGCAGAAGGATCACAAAAGAATTAATAAATATTTTCCCTGTTCGCTAAATGACAAACTTGAAACTTAATCGCGAGAATATGCGGATAATTTTGCAAATAGAAATGGGGAAATTGTCGGTGTGCGAACGCAGAATTAACTGCTAGTTAGTCATTTGCTTCGGTCTCGGTGAGGCTGTTTTCATAGCAAATTCGTGAGTTTCTAACGCGCGTTTCGTTTATGATTTCTTTGTTACCAGCCTGGGAACTGTCCGTTTACTCGATTAGCGAACACGCAAAAGATTTCCCCTTGCCTGACCGCACACATTCACTTTTCATTCGCCTGTATCGCTTGTCGAAGGTAAAACGCCAAGGCCGGATTCGGTTCTCCGATGTATGTAAAATTTCGCGTCGCTGTCGATGTTTCATTTCATTAACGTGCGACGTAAGTTACATTTTCGTCTCGAATCATTGTGCAGTTTATTTCGCTTCTGAGAAATACGAGAAGACACGGGAAAACTGATACCCACTTGAACGAGCGATCAGTAATATTCGAGGGACAGCAAACTGTTAGAACAAGCAACGATAAATCGCCCGATGGTACGTGTGTTCGAAGCAGGATAGAAAGGATAGGATCGACGATCCTGTCGC
This sequence comes from Lasioglossum malachurum, assembly GCA_028455605.1. Lineage (NCBI taxonomy): Eukaryota > Metazoa > Arthropoda > Insecta > Hymenoptera > Halictidae > Lasioglossum > Lasioglossum malachurum. The sequence continues at coordinate 29,401,406 of CM052313.1, forward strand.
GCGATAAGGACGCAGGATCCTATTCGCCACGGACCAGAAAACCGATATTAGCCGTGGCCGCGTCCTGCACGAGATCCCCTCGAATAAATTCGCGTCTAACGGAACACGCCGGTCGAGGAAGGAAGCGTCGTTGACCGCTTAATAATCCTGCGATCGTCATTAGCCAGGATCATTTATAACCCCCTTCCCGTTTCCTATTTATGGTCCAGCTGACCGTGGGTCGAGCCAGATAATTATGGTCCCGCGGGACGTACAGTTACCGGCGTTATTACCCGAGCATTAGGACAGAAATACGGATATTTCGCGGGCCCAGGGCTCTCTCACCTATTCCTCAAGGGGTCACCGAAGATAACGGTTGCCCCACTGATGCGCCCTCTTCGACGCGAACACGCTGCGATCGATCCGTCGATCTTTAAATCCTAGATTTAACTCGATCAATTCGAATATCCCGTTTTGCTCGACGCAATTTTTTGGTCAAGGTCATTTTCAAGGTCATTTTCGAGATGACCAATGTTTTTTTTTAAAAATGTTCTACCTGAATTGCACGACAAACTGGAGTGAATTAGAAATTAATTTTCTTTAAATAAAAATAATATAACAGTACGTTTAAATTCCTCTAATGTTTTTACTGTTCTCATTTGCACCGACTCATTTTTGTCATAACACCATAAAATCCGCAGTCTGGTAATAAATAACTATTACAGCGCGAAGCACCGAAAGCATTTCTGCTTGGAAAACGGCCGAGACCATATTCCAGCCCTAACGAACGTCCTGAAATGGATGGCGTAAACTATCTTTCGAAAAATCGCTGGATAGATCGTTCGGGATCGAAGGCGTGTACTATCATCGATCTCCAGTGACACAGACGACATATTCACTCAAACTTAATAGCCGATAGAGCCATTAAAACTGTAACGAACTGTACATTCCGGCAAACCGGCAATTACCAGTTATTACTTGGCTGCAGGATGATCGAAGAGCTGGTAGATTTATTTTTGCCTGGTTAAATTGAAGTCGCAGTATCTTCGGCCCGAAGTTCATCGCTTCGGGACACACACTCGTATTACCTCCGGAGGTAGCAATTACCGGACACCAGGCTGCTGAAGAGCCATCGGGGGACCTTGCGAAGCTTGTTTGCTACCTTCGACTGAAAGCGGAATATTTTCTAAGGGTGAATCCCTTGAGCGAACTTCTTTACTTCGACTGCAGAAACTACTCCAGTAGCGATGCAGCAAAAAGCCTGCGCACGAGTGCCACTTAAGCCTTCATCGGATTCTCTAGATAACTGCTCCTCCCCGGCCGAGATGATGCTACTCTACGCGAGTATGCCACTTCTGCTAGCCAATCCGAAGCATTCTGCGAAAACTTCCGGAACTATTCTAAGACCCTCCAAGCAGTCTTCGTGGCTTCAGCCAGCCTCGAGTGCTGCATCCGTTGCTTCTTCAGTCTCTTCTTCACTTTTTGCTGATTAAACCTTCCACTGGAAAAATTTGTAATCGCTACGAGATTAGCTTTCTGTAACCTTCCAGGTCAGAATTTCTTCTTCCACAGCCTCATCAGCTAGTTCTTCAGCTTTTCGTGATTAAACCTGCCGGCGGAAAACTTTATTTTTGTTCCGGGATTAGGTTTCTGTGACCCTCCTGGTCAGAATATCTTCTTCTATACTCTACAGCCACCTCGGATGTGTTCTTCAGGTTTTGGAGATTAGGTTTCAGTAAGCTTCGTGATTAGAATTTCTTCAACCGCTTCTTCTTCAGCTTTTTGCTTCGTCACCTCTCAGCGAAAACTTGCGGAATCACTTTGAAATCTGTTTTCAATATACCTTCTTCAGCTTCTTTTTCATTGCTCGGTGATTAAACTTTTTAGCAGAGGCTTTCGTAATTAGATTTGCTTTCAGCAATCTCCAGGATCGGTATCACTTCTTCAACAGGTTCTTCAGCCTCTGTTTTGTTTAGTGATAATTACAGCTCTCAGTGGAAACTTTCATGACGACGTTAGGATACTTCTACGGTAATCTTTGAGATCAGTACTTCTGTCTTGCAACTTTCTCAGGCTTGTTTTCGTTTTACTATTATTAAATCTTCATTGAAACGTTTTACAATGAAGATTTTCAATCTACGTCATACATATTTTAGTCCCTCCACTTCTTCTTCATCTCTCAATAATTAAACTTTCAATTAACCTTCGCACGGTTTTACTTGATACACATCTTCCAGGCGATCCTTGGATCTTCAGAGATTACCAAGATTGATTATCTTCTAACGCAATCTTTTTAAATAGATTCAAATCCAAATGATTGTTCGAAGATCCTTGAAACAGATTCGCGATCAATATTCTCATCCTTCAACTGAATATTCCAATCATCAATCATTTAATTGAATCTCCCACGATGAGGGAATACGAATAATTAGTCTTGATGTGCTTTGCTTAGCTTCGCTGTACTGTTGTGGACGCAGCACGATTTTTCTCGAAACGCTTCCTCGGTCTCCAGGCTCGTCACAGAACCAACCTGACGGGCTAATTAACGTGCCAGGTGAGGAGACGCTCGGCCGACCCACCTGTGCACGAAACGCAAAAGGAAGAAGCACTCTTAAGAATACTGTATTTTCTCGATCAAAAACGAACAAAACTATCCCTAAACTCTTCCCATCGCTAAGCGCACAGAACGATTTCCACAGCGTGGAGACACAAACGAGGAGAATCGGAACTGCATGTGCAGCGCAAGAAGTGCAGTGCTCGACACCGGCCATTACACAGCGAAGAGGTATTGCTCGGTGCTGTCGGTCGACGATTATCCAGTACGAGCGTGCAATCCAGGATCGATTTTTCCGTGAAAGAGGAACGCCGGATGATTTCGAAACAGGCTGGCCTCAACGAAGAGATACGGAGGAAAAAACGAGGACACCGCACCGCGCGAGGAAGGACAGGGATTCGCTATTCGCGCGAACCAACGCGAATTCAAGGGCCTGCCACTATGGTTGAAGAGGACGCAAGCTTCCGTAGAAGGGGCGCAATGGATCGTAACGATCTCGTGGATCCCACCGGGCGAGCCGGGGCCATCGATCACCGGCGGCCGATCGCACGGAAGATCACTTCCTAAGTGATTCATTGTCTTCCACCGGGTTTACTCGTGACTTATACTCGTGGTTTTACACTCGTCAGGGAAGCTCTTTGTTCGACCACGACAAATAATGGCCCGCGACCCTGCACGAATAAGAGATGCCGCGGAGATCGTGCGGCGCCATTGGCGGATCGTCGATGGATTCGGTTTGGGTTCGGCGGAAACGATGTCCCGACGTACGTGAAAATTTTGGCGATGAAATCCGTGAAATCAGGAAATGTTTGGTCTCGTGTTAAATTAACAAATATGGTATAGTCGCCTATTATGGCACTGTAGTTTCAGTTTAGTACAAAGACAAAAAAGTTTTGTTATTGCGGAATTGAAGGTTTTCGAAAGATCGAGGCGGATGGGAAAATTGTGATGATCTAGAGACGCAGGAGCCGCTCGAAGGATCTTGGAATAATTATTCGAATTCCCTCAGCGTGGGAGATTCGTTGAATGTTTAATCATTGGAGAATTCAGTCGAAGGATGAGAATATTGATCGCCAATCTGATCCAAGGATCTTAGAACAATCATCAGGATTTGAATCTATTTGAAAAGTGAAGGAATGCGAAGCATACCAAGATCGAGCGATGCAACGCAAAGAAAAACGAAGAGTAAACTGAAGCAATCCGAAGCAAAGATAAGTGAACCACAACGTAGCGAACTGGAGAATTCAGTCGAAAGATGGGAATATTGATCGCCAGTCTGTGATCCAAGGGTCTCAGAACAATCATTAGGATTTGAATCTATTTGAAAAGTGAAGGAATGCAAAGCATATCAAGATCCAGCGATGCAACGCAAAGAAAAACGAAGGGTAAACGGAAGCGATCTGAAGCAAAGATAAGTGAACCACAGCGAAGTGAAGCGGAGCAAAGCAAAGCTTATGGAGCACGTGTGCGCGTCTAACGGCTCCTCGCCAAATTGATTCTTACGCGAGCGACGTCCGCGTCCGCGCAAACCGGCACGGATGAATTGTCCGTGGATTCTACATGAGCTGTCCCGTTATCGGTGTTCGGATACGTCCGTCGCGTCGGCCAGGAACGGTATTCCTGGGCGTACGATGATCCTACGCTTGCGGTTTTTCTGCTCGCTGAATCCGTTGTCTTCTCTGTTGGTGCATCGTGGTCAAGGCCCCTGCCCGCTAGATGTGCAACGTGAGATCCGCTCTGCTGTTCCATGTGTCGATCACCGGCTTCATCATTATTTAGAACCCGCTTGGAATCCAGGTGAAATGGCTTGGGTTTCAGCTTGATCAGATTCTTCTTGATACCGGAAGGATTCCTTGCCTCTTCAGTGACTTGCGACTTCGAGTCTTATAACGTCACTTGAGGCATTGTAATCGTTACTTCGTGTTTGGATAGAATGTTCGTCTTCTTCGAACAACTCTCTGTCGCCTATTATTGCCTTCAACGAATACAAAGTATTCAATAAATTGTTGATGTTGCTCCAGCGTGGTCATAGAGGACACTTCCAGGAGAGTCTCCTTTCCGAATAAAAGATGTTCAGTAAATTGTTGATGCTGCTCCAGCATGGTCATAGAGGACACTTCAAGAGGAAGTCTCCTCGTCATTTTTAACATTGCTGACGTAACTCCGTGAGCGTCGATCGTCCAATTAGCGCGTTGATTAGTCGCAGATTAGAGGTTGCTGCAAAAAGAGATGGCGGATTGATTGGTACCCAAGGATTTTCGCACGAAAAGCCGGACGAGGTCATCGAGGATGATCGGACCGGATCGAAGGCAGTCCTTGGCGGTTCATCGCGAGGAGTAGCGGTGACGCGCGGTTAATTAAAACCGAGCTGATAGGAGGCTTTTACGAGCGGGAAATTGGAATGCCGACGGCGAAGAACGAAACAGCCGGATGACAAACGTCGAGGAGCTCTGCAGGCTTGTTAGCAGGAAGACGCTGGGTGCCACCGGGGTATCTCGTTTCAGGAAAACGAGACGAGAAACGTTCGTTTCCGCCGCGAGATTTAGTTCCTTGTTAGCTGGACGCCTTGCGAGCCGCGTCTGACCGCGTGAAATTATCGGCGAAAGATGAACATGCTATTCCGTGGCTTGATCCTCTGGAACGATGATCGTCCTTCTGGGGGCTGCATTGCTCTTTGTCTTGGCCGCCATCAGAAATTGTTTCATTTGGAAAATTCATCTTCTCTAGTGTTAGAAAATAATTTTTTCCCCACGAGGAGAAGGTTAACATGTAACCAATGCACGAATATTGACAGCTGTAGAACATTAAACAACCACTTTCCGTTTTCATAGAAGCTAACGGTGCTGCGTTTGCCGAAGATAGTAAAGATTCTTCGAATGTTCGCGAACGTTAATAGGACTGGAACACTTCAGACATTCGTCTTATCTTGTCATAAAACATCTGCGGGAACGTCACAGATCTCTGGGAATAGGAGAGGCGAGCACTAAAACCGGGAATTTATCATCCCACTGGGCAAAAAAGAACGGGAACCGTTTAATGGATCGCAGTTTGCTTGCGAGAGGATCCGGGCAGTAAAACAAGAACTTATCTAAGCAAGAGCGTCGATGTTAGGAACACGAGGATCCAGTACCGAAGGATTTAGCTGCTGAAAGTAGAGTTTTACGAGCGCATCTAGTTGATAACGAAAATTCTGCGGATTTTATGGTCCGGGTCTCGATAAACATGGAGTTAGAATTACGATGCTACAAATTAGATGGTCGTAACGAAATTATTGTTAGAACGCATACAAATTCTGCGGATTCGTAGTCCTCGATCTTGATGCTTTTTGCGCAGAAGGTTAATTCGTGAAACTGTGAAAAAATAGGGGACGATTTTCTAGGCCGAGGATCGAGTAACGTTCCGATAATGGCCGGCAACCATGGGAGATTAAGTCGAGGAAGGCCTCGATCGACGCTATCGGCAATGGGAAAACGTGCCGCGATTATTATAATTCAGAAATGGCCGGCGGTCATGCGTCGAATACGTGGAAACCGCGTGCAATTACCGTTTGCAGCTGAAACGGAACGAGAAATGGTACTTTTTAACGTAAAATGCTCGTTGTCAATGCGTATGCGGCCTTAATCAGCTGCTGAAATTGCTGTAATCTGTCGAAAAGGAACGACCGGGGCACCGAACGACCCAGTAGGATGTCTTAAGTGTAATATAATGATGGTTTATATAGAGCGGTTTTCATAGGCACGGCTTAGCCTAGCTATTACGTATCGAGTCCACGCAGTAAACGCGCTATCGAAAACGATTATCGGGAAATTACCACGTGCAGGAGAGGGGACGACTATCTTCCCTCGATACCGTATGGGGGATCAGAGGTCGTGCCGGAGTTATGGTGCGAATACTGTGTGTGCGTGGCTGCCTCCTTGTCGCGTTTTCTTTCAAATCTTACCGTGGGACCAACGAGTTCAGATTTCAGCTCTTGCGAGTCACGTGCTGCGACGATTTTATGGCTGCACACTAGTTGCATTCGTTTCAAGATGGAGACACGGACTTTTCTTTCCTCTTGTTAATAATTTGTATTTCCAACCCCTTTCAAATTATAAATATGTTTTTCTGACAAATATTTTTATCGAACTTCTCTATTGAGGTACACATTTAAACAGAACTGGTACGAAATCTGAATAAATGCAATTTTGTCATTATTAGACTGCGGATTTTATTCATTTATAACAAAAATGGGGATACACTATTTAAAACTGTGGACATATTAAAAAGATTTAAGGCCACCAGTGTATTAGCGTTTCACCTTAATGAGATAATTAAAAGAAGAAAGTAATTTATATTTGGTTGCTGTGTCTTGCAATCAATGCAGATGTTTTATTCCGCATAAAGATCCGCAGTCTAGTCATTATTATTCCGACCTAGAATTATTCCATTCTAAAACCGAAAACAGAAAAGAAAATCTTTTCCGGAATTCACAAAAAAAGAGAAAATGAGATCGCAACTTCAACGGATCGAATACTCGTTGATCCCCGAAGGGAAGCACGAGCCAGCGTTTCCCGTCGGGTGTTTCGTCTGGATCCTCTCGATCAGAACCGATCTAATCGGCGAGCGAAGATAAGCGCATCCCCTAATTAAGGAACTGGCTGCAGTTGTTGCCACAACGATACGCAACTGGCCGCAACTGGCAACAACAATGGCCACGGCCGGCGAAGATGAAAAACGTCCGACCCACTTTCGAAGCGGCTAGCAAGCTAACCGACTGGTTATCGGCCGAGGATCCACCTCCGCACGCACAAAGCCACCGATTGCTCGCGTGCTCCTCCACAACCGATGCCTATCCACCTATCCACCGACGTATCGATCCATCAGCAACGGCCCTGGCCCTCGTTATCTCTCCGCGTCTCGAAAACCAGCCGATCCTCTACCCCAGACACCGCAGCATGCTGCGATATCCCTTGCAGCCTTGCCTCGCTGCATGCTCCGATGAAGGAGCATCCGCCTCGCCGAGATCTCCTCAGTTTGATGGTGTTCTGATTGCTAGATTCGGGATTTTAAACGGTGCTGGTTGTCGGTATTTTTTGAGACTGGGTCAGATGCCCTGGATCACTGTCCTGATGCACAGTGGTCCAGAGAGCCGATCTAGCAGTTCATTTGGTAGAAAATGACTTGTCGCATATCGTGTCTCATATAGAAAAATTGTAATTAAAACTAGCATTTGACAAGGAACATTTTGTGAATATTATTAGTTGCGAATATTACTAGTTTTCGTCTGTGAATCCTGCCGAACCTATTTTATATTTCTAGAAAATTCTCTTTTTTTGTTAATGAAGATTTTACCTTGAAAATGCACACCTCAAATTTAGAGGGTCACTCCGTTCGTCATTCGTTAAATAAGTAATTCTTAATGGACTAACGAAAGTTGTCGAAGTTATTTCCCTTTGACATGGAACATCTTTTGAGTTCCAAGTAGTTCCGCATTTTTTCAAAGTGGAATATTTTTCCAGCCACCTTTAATTTTTCGAAATGTTGTAGCTGATCTCTAACTGAACATAAGCTCAGCATCCCAGAAGAAAGGTCTCGATCTAATCAAAATTTTTAAATAATCTAATTTCGCAACCGTATGCTAGCATGAAGTCCATGTAAGCGTATATTAGACCAACCAGATAGAGCCACCAAGCCCACATAATCGCTATAACGGTTGAGCAACTGGCGACGTTAAATCTCCTAACATTTTACAAATCGCTCAATCATCGTTCATAGAGGATTCGCGGCTAACAGAACCATCAATTAGTATACCGTATGGATACGTATTTACAATCCTCCGGCTGTTCGAAGCGGAGTCGACAGTCGAGATCGTTGGCCGGTTTTCTGACCGAACCGGGTCCAGTTAGGCAAAAAGAATCGCTGACGCGTATGTACAGCAGCATTAAAATCCTCGCGAATGTTAACGGTTCACCTTTCGCGTGCGCGCTCGTCCCCTCCGTTAATTACACGCAAACTACGTCGTTCCGGCGAAGCGAATTTAAATATTTGAAACGAGAGAAGCGTTTCGAGATACCAGTGCCCGTAAAAGCTGTTGCGATTTCGTCGGACGTCTCTCGCAAAAATAATGTCGATTCATAACGGTCCGGGCTTTGCTCTGAGCGCGATGACCGTGGTGGTAGCCTCTTACGGTAGAGTTACGGTAATCTTCGTTACTATTCCGCACCTTGGTGCAACCAGTCGTTCCTTCCTGCGATCGTTAAGCCGCGTTTCCACTCCGCGATACGCCCTCCGATAAACTCTCGTTCAGATTCGCTAAATTATCGCTGCTTTATATTCTCGTGAAAACAAATCTAATCCGAACGTTCATTTAGTAAAAGTTTGCTTTTCTCCGTCGTGTCTTCCTTAGCTTAAACAATGATGTCGAACCCGGAAATCCAAAAATCGTTTCCTGCCCAAATTCACTTTAACAATAAACCTACCGAGTTCAGAGTTCTAAAAAAAAAAATCACAGAAAAATTTCCATTTAAAAAATAATGAACAATACAAATTTGCAAAGAAGGTGAGCGTATGTGGGATATAAAATAGACATAGTTCATAGCATTTTTCATAGCATTTCCCATACGCTCACCTTCTTTGCAAATTTTGATCGTTCATTATTTTTCTATGATTTTATGAAGCAAGGCTTCCGCGAAGTGTGCAGGGAGCTTAAGGATCGGATGATCGTCGATCCTCGGGGCATCGAGGATCTGCCAATTTTCTCCAAGGCCAGCACGATTACACTGGCACGCCAGCGGAATCGTACCTGGGAAATCGGTGTGTTTCCCTGTGCTGGAATCGGTCGAATCATAGACACCGTTCTACGAACCTTGCGATCGCGAAACACAATCCGACCAATTTCGTTGGAATCTCCGTGGAAATCGCTTCCGCGAGATTCCCCCTTTTGTTCGGAGGGGGTCCTTTAATAACCGTGGATTGTGGATGGAACACGGGAACGACCGAGGATTGTTTTACCGCGCTGCCATTGGCCCTTGCCTTCTACCTGTTGCTTCCGAGATTAGGGTAGCCGAGCTCACCTCTGGAACTTTCATGCTGCTCTGGTGACGATGCTGAATTTTTACTGGCGTTTCACAAGCTCCAGGAAAAGACCTGGGTTATGGCACAGTTTAATAGAAACATTTTTGTGCTTGCACAATTTTGTAGGAATTGCTCCATTGCTTTTAAACATTTTAAAATAAAATAAAAAATAAAATAAATATTGTCCGGTTCAGGAATGCATTTTTCGTCTTTCAATTATAAGGAGCCAAATCTGCACTGAATCTGTGACCATTCCAGGCTATCGATTAACCCAAGCGGCTCCCAGAGGTATGAACGATCTAGAATGCCGGATGATCCAGATCGCAGCCGGTTTTTTTCCATCTGGTTTGTAGTGCAGAGTGCTTTACGAGTTCACCGTCGGTTGAAACACTTCAATGTCCGACTAGAGACTGGTTCTTCTCGTTCCGAACGCAGGACACGTTCGTCTTATGCAAGTGGAATGGTAATCTCGATCCGGACACCTATCTCGCAGCTCCGTGGATCCTACGCGTCATCTCGATCACGCGTCCGCACTGTCGATTCTCGTGATCGGCAAAAAATTCTAGAGCTAATGCAATCTACACTCCTCGTTATGAAATCCAGCAGTAATCGATAGAAAATAGATACTCTCGTCAGAATATAGTGCACGATGATTTTTCAAAGTTTGAATTTCTTTTAAAGCATTCGATGGAGATTTTAAATATATATTGGAGAACCGCAAATATAATTAATTTGATATAGATATTCTTTGAAAAATTCGCTTAAGATTAAATACTAATTTATATAGCAGATGGTTTTAATTTTCCTTTAAAGAATTTAATGGACACCTGGAATATTTTAAAGAAGAAGTTGGAGTACCAAAAATATAATTCATTTGGTATAAATATTTCTTCAAAAGTTCGAGGGGATTAAGAAAGAATTTTATCGAAACTTGCAACATTGCAAGGTTCTACACCAGGAATATGGTTCATTAAATCTAGGTTTCTAGTTCCACCAAACAATTTTCCAAACAGCGAGTCCTGGGAACCGGGGAATGCGAAACCTATTTTTTCCATTGCAAAGGAGTCTAATTCGCGAAGGATATCCTGAGTAGCAGGTAGAAGAACAATGAATAATATTAGCGGGTGTATACTGAATAACTCGAGGAGACCGTACTCGAGATGGTGTATCTTAATTGTAATTACCAAACATGAAAATTCAATCCACCGGAGATAATAACAAATCGCAGGAAGAATCATACTGTTTGATCGTTATGTTCAAGGTTCGGATGTATACGCGTGTTCACTGGAAGAGGATGTCGTGGAAGGATGTCGGCAAACCCGCGGAACTGAGTTAGCGTATATAACACTCTGTTTTCTGTTCCTATCGCGTTCATTAGCAGCCGAGTGTGAACAATTTAATCGGACACAATGAAGACTTAGTTACGCTTACCCGGGGAGGGCAAACTAATTGAATCGGTAAGCATCGTGAGCTTACCAGATTGGAAATCGATAACTCCTCCGCGATTTAGACGAACCTAATCTGCAATATCGCACGAGGCAACACTCGTTAGACTCGTTGACCCTTTGTCCATCGAGGATACTCTACAATCCTCGGTACAAAAAGCTACATCGCGTAAATAATTATGCACTCCTCTTTTACATTTACTTTATTAAATACCCTCTGGGAAATGCAGGTGTTACCGTTACTGCCATTTTCTTGGCATTGTTTTTAATTTAATGATAATTAGACTGCGGAACTTCATGCAAAATAAATATTTCTTACCTGAATTGCAACAAACTGGAGTGAAATAGAAATTTATTTTCTTTCCTATTATGTTCAGTAGGTTGAAAATAATATATGTTTAAAATTTTCAAATATTTTTGCTATTTTGAATTACACCTACTCATTTTTGCCATAAATGCATAAAAGCCGCAGTCTAATCATAATTGTATTCGTGCTGTGATAATATTCGAGTATAACCTCAATTTTTGATAGGAACGCTCTCCGAATTTGAGAAAAATATTACAATAAAATATTATTTAATCCCATACTTTATATATCGTCAGAGATAGATCGTGTATTTTGATGCGTTTTTAACAGGCAAAAGTACCATTTTATTCTTGAAATTATTTACCATCGGAATGAATTGCTCGAAGAGCAACGTGCACGCACTCGTAATTAGCGCCATACAATTTCGATCTCCTCTCGATTCATCGGAGAACCAGTAAATATTATCGAGCACGCTATAAAATGCATTCGATTCGATCGGGACTGGTAAACGTTCCGAGTCTCGGCGAGACTGCGCGGAGAACGCTCGTAATTTCCAGCGTGGCCGACGCGAATTATCAAACCATTGTTTAACGTCTTCGGGCGGAACGACACGCATACCCATCCGCTTTGTGCGGAAAAATATATTCGTCGTTTCTGTTCCCTGAAGATTAACGTTGCCGGTTTAGATTCGCCTGATTGTACTCGATTGTATATAATAATTTAAAAATACCTTGAAGAAGAAAATAATAGTGGCAGAGTCGCACGGTCTCGAATATTTAAAAAGTCTTAGAAATATGCGAATATTAACGGGAGTCACTGTATCACTGTATCATCACGAGTCTTGTTCGATATTATAGTGCAAGGGGTTAATGATAACGAGACAGCGGATCTTTATGCAAAGTAAAAATATTTTATGTGAATTACAACAAATTAGAATGAGATAGAGATTTATTTCCTCTCTCACACTATGTTCAGCTGGTTGAGAATAATGTAACAGTATCTTTAGATTTTTGCCATAAATGCATAAAGATCCGCAGTCGAATGATAACGAATGGTGGAGACGGTGGTATCGAGGGAATGTGATTTTGCATCGAATTAAACGAGCGTAGAGCGTGTATTAATCGGCGAGTAACGTTGCGACGAGCTTCCGGTTGTTAGCGGGACCACGACGCGCAGGATGCAGACGCGGGTCGCGTGCAATATGACAGTTATAATGTACAGAGCAAGTCAATGGAAACGTTTTTTCCGAGGCTAACGGAATTCCTGTGCTCGACTGGTCGTACAGCTCGTTGTCCACCGTGTTTCCGGGGACCTTGCCCAGCCATCGAACCGAAATCAATTATAATCACTGCTAATTTGGCGTCGCACTTCCTCATAGCCTCTCTTTATACCTTGACAGTCGATTTACTCCGTAGATTCGCTATAAGCCAGTAAGAAATTCTAAAGCAGGGATGAGCAACCCGCGGCCCTTCAAAGATTTTACATTTTGACAACAAAAGACACAATATTTCTATTAATGAGTGTTTTATTTCTGTGATTCCTTATACTAGGTTTATTGTGTCAATAAAGAGATAATTTGATTTCATCATTCAGTGTTTGTATTATCATAAGTTTCTTACATGCGGTCCGCAAGACATTTTTAAATTTGTAGCTGGACTGTTGTAAAAATAGATTGCTCATCCCTGTTCTAAAGTAAAGTCAAGAAAATCGAGTATGGATTATTCCAATCATTCAATAAATTGCAAGACAGAAAAAGTTGTTTTTAGAAGCAACTAAAAATTTCAGACTCACTTTCAGCAACGATAAAAATGAGAGGAAATGCTTCAAGGACTTGCGTGACCGAGTGGCGATATGCAAATGCTCGCCCGCCGAGCGTTTCCTCACCGAAAACGAATGGAAACAATCAAAAAACGTGGCGGCGGTAATTTCGCAACGACGGAGAGACCGCGGCGAGACGCGGTCCGGCGATTATGCTAATCGGTCTCGTTGCTGAATTTCGGGCTCGTTAACCCGTTTCCAGTTGGAAGATGGCCTGCAATCAGGGCCAGGTGTTCAGCCTCTCCGGCTTCGCGAGGTGAATTAGAGATTGCGCAGCGGGGAAAAATTGCTTAAAGAGTTCTATCCTGGAACGGTGACTAAGCTTCCCAGCTTCGGAACGATTCACCTGCGCGAGTCCCGATGAGTCCGCGCGAATTCCTTTCCGCTCAGGCTACCGCGAAACTCCGGATTTTTTCGTTTTTGCAGCTGCGTTCGCAGCTTTATTGTCGGATAAGAAACGCGGCATGGCGAATCGTCGCCGTTTCACGGGATTCGCAGTTCATAATCTGAATGATACAGCCTTTACCCGCTGACAGTTTAATGAATCCGCGAATCCTCGAAACTCTGCGAAATTATTTTATTGTTGGTCCTTGAAGGAACTCGAGGAATCAAGCATGGAAATACTGAACGCTGAAATTAACTATGATGCGAGGAAAACATTGCAGGAATCTGTTTATTAGAATCTCGTATGATTTTAATTTTTCATGGAGTTTTAGAATAATTGTAATGTTTAATATTTGAAGTATCGATCAGTCAAAGTAGCTATAAATGTTCTGACAAAATGCAGACTAATGGGAATTTAAGTATTTAATGCAGAAAGTATCGTTAATTAAAAGCGACTAGCCTGGAACGTTTTATAAGTCCCGGGAGTAGGTACATGAAGATCTCCGTTTTAACATGTGCAACAGTATGTAAACTCCGATTAAAAATAATCGCTATGTGGTAATGATCCATAGCGCTCAATACCAGGAATTGCATAAGGAACTAATGAAAGCTAGCAGAGGAGAACGTCGTTGATAGAATGAGATTTAACTCACTGTTCATTTTCAAGGATAGCATGGGATTAGAGGGACGGAATGTTTTCTGTATAATCGATAGAGTGGATTCGTGACGGTGACAGGAAGTCGCGTGGCGTAGATCGGTTACGTCGCCGATGTATTATGCGGCTCGTGTTCATCACGGTGCATTAAAATCTCACGCACGGAAGCCGCGCAGAGCTATTGCATAACTGTGCGTCCCGGTGCGGCAGCTTTTCGATCCTCGGCTCGGTCAAATGTTCCTTCACCGATCTCGCCAGCATTCGTGACCGTAATCGCAACCATACGTAAGCGACACCAATTTTTAATTCCCATTTATTACAAGAATATTCGACACAATTAATGCCGTTTACATCATTACTCATCATTACACCACTCTACCTCTTATCAGAAGCATATTAAAGCCAATATTTAAACTATGGTCGTTTCGTTGAAAAGAGTAGTATTAGGTTGTAAATAGCAATTTTATACCAATAAATATTTCCCTTAATTTAATGAGTTATGGTATATGCCATTTTTTCTATGAGTTCAAAGTAGGCCGAATTAATCCTTAATATAATAATAAATGTCGACTCATTTTTGGGATATTTGTGCACGATCCTGCAGGTGAAAATCCCAGGATACATTTTTGATAGAAGTCCCTGTTCAAATATCGAAAGTTCCTCGAAAAATTCAGTGTTCTAATACTTTTTGGCTCCACTGTACTTGCTTCGGGGAAGTGGAGTCCTCAGGGATCGAGCATAAATACCCAGTGAGAGTTCATTTCCACGTTTCCACGTTCTCCGTCCAGGAATCCTCTTCCCTGAGAGCGGAATTCGCGGGTTAAATCGTAGCCACGTGCGGCCGGGCGTAAGTCACGCCGGAAGTCGAAGGGTACTTGACCTTAGGGTCCGCTTCCATGAGCACCGTAGTGTCTGCCCCTCTCTGTCTCTCTCTCTCTCTCTCTCTCTCTGTCTCTGTGTACAGCTCGTTACAAGTGAAACGATCCGAAAAACCGTTTTTTGCAGACATGTTCGATTTCCCTTTCTCCTTCCCCGAGGAGATCACCAGGCACTGTGTGTCGCTTCCTCTACACACCTGAGTCATCGAGTCATGGGTTTTGCACGGGGTGAAACAAAGGCGTGTACCCGAGGCCACGATTTGCAAACGACACGCGAGCCACTCGGTTTCCGGTTCGAGACTCCTCTTTCCTTCTCTATCGCCGCTCCGACAACCAACAGAAGGAAACGTGGCTGGCGCGAAAAAGAAACCTTTTTCCGCGAATCCTGGTTCTTCAACCTCGTGAACGCCGATTCGAGGAAGCGGACACCTAACGCGCTCCATCTTCCGCGAATCTTGCCATAAATGAACGAAATTTCTGCGAACCTCGTACGAGTCATACATTATTGAACACTTTCTGTGGGAAGCACTTCCAATTCCAAAATTGAAAAATTCCTCATCGTAGAGACATTTCCATTAGACTGCAGATTTCATGCAGTTACGACAAAAATTGACGTGCAATTATAAAGTAGGAGAATAAAGACTTTTTAACGAAATTTTATGTACGAAAAAAATTGTTGAATTTCTCATATATTTTTCAACCACTATTTTCAAATCGGACACGAACTTTTGCAATCATCTGCCACTTCATCGTTCATATATGGACACTTTAAAATTCTTCCAGAGTCTACGTCGCAATGTTGCATTCGTTTTTGCCGCGTCTCGCGTATTCATTTTAGTCGAGGATGCATGAAATTCGCATCCCAGTGACGGATCGTCGAAATAAATCTGGTTGTCGTTCGGATAAATGGAATCCTATGGTTTTTGCTCGAGTGGAGCCAGCAGCGATTCCTCAGATCCCCATAAAAGTGGCGTTTGCTGGAACCGCGGTACCAGGAAAGAGGTGAAGGTCCGCGAGAGCGTTTTTCCCGTGTTCCTCGTCCATGGATCCGCTACGGGGGTACGCCGTTGAAAAACCCGAAACGAGCCACTATGGAAGCGTGAAGAGAGGGAGAAAGAAGAAGAAGATGATCGCCGGTCGACGACCCCGCAAGACGCGAGTCTCCTCCCGTTCCCTACGGTGTTTTTTCCCCTTTTTTTCCCTTTTTATTTCGAGCTCTGACGCCGATACTTCCGCCGAGAAAGAACCGATCGTGAGCCAATCGCTGGCACGATGGATACTCGCGTGCGGCTAATTGCTTCCCTCTCTTCTCCGGGGCGACGATTCTTCTGCTGGGAAATGTTCGTATCGCTTGCGAATAATGTCTGGGAAAGGGTTGTCCACCTGAAATGTCGTCATAGGTGTGCCAGCCACGGCGAACCTAATTGCCGACCGATCTCCTTTGATCCGCAGTTTCCGATCGCTGATCGACGCGCTTTAATTTCGATCTTAGTCACTGTTCACGCTTTTTTGGCTTGGGCGTCTTTTTACAGTTAATTTCTAGCTAAGAGCTGAAGGTATTGAGTGACCGTTTCAGTGGTTGTGTTTTATGAGCATCATTTAATTGTTTAAAATTTTTCTTTTGATAAATTAACCCTTTGCACGTTAAAGTAATTTGGTCATAGAAAAATATTGAATATTTTACTCACAGTGTGACGGATCATGTTGAGAGGATGTCGAGAGCTGTAAACAAAAAAGAGGAAGATTAGTTTATAATATACGTAAACGCTAATTTAGCTGGCGTCGAAGTCACCGTCCGATGCGACAGTGCTACGACGCCACGCATTGAAATCTACGATGCAACAGTCCCGTGTCACCCAGCATTGAAGTCCCTAATGCGACAGTCGTGTATTACCATGCATTGAAGTCTCCAACGTGACAGACGACAATTCCAAGCATTCAAATCTCCACCGTAGCTAATGCCCTGATGCTACACCTTCTTGTTTTCATTATAACGCCATTACATTCTTATGCAAATTCCTGTTTCCGAAGAAACTCACCTTAACCTACAATTGAATTAAAATGCCGACAATTTTATCAAGTGCTCCAATTTTTAGCGCGTTAACCCCTTGCCTTACAATGTCGAGTCAGACTAGTGATGGAAATTCTGAACAGACTCAAATAAATATGTAGACTGAAATAAAATTCTCTTTCGTTGTAGTCGATATACAGCCCTTGGAGAAAACATAGGCATACAATAAATATAAATTTTCTTTCTTTTTCTATGAAATTCTGAACGATGAAGAATTTCTGAACGCTATAACCACGAAATGAATAGCAGAGCAAGGGATTAACATCTCAATGCTATACAGCGATTTTGTTTGTTTCGAAATTGAAGCAAATTGAAATTGGACTACAAATTGATTTTAATTCTACGAATGACAGTATGAAACCAATGACGAATTACAATAGTAGTGAATGGCGACATATGTCCGTACTGTCGTCGATCGAACGAGGCTAGATTCGGTCCGGGAGAAAACCGAGGACGCCACGGGGAGTCAAGTTCACGACTCTCTCATCATTGTCTGTCTTCCCGTCGACGGTAATGCTAAAGCGACGATGATCATTGTCATTTGGCTCGTCGAGCTCGCCGGGGATCGTCTACCTAAACGAGCCTCGCCGTTAAGCAGGCGAATTAATTGCACGCCAGCTGAACTAAGCGACGGAATCCAGTCTTAATTCGCGGCTGCTCGGCTAACAATTACCGTCCACGTCATTTCGTAATCGCGAGAGCTGCGACAATTACAACGAAGACGTATCTGAAGGTCCCAGGCTCCACAGAAGCTCCGAGTCTCATCAAATTTTCCTTTCCAAGATCAAATAAAAATGTTCTCCCCTTTGATGATACGTAAACTGCGAATTTTGTTTTATCAGGAACTGCAGAAATTTCTTTCCCTTAACAATTATATATAGTTATAATTGTGGACGGTATTTCGTAAGTAAATAAAGGTGAATGTCTCTCCTAAACGAGACGACACGAATCTAAAATAATTTCTTAAGTAACGTGTTTGCTGGATCAGAATAAATATGAGAACAATTCGCGGAGTATGATTACTTAATTTCAGTGAACCAATTTGAAATACAGTTACCTTCCCGCCACCTTGAACAGAAAAATGTTGAAGGAAACGATGCGAACAATTTCGATCTTATTTGAAATGGAAATTGTTCCAGCCTATTTGGAGTAAAGTTTCCACACGTCTGGCACCGATCGCGGTAATGACGAGCGTAATTAGCATCGGGAAGGGGGATTAAGTACCGGTACGCGATTTGATTAGGGTGAACGCACCCGAGCGTCTAATTGGTGGCAGGTCACCGAATGAACAATCGAATTGCGGTTGTTTTTTCTCTCGCTATATCGAAAACGGTACAGTTTCCTCCTTTTCACAACCGATCCCGTAGGTAGAGAAAAAATAACAGTTAGCAGCAGTGGGAGGTGGTGAGCAGAAACGATCTCGAGTTTTTGGTTTTGCTCGATCGGTTTTTTCGATCGGCGATCGCTCAGCAGAACGTTTTAATGAACCGTGAACGAACGACCACGTAATAGTGCGTGTTCATCGTCGACTTCCACGCGGGATCACGCAAAAACGTCGTTCAGCGATCTTCGTGATTTTCTACGGAGACTTTGGCTTGAACAGGGCGAACGAACTCTAAATCGCGCCTGCGGAATCGTTGAAAAACGCGCAATCGATTTTTATCCTGTTCTGCAACCGATGAGCTGTTTCTCAGAATTTTATTTCGTCGAGGAACTCGTTGAAATCGAGCACTAGAAGCGACTAAAATGTCTTAGCTTTGCAGAAATTACGAGGCCCTATTTATGTAGATCCCGTGCAATTTCTATTCCGATATGTGCCTGAGTAAAAAATCTATCGAATCAATTTTCATGTAACCAACATCATAGTTTCAATAATTGTGAAATGAAAAATATGAAACCGGCAGTGGTAGGTTTAGAGTTAGAGGGGTACCATTTTAAATATAGAAATTTAATGAAATATCCACGCAATGAAGTTTCACATTATAATAATAACAGAATAAAATAATAAAATAAAGTGTTCTTGATGTTTCAAGATGATTTTAAGAATGAGCTGCTTTCTTTCTGATTAGAAGATGGCGGTGGTTCACCGACCCCGAAACTACCGGTGGAAAGCGTGGACAGCATGATTAACGATAAATTTCAACAGTCCGATAGGACTCGATGAACCTAATGGGACGGTGTATCGCACGATCGTGCGAATCAAAGTGCGATACTGGTTATAATTGACCGACGAAAGGGTACCGTTATGTCATTCACACTCTCGGCAACGATTTCGAGACTTCATCACGAGCGAACTTCATCAGCCGGTTTACAGTTAGCTGAGTACATCGTGACGTCTTCAATGTTTCAATTGATAAGTCATCGGTACTCGAGGAGCGTGTCTCGTTAGTGGACGAGGTGTGGCTTCGATTCTTTGAGAATTGGATCAATGATTTTTTTCAGATTACGTCAGTCATCTAGCATTCTTCTAGATCCTTTTTGAAAGAACCGTTCCCTTTTTTGATCTGTTTCGACCGAGGTACACCAAATAACAGAAGAGTTTTGTGAAAATTCAGCAAATAATTTATTTGTCCAGTTAAGAATTACCATTTCTAAAAATAAAAATAAAAATGGAACGTTAGTTTGTCCCATACCACTTGGATGGCGGGGCCAGGGTCCATTTAGACCCAGTGTTTCAATGGCATCACGTAGCCGTTAGAGTATTATCTAAATTCAGCAAATAATTTTTTTATTCAACTCAAAGGTACCATTTATTAAAATAAAAATGAAACGTTAGTACTGACCTTAGCGGGTCCGTCCAGACCCAGTATTTCAACGGCACGCGCAGCCATTAATTTCCCAATGGCGAATTTCGATCGAATGTTGTGCAATGAATTTCTAAAAATCGCTGACGTATTTTCGTTTTTTTTTTTGTTGCAGCAACCGCAGCGATAGCGAGCACGGTGCAGATCGAGTGCGCGAGCGAGTCGATAATCGTGCACATCTCGACGGAGGGCAACACGGATTTCCATGGGTTGGTGTATCCACGGGGTCTGTCGAAGAACAGCTCCTGCCTGCAGGAGTACAGGAGCCAGCCCACCCCTATAACTTACAACCTGCCCCTGAGGTCTTGCAACACCATGCCCACCGAGCTGGTAAGTGCCTATGGTGTTCGATCGGATAAAAAAAAAAAAAATAAAGAAATAATGTGTTCGTCTTCCCACCACCATGCGCGAGAGTCGTGACAACCTGGCAACTTGTAATCTACCACGCGTAGACTGCCTCGGAGTACACAGGCCCCTGCGGTAACCATAAGCGAATCGGGCATGCATAATAACCCATTAGTTTGATTAATGAGACGAAATTGCCAGATTGATTCTACGATGTTTCCCTGCTGGTAGGCGTGTCTTCGGCACGCTTTGTTCAGCCTGTTAGGTAGCCGACTCGATAATTGCGCAAATTCTGCGATCCAGACGCGGACGCGATCATGGTATAGCGCGGTATAGATCCGGATGATAATATCGATAGCAGTTTTAGCGAATTATGCCGCTTGATGGGGGCTAATTCTGATTTATCGGGGATAATTGGGCCGGCCTTTGTCTGCTCCGAATCAAAGTATAGAGCAGTAAGCGATCCTAACATATTATATTGGGATGAGGAATCTGTAGTGGTAATTTCTGCGAGACGATACTGGTTTCAAGGTACACGTCAAGGCCAAACTCTACTCTTGGTAATACCAGCTCCCATTTTTTCCTATTTTTCATATTTTTGCAGACCGAGATATTTGAGAAATACTGAAATCTTATGGAGTTACTGGCAATCAAGTTCAACTCTTCTCTGGCTAATACCAGCTCCCATTTTTTGCTATTTCTAAAATTTTTGCAGACTGAGATATTCGAGAAATACTGAAATCTTATGGAGTTACTGACAATCAAGTTCAAAACCTGTTCCTTCAAATCCAACCACTTCTCCTCGTTGTAAAGCCTCAAAGATTTCCAAGTACTCGCAGCACAGTGCGTTCAACAATCTCTAGAGACTCTGGTTAATGATCCTCTAAGTCATTAAAC
Source organism: Lasioglossum malachurum (assembly GCA_028455605.1). NCBI lineage: Eukaryota > Metazoa > Arthropoda > Insecta > Hymenoptera > Halictidae > Lasioglossum > Lasioglossum malachurum. Next base: position 29,422,596 of record CM052313.1, read on the forward strand.
ACGAAGTTCAAGGTCTCCTCTCCGAAAGCACGATACTTTCTTCCGCCGCAGAGACTCGGGCATTGTCTACCAGGTTCTCAGAGACTGGAATATTCGGGAGCATTTTCATTATGCTGTCCAATAAGGCAATTTCTTTTATTCAGTATCGTTCTCATGAATTCGATGAACCTTTTATTCAGAAGAAAATATTTTACGAAGGTACTGCATGTGTTATGCAGCTTAGCAGTGCTAACGCAGCTCGATACGGATATTTTCGTAATTAATTAACGAACAGTCCTCGTACGCTCAACAAAGTATTCGTCTCGCCCATTCTTCTTGCACGCATTAAGAGGGGTGTGCATCGCAATGCAGTCCGAGGGAGCTGCACTTCCTTTTTCATTCGAGTCGATTGATTTTTCTTATTCCATTCCACGGATCAGAGGCGCGAACGCACACGCGATAGATGAGTCGTACATGAGACGGATGAAAGAGGAGGAATAACGACGATGGTGTAGAGGAGATAGTGTTGGTGGTGGATGGAATAGGCTCTCCGTGTGTAACGAGGGAATCGTGTGTTCGAGGCGAGAGATCTCTTCCTCGCCATACCATAACTGGACCGTTATGTGACCGGACTTACGGCCTTCTTCTTACGAGCGTTAGCTCTGTACTCTGCTAGCCTGGGCCCTGCTACGCCTCATGTCAGCGATACATACAGACCGCCATGCAAACGCGTGCTCGTGTCCTTAACGGACCGCTTCGCTGGTTCCTGCCATTTGCAGATAATCAACGGCCGCATCACGAGCACACTCCATACACTTTTGTATTGTTCGATTGATCCGCTGTTACTCGATTTCTTTCGTCGTTCTCTTTCTTTTTCCCGATCAGAAGTATTTCCTCAACCCTCAAATGGCGCACCGGGGTCTCTCCCGACATTTCTGTGCGATAACTTTCTCTACCGTGTTGCACCATCATCGCAGATATCATTTCTTTCAATTCTTCAGAATAATTTCATTATTTTATGCACTTGAATGTATCCCGGGAAATTTATACTGAATTTTAGAAAGATCCTAGTATGATACTTTGTAATCTGAGTAAATACGTAATAACAAGATTAAACTAAGTTAACTTACCCAGTTTTCACGTCAAATTCTACTTGACTTAAATAAAAAATTATTTACACATTAGCGAGCAAACTGACCCTTGTAACATCTCAAAAAATCTGAAGCTGTTGGGTCCAATCTTGGAAAAGTGACTCGTTTTTGAAAGGTGTACTTTGTGCACCCGCCGTACGTCTAGGGACATCGTACCTGAAAATGGCGCGCGCGATTATAATCAATAAAGCATCGCCGCGTCGGAAGAAGCAATATGGCACACACACGGCGAAAATAATTACGCTTCGTTGGGGTCAGAAAGAAGAAACCCAGTGGAATAAGGGGGTACAGCAGCTGTATGGTCAAGTGAAAGGTCCCGACTCCCTCGAGAGCAAATGGCGACGGTTAAGTCGGGTCTGCATAATTTAAGGGCTGGTATGCCGATGGGAACAATTTGTCCCGGGAAGGAAGAAACTTGTGCGCCGCGCGGCCCGACTAGGCCCGGGACAAGGTTGAGGAAGATGAGCAACAGTGTCTTTGACCTCTACGATCCCTCGAGATCGTGGTGGGCGTCTCGAGGGAGAGAACTGTGGGCAGCCCGGACACATCCTGGACGATGGCTAGCTTTATATACGAACACGCTTATGCGAATCGTAAATTAAACAACCTCGCGGCGTGTCGGTACTTTCGTCGTTGCCGTGCGATGCGGCCTTTCGAATCACCTATCGCATCGGCCACCGTCGAGAGCTGTCCATAATCATTATAATGGACAATGCGGGATGACTCATCCGCCGTGCTAGGGATATCTCACTTCTGGGTGCATCGTTCTCACGCGAAAAATTCACGATCCTGCTTCCAGCCAAGATAAACTTTCCGTTTGTTTGTTCGTCCTGCAGTCGACGATGCTCAGCCATCGTTCGTTCCAACTCGATTTCATTTCGCTCCGATCGCTAGAGATTTTCTACACGAATTTCCGGAAATTAGCACAAACTCGTGAAGATTAAATACTGCCATTTTGTAAAGAGCTGTCCAATTGATGACATAACGTACGTACCAGAACCTTTGCTTTCGTGAAAAGAAATATTAGATGATTACATAAATTGTACTGCATGGCGGAGTGTAAAAACAAAAATTGCATAGTCATCGTTCTTTTCGAATTGTAGAGAAGAATGCTGACTGTATAATTGATTAATAAAGCTGTACTCTTTAAAATTTAACCATTGAATTTTATTTTCAAATCGGGCACGAAGTTCGTAAAATCATCTGATAAGATTTCAAGGCACTAGATGTGCCATTTTCAATTTATTGAAACTATTAAATTTAGAATGAAATTTCTGTGTGTCTCCTGTGCCTCTTAGAATTTTTAGTTTTTATCACACTGATAATTTGCGAACATCGCTGTACAGAGCAAGTATGAGATAACGGGACGCGGTGGAATGAAAAATGGCACCGGTCGAAACGCGGGCCAAATACGGCGAAGCCGGGCCAACATTTCGGTCGCTTACGTAATCGGTTCTCATGCAGCCATTTCCGCGAGTCGATCCAGTTGCCCGTTACGTAACGGAGACTCGACGATGACCATTTCGCAGCGGTCGAGCGCTTATGCACTCCGGGGCAGCTGCACTTCTCGAGAACGGTCCCTGCCTCTTTCATTAATCTGTCGTTCGTTTTTTGCGTGACTGCCGGCAATTTGTAGGTTCCTCTCCCGAGGAAATGGTACCTTTTTGTCGGCCAACAAGAAAATCTCTCGTTTCGCAGCGATCGACGTAACGAGAATGGCTTTCGGGGCCATTTATCATAGGAAAGAAAACGCTTCCGCTACGGACTCGCTCAAAACATATTCAAAACGCGAATCTTAATCGTTCGTGACACTCGAAGAGATTTTTAAGTAACCGGGAATTATAGTGCATTCGCTTAAAATAAGATTTTTCCGGATTTAACTCCTTGTCGTATTTTAACCAGTCAGACTCGTGATGAAGATTTTAAAAATGCCTAACAAATATGAATGTTACGTCTTTCTTCTTAGATGAAATAAAATTTGGTTCGTTTGTAAACAATATTCAAGATTTAAAATAAATGTGGCCATACAAAACGTATAAATTTTCTTTTCTATTCTTTGGCATTTTTTGGGATAAAGAAATCACTGTGACTGTAAAGAACATGTTGCGGCGACGGGTTAAAATGGTACCCACATTTTTAGAATGCAATAAAAAGTGGTACCCAAAAAATAGTTACTTTCTAGTTCCGGGTTTACGAACCAAATTACCGCGATTCTGTGAAAATTATTTATTTAAACGATTGAAGTCGCCGATCGGTTCTGGCCGAGCATCGTCGGTTCGTTTCGCAACGATTCCTCGTAATGGCCAAAATGGCAGCGGATCACGCGAGCGTAGTGACCGTAGGATGCTCTTCTCCAGAGTTTCGCAAACCTCCGATTCGACGCGCGGCCAAAGCCGACTCGGATATTCGCACATGCATGCGAAATAACTGGCTCGCTTGCGTTGCTCATTAACGGCACCCGTATCTCGCTATAGTGCGGTTCTACAGCACGGTGGGCCGGCTCTCTCGCCGCCATTTGTATTTCCACGCGAAACACGTACCGAACGAACCTAACCGAGTCTCTCTGCTACGTCGAGGGTGGAGAGTGGAACCGAATCATTCTCTCTCGCTAATGGCCCGTGCACCGTGAGAGAATTCGCCGGCGAAATACCGCTCCCGGCTGCTCGCCATTTGTTTTTTTCTTTTTCTTAAGAAGCATTTTGTAGTAAAATTTTCCATGCAAAAGGAGTATCGAGAAATACTTGAAGCACAATTTTTTTAAATTTCGCTGATGCTCTGAACACCTTTTACCGAGGGTGTGCTCCCTGAAGAAATTTTTTGAAAGTTCGCTGATTACGTGGCGATCACGAAATTTCGCGAGGTCGATTACGTAAGGGTGTGGAAAGTTTGGAGGACGTGCGTGGCCGGTCCACCGGTTTTGGATAAGCCAGGGAAAGTTATCGATTTCGAAAGAACGTCTGACCGACTTCGCCTCGGCTCGTCATGGCTTGTTCTTCCCTCGGCCAGAGATTTCGCGACGTTGATTGGCGAATATGGATGAGCCGTTTAACGCTCGCGAAATGCTGAAATCTACATCGATGATATCAGCCGATCGGCGCAACACCGGAATCGGCTTATGAAAATATTGAACGAGATGATTGGACTAGTATGCTATTTTTCGCCATCGATTCGGTTGTTCAACGTTAATTCCGTCGTTCTGTTTTAATTCTGCAATTCGCACAGAATTATCAGAAGAAATAATAAAGAAATAATGAAATTCATTTCGTGGGTTTCGATGACTACTTCAAAAGTATTCATTTTATACGAACTGAAACAAAACTAAGTACTTCGACGTTGAAAGGAATCGAATCTTTTTGGAAATCAGAACTGCACAGCATGCATTTACGCATTTTCTTTATTAAATTCGTAACTGTTTAATGATATTTCATTTAAAATACTCGGTTTTATCCTATCTCTTTTTTTATCCATGATATTTCCTGTTTTTGAAAACACTCTTTCTGAATGTACAGAAGTGGCCATTACATAAAGATATTCAGGTGCAATTTTTGATGAAATGGAGAGTACTTCATTGAATTTCCACGAATATGTGTTCATATGAAAATCCGATAGATTATGAAACTATAATTATACATGCTGAATTAAATCATGCATTGAAGGACAACATAATTGATTTTAAAAGTAAAAAAATAATGATTAGAAAAATCAGAGAATTTTTGGTACGATATTCATAAAAGTTTCGAATCTGTTTGACCAACATTCGAATATACTTGCAAGTATTATTTCCGTTTACCAAAGTGCTTGTAAAAGGTTGGAAACTGTCTGGCATAGGTTCGAGTATACTTAGGAGCACTATTTCTGTTTTTCGATAACTTCGAACCTGTTTGCGAGGTACTTGATCCCTAATAATGATCCCCCAAATTCCATAAAAATTGGGAACCTTTCTAAAAAGTAGTCCTAAAAATAATCACAAAAATAAGTCAAAAATAATCCTAACAATTGTCTGATATATTCTCGAAAAAGTAGTCAGAGAGCGGTCGTAAAAATGGTACTTCTTAATCAGTACTTCCCGCCGCAGTTTTCCTTTGTTCTTTCCGATGACCTAACCCCAGCCATTGTAATACTACTCGCGAGGCTCAAGATCGATTGAATCAGCCTCTATTCTGACCACACACGGAAAATCTTGCCTCGAATACGTAGAATTGCACAGCACACCGGCCGTACACTTTTACTTTTACAAATCGGGCGTGGGCAGCCGCTTGCTTCGCTGCCCACAGCGTGTCAACCCACTCGATAGTCACTGTAGTCATTTTAAGGACTAGCCGCGTCGGCGGGTCCACCGAAAAAGCGGAACGACCTTCGCTGTAAAAAACAACAGGCATTGTCTCCTATCCTTGGGAATTTATCGCACGATCTCGGATTATGTATGAGGCTTTCGAAAGGTCTCGCCGAAATTGGAGTGTTCTGAGTTTAAAGAGGTGTGCAGAAATCTAAGAATGTCGGACAGCCAGACCGCAGATTTATCACAGAAACGAGTGGGCGCAATTTCTAAATGAAAGTATTCAGAATAATTGAATTTGTTAGGAATGATTTTGAACGAGCCTGTAGAACATGACAATTTTATCGATCTAGCGAATCCGATGAGACACAGGTTGCCCGCCCCCGCGGTTATGCGAACCACGTCTCCTTTGTTTATCTCCTTTTGCATTTAATTCCACTCCCGCCCATTCGAGAATACGTCGCGCCAGTGGTTCTTCAGTTGAAATAATTTCAACATTTATTCGGAACTTCCAATTGTTCTGGAAGACAATTGTTCAAGAGTCCTTCACTAATCATTTCACATATCCTTATTTTCTGTATTAGGAATTTCATTGTGCGAGATTGTTTTCAATTGTTCTGGAAGACAATTGTTCGAGATCGACTCGAGCCCATCACTACCCTATCGAGTTCAATATCGAAAAATCTACCGTTCGAATTCTTCGCTAATTGTTTCACATATTCTTATATAATGATAAACTGTGAACTTTCTGTATTAGGAATTTCATTGTGCCAGATTGTTTCAAATTGTTCTGGAAGACAATTGTTCGAAAGCGACTCGAGCTCATCGCTAGCCTATCGAATTCAATATCCTCTGCACGCGGAAAATTCCTCGAGTATTCAGCAGAACCAGTTCCACATTTTTCCCCGGGCCGGTGTTCGACAAGAAGCAAATGAAATCGATCCGAGCATTCGGTTGATAGATCATCCAGGAGTTAATCAAGCTTCCGGCACGATAAAAAACCGTGCGCCAGGTAATAAATATCAGTTCCCGGCAAAAAACGGCTTCAAGAGCGAGCATCGAGCGCCGTAAAATAGAATCGATTAAAGGATACCACCGGTGACGATTATCGAATTTCAACGCGTCGGATCCTTTCGAATTCAATGATCCTTGGAGTAAAATTCCTGGCTCAAGGATACAGCCCGCGCCACAAAGTATTCAGCGAAACCAGTTCTGCATTTTTCCACGGTCGTCCTGGCGCGTTTAACAAGAAGCAAATTAAGTGTTTTCAAGTATCCCGTTGCTGGGATCATCGACGAGTTTAACCATGCTCTCGCCCCCATAAAAACGATCCGGCCGGCGCTAAGTGTACAAATAAGGACCCCGCTATTTTATCCTGCGAGCCTCGATCATTTCGATTATTTAGGATATTTCCAATTCGTGTTCCACCGGCGGTCTCCCTTAAGCAATCAACGCGAATTAGAAAACCGAGGGACTGCTCTCGGGGATTCCGATAAGAAATTATTAGACACGTGTTAATTACGGAAAAGTATAGTTTACCGCGTCGTACTTTGCGATTAAAGCTGCGGCAGGATTACCGGATTTTTAGAGGGAATTATAGAACAGTAAATTCAGTCTTGGATAGTTCTACCGAGCTTGCAATTGCTATTGGTCGTTGCGCGAAGAAATACTGTCCATTCAATTACTATTAAACAAGAATTCAATCTTATGCAATTCCAAAAATGCAGCCAGTCGCATCGAATGCACCAGAAAATTCCTCAAGCCTGTAAATATTCAGCGAAACCAGTTTCCCAATTTTTCACGAGCTATCCTGAAGTTCAAACGTACTCGGGAGGATCGAGATGATAGATCATCCGTTAATCGCGGCCCGTTCTCGATAAAACCAGCTCGCGCGCGATCCCGCTAATAAATATCTCCGACCGGTTGCAAAACAATGTGAAACGAGAGCGAGCGAGCTTTTCGCTTTTGGAAAAATCAGGAGTTTCGAGGAGTATTTTTCAAAATCTTGATCGAAGTTCTCGGTAGCGTTTGAATTAACATTATCATATTAGGTCGTTCGGAAGGTAATTTCGTTTTCGTGCAGAGAAGGCAATGCTTCCAAGTAAAGCCGTAAAAAGTCATATAACTCAATTTCTCGCTCTAATAAAAAAAAAACAGAAATTCCACAAACTTTAAATTGCCAGAAAATCGCAAAAGATCACAGAACGAAAAATAAAACTTCTTCTAAATGTTAAAAAATGGCTTTCATTTTCCCTTCAGAAAACGAAACGACATGATATTTCGAGAAAATAGGGGAAACGAAACAGGTACATACCGCCGTCGGAAAAAAGCATCGGCCCGATATGTCGTCCAACTAGCGCGACGGGAGGCCCGTGTGTTGTGTGTTGCCGAAGAGGGAACAACATTGGAGCGAGGATCGTTTCGACAGCCGCAGTAAATCGCAAAACGGGCGGCCGGCACGCCGGTGTATCCAGTTCTAACTACCTCGTGGCTACGGTATCCTTGACGATGGCCTTGCCAGCGCGTCGTTGCACCTGTGTGCAACGAATGCAACGATACACCCTCGTGGAAAGGTACGCCGCGTACAGTTAGCGCAGTTTCGCGCCTCCGCTCCGCTCTGCTCCGCGCCGGAAATTCGCGTTAGCCGAGAGTTGAACGCGCCGGAAACCGTAGCCACCGCCATTGCTCCTTTTCGAGTCGCTCGTCCTCCGATCGCTAGGCTGCGGAGTTTCTGCTAAATGAAAATGATCTGCTTCAGTCGACAGCGCGAGTATGACAAAGGGATTGTTTTTAATAATACCATGTTGTGTAAAGAGTTTTACATGTCATTTAATTGAGCGTTCCTTCGACAACCACAGCTTTCGTCTACACTTCCGAGTGTATGATCTTTCTAGATCGAGCACAGCGATCGATCAAGCCCGATCTCATTCGAGTCGATCCCACAAGTCTCGTATTAACAGCCGTGGGACACTGGCGAACAGTAGTATGAGGGATGTTTCCGTGATCGTCGAGGAAACGATCGGTTTCACCGTTCGTTAAATGCAAATTAACCAGCGTGACGAGACAAAGGAGACCGCGGCGGAAAAGCTGGACGACTTGTCGAGCCAGGAAAATGAAAAATTATTATCTTGATGTTGGGCAACGTCTGGGAAACGCCATTTTGCTTTCTCGTCCGAGGAACGTGAAAGACGTTCCTTCTAATCCATCAAACGATCACTGAAGAGAATTGAACGGGCGACCAGAAATAGAAGGAATAGAACTTTCTTGAAACGTGCTCTTCATTTTCATGCAAAACACAAACAATTTACAAATATTTAAATATGTCCTAAAAAGATATTCTCATTTTACTCTGTTATCAAATTTTTAATTTCGTCAATAATTTTAAGCCGACACGATGATTCACCCGCTTAATCAAACTCAACTTCCATGTTAACTTTGTTCAATATTCATCATCGTTTATATCCCTTTCAACCGAGCCGGATGAATGGCCGGCACCGCGGGAGTATAATAAAGTGTCTCCACAGTCCGCTGGACTAAACGCACCGGGGCCGGCGTTTGTTAAAATGTCAGGGCACGTTTAATGATTTAATAAAGCGCGAAATGGGTGAAAAAGTTTATTGCGTCGGGTAAGAGGTTCGTTAAAATCGACGCGAAGGGAGAGGGCTATTTGTCTTTATTAAAACTCCGGGCCGAGGTCTGCGCATTTGCATGGCGGCCGTAAACGCTCTGCCCGCTTTTGCCAAGCGATCATTAGGTGGCGGAATTTATGTGCGTGCGGCGATCGGCGGCGTGGCGCGTACTTGAGCCCTCGAAGATTGATGGAACCATACTCATGAAATATGTAGCAAAAATATCCGACCGATTGGACGGTTCGCTAGCGCGACGCGAGTTTACATGCAAATCCAGATGATCGGGGACTTGTTTTTGCAGCCGGAATAAATTTGAAACGTTTATAGGATTACGCGGGGCTTGGTTTGGTTGTAAATTGAAAAGAGATCTCCTAGAACTTCATTACCATTTTTCTTCGGTCGGCATCCTTGAAATATTTTAAGTGACCATGTGATTTAATTGCTTGCTGAACGTTTTACTGGATGTTTTCTGCCTGCTCCTAATTAAGTCCTTGGGTCTGCTGATGGGAAAAATTGCAGGATTCCAGCTGGTTATGGACTGAAGACAGATTCTATTAAACGTTACCATTTCTGTTCGTTCAGTGTCCTTCGAATATTTTCAGCAGTGGGATTAAAAGATTTGTTGTGCATTAAAGAATCTATTAATTCAACGCAGAGTGGGCAGATTTGTGTCCCCACTCTACTTTCCCCTTCTACAACGCTACTCGGTCACGTGTCACAACGTCACGTGACTAATCCGATACTGGCAGAGAGAGGGTAACTTTTCCCCTCATCTGGCGACTCCGATTCAACCTTTTTTTCAATGGATTTAATCATTAATCGATCCCTGGTTTCGCAACTGGGACAAGTTTGAAACTCGCCTTCCAATTGGTTCGAAATCGAGTGATTTGTAGACCCCCATTACCATTTCTCTGTGTATGGTTAAGGAATTGGTGTCTACGCCTGACTCGGATGTTCGAAGAAGATTTTCCCTCGGGAAGGTTAATGTTAGCGTCGTTCGATGCGGTTGTGGATTCCGAGGCACGACGAAGTGTTCATCAAGGTGAGTTAGTGTCCTGGGAGGCAGCCGAGATGAAAGTCGATAGGTGAACACCGCATCCGCGGGATCGACGAGATAGAAACTCACGAGGTTCATGGAAATCCCGGTATCGGTGGAATCGAAAGTGCCGACGAATAAATTAAGTCACTCTCGATGACCAACAAATCGTAAATATTCAGGCTGTAAACATTGAGTCAGCCTCGTGTTTCTCTTTTTTGGCCCGAAAAAGTTCGGGTCTAAGAGGCTTCGGGTGGCTCTTATTTTCGACTTTTGACTTTCCAAATATTTAAAAAAGAATCTGTGGGAGTTTAGAGTTCGATCGGATAACAGAAAATCGTGCCCCAAACGAATGAAACATTAAAATGATTAATTTAATGCTCATAAAATCGTTTTTCTCGAGTATCTTCTAAATCATTTACCACGTCGAAAAATATGTTAAACGAAACCTGTAGACCTGGACAGGCTGCGTCTTTAACGTCCTATTACCTTCGTCGCGAAACGAACGGTTTTCGAAAAAATTGTGGTCGCTACGTGAAAGGAATACTTGAGACGGAAAAGATTGGGGAATTATGGTGTAAGGTACGGTGGACTTGACGGGAGAGCAAAAGGGAGAGGTCGTGAGTGGTTCCAGAGGAAACGAAAGAGGTGAAAGTCGACCATTAATCCTTGCGAAGCCAGCGAGTATGGATAATCACGAGATGACCACCTTGGACATCGCGCAGTCCTTTCTTTCTCACGATAATACTACACGCCAGTGATTACAGGATTCGCAAAAGGGCAGCCGTAATGCTTCGGTGCTGTGTGTCTCGTAAATCTTCGTCGAAACCATGGAAATGATTCCGTGTCGTTGCTGTCTTTAAACTTCGCCCACCCTTCTCCATTAATCAGTGATTTTATCCTATCTTCTTTCACCCGAGTAATCACATACTGCATCACACACGTCACAATAGTAGGCATATATATTTTATTACTGTTGTTTCGCATCGTACCATCGAGATCACTTAAATCCTAATTTCTCCATTATCTTGATTGTTTCCCACAATCGCGCCAATTTCTCTTTTCCCATTATTAGTATTTATCACGATCCTGCCAGGAAAGTTTTATTTTTTTCTACTGTTCAGACCAGTATTGTTGCTTCCCGCAGAGATTCAGCACCAAACTTTCAATTCCACTTATCACTTCTCGAAAAATTTGCAGTTAAGCTTTCCTCACTACGGAACTATAATTTCAGACAGTCCCACCAAAAAATCTTGAACTAAGTTTTCAAATGTACAAGATTATACCAAAATATACAAGAATGTACTAGAACATAATAGAATATACCAGAATGTATGGTATATTAGATTAAACAGTATTATATTAATACTTTCATTCAAATTAATAATTCCAATAAACACGAATTTATTGGAGTGGAGGCGAACGAGCGTTGGTTTATCATCTATCCCCGCAACGCATTGACGAAACGCAACAGACCAAGATCGCGTGCAACTACCGAGGTTGTACCGTGCCTGCTATTATTTCCTCGATTCAGCCGCGAAACCCTTAATAACATTGGATGCAACCGACAAGCTCTACAATTCGATCCCTTACCCTTTTTGCTGGCCATCCTTCGCCGTTCCCGATATCCTTCGAACAACCTCCACGGATCGTTTAGAGGGGGGTACACGTAAAACAGGAAGTCCGTTAATGGACAATGTTGCATCTTGTTCCCCGGAGGAATAACAATTTTCCCGGAGGGGGCCGGGGGGACACGGAATGCGCGTACCGTCGGCGATAAATCCGGGACACCGTGAGGAGCAAAGGGGGGGGGGCTCCTGAGGGCACCTATGGTGCTGAGGGGGCCAGGAGAAAAAGGGGGAGAGGGGGAAGAGCTGTCGTTCAGCGGGGTGGAACTCCCGTGCAATTTACCGGCCGCGGATTTTACGATGTAATTGGTCCTCCGGGGATGTCGATGCACCTATCCCTCGGTGTTCGCTCGCAAACCGGTGGTTACACCTCGCTACTAGGAAGATATTATCCGTCACGGACAAGCCGTCGCCTAACCGAACAAGCGTCTTCGGCGGACGCACCACCGAGCACCGTATAAGGGCATATTTCGTAAAAATTGATGCGAGGTACCCGTGCACAACCGAGGCCATTAGCCAGCGACTGGTCCGCGATATAAAATTGTTATAGCGCCGAGCTAAATAGTCTTTCGGTGGTGCTGCTGTGGTTTATTTCGTGAGGGTTATGGTCGCCCCAGGCTGCTACGGATTTTTATCGTTGTTCGTCTTCTGAACGGGTGCGCGGCGGAGCACTTGATCCGAAAAAGCAAGTCCGTTTTTGAAAGTGTTCATTATGGAAAGAACATAGTACACGTGGAGCATAATGTGGTACAATTAGTAGAAAATCCAAAGGTTAAATTTTAAAGAATACAACGTTATTAATCAATTATACAAATAGTCACCATTCTTTAACGAATCTTTAATAAAATTTTTAAAATATAACCATTGAGTTTTATTTTCAAATCGGGCACGAACTTGTGCAACATCTAATATTTTGCACATTCGTTGATTGTGAACGAAGTTTTACAGAAGTAGAAATTACTATAACTCTACTTATTTTCTTCGTTAATGTATGTTCAACAGGTAGAAAATGGTATAACACAGTATCTTTAAATACTTCTAATGTTTCTACTGTTTCAAATTACACCCACTCATTTTTGTCGCAAACGCGTAAAATCCGCTGCTGAACAATTAGGTGTGTAAGTAAAATCCGAAGGCAGGATCGTTAAGATTAGCGTCGCGCCTGCAAACGACATGCACAGTGCAATATTATAAAGCATCTAGTCACACTCAAGATAGAACAGCGAAGGGTTGGCCTCGGTAACAGACGAATTCGAGGTGAAATCGACTTCTGGAATCGCAATTAATACTTCCGATACCGCGAACGGTGCGGAATGCGGCTAGCATGTTCGATGATATCGCGGGAAAAATTCACTCCCGAGGGAATCTCGAAAAATGGAGGCGCCCGGTTCCGTACGAACAAGGTGTTAAGCTGAAAGATCAGGGTGAACCACGTCTGGAATCGGCTGTGTCGGTAGAATAAGGCGCGCATGCAGCTTCCAATCAGCCCAAGGTCACCGGTCCGGCAACGCCGTGCAACCTAAGTGGCATAATGGCCGTCCTGGCAAAAAGGAACACCGGGAATTTTAATGGCCGCGCCAGAGCTTCTCTGTCACGGCGTGTTACCCCTCTAATAGAAACACCGTTACGTCACCCGTTACATTTTCCAGGTGAAGCGAACGCGTCCCCTTCTAGCTCCGTCTCCTCTTTCGCCTGTGCCCCCCTCGCGGACCCCCTTCAAAGCGGATCGATTCATTATATCGGGGAATAATCGAGCGAGGAAAAATCGATCGGCCGTGGAACCGAACGACTTCCTGCGATGTTTACGGGCCGACACACTTGACCGAGGAAACCTCCGTGGCTCCTCGAGGATAAAGGATCATACACGCTTCCTTCGATTGTCCTCGGTACGGGAATCATGCTGGCTTAGGGGTGCGTCCGTGTTTTGTTCCCTCCGGGAGCTATCTTCTGTAATATCCGCACCATTAGTGCTCAAACTTGTTCTATCATCACATTTTTCAAAGAGATGCGGATTTTGTATTTTGCTGGTTTCGTTGGTCGAGGACTATGGCTGATCTGTCGTATCTCTTAGATTTGTTCAAGTCTGGGTTTATCTGTTTCGTCTTGTTGAATTGCCCTTCTTAGAAGATCCGCAGTCTAACGACGACAAAAATATTGTCCGGAGGATGACACGCTGGTGATAATGCATTATGCAGCGAAAGTGCGAATTGAAAGGCCGGGTGACAGGATGAGAACTACTGGCGCGTTCGAACCGCGGCGCAGGCCTTCTAGGGTCGAAGAAGAAGAAGAAGAAGCTGCATATTTCTTGCCCACACAGTGGATTAGGCTTGCAGCGGTAGGACGGCCGGTCGGTGCTCTTCGTCAAATGGCCTATTGTTCGCAATTTCAGGCCCTTTGAAGTTAAACAGGCTGCTCTGCTTGTTAACGCGCCCACTGCCGCCACTGGGACACACCGACTCGCCCCGGCGAAAAAATCCAATGCCGAAGCATTTTCGAATAACAATCGGCTACCTGTACTATGGTATTCTTCGGGCTCTCTGCTCTCTCTTCAAGAAAAGTCTTCGTTACATTAGGATGCAGCGCACTGCTACCGAAGTAGCAATAGGTCTATTTTACAGTCCTTTGTGAGCCCGAGGAGTCCATTGGAACTTCGTTAAACTGTGGAACTGTGGAAAAACTGTGCGACTCGGCGATTTATCTTCTTGCCGAGGCGGTCTACCCTCCTCCTCCTCCTTCTTCTTCGTTTTCTAGATTATTACGCTTCTTCCTCTTCTTCCGGGAACATTTATTAACACTTACCGAGAAATCTTCTTTCGCATAATGATTGTAAGTGCACACGTTTCTTCTACTTCTTTTATCTGCTTTCAGAAAAGTACCATTATTCACGACATCTATTTTTATACACTATATAAATAAAATCCTTGCAAATCCTCTATTTTCACTGTTTCCTTCTTCAATCTTTTCCCTTATGTCGATCAATCTCCACTTCTTCCATCCTGAGAATCTTCTTTTTACCCATGATAGTACCACGAGGATCCAGAAGTTCGCGGAATCGATCCGAAAGCCCCATTCTTTTCGCGCCCGTCGAAAATCCCCTGAGAACCACTGCCAAGGGGAAACAGAGACAGAAAGGGAGAGAGAGAGGGAGAGAAAGGGACCCGGCTACGCTAGTATTGGATCAAGGTACAGGTCCTCCAACCTTGTTGACCTCTGACTGAGGGCGAGCAGCCATATCTGCCGGCCAGTTTTTCAGCCGGAGGACGCTCGCAACGCTCTTGCAAGGATACGGCACAAGTTCGCCAGGAGAGGAGACCGGTCTCCAATCGCGTCTCCTCTTTTGCTGAAGGGACTCGCCGTCTTTGTTCCCGGCGCTGTCTTCCATCCTTGTCCGGCAGACGGATCATCCGCCGGACAATGCTGGCGCCGTGCCGTGGTATCGACGACCCCGAATACCCAAGGGTCGTCGCACCGCGATTAGTATCTTCTTCTTTAGCCTAACACTAAAACCGCCGATTTCTCTCCCGTGGATCCGATTCGATACAACTTCCCCAGCCTCCGAGGGACCTCGTGCAGAGGCCGACGGATCCAGTCTCGACCAATCGAATGCATCGAATCTTATTACCGGAATAAAATTATCAGACATTCTAATTTACGAAAAAACTTCTAACGAGGCCGAGAAACAATTCTAACATCTTCCTAGCATCGCGTTGCGCAAATTTTGTCGTAAGCGCGAGAAGTCGCACCGCGATCGAACGGTGCTCGTTTCCCAGGAGTATTTAATCAGCGGCTGGTTATCGATCGCGACGATAACCGGATCGGCCGTTGATTAACCGGGACTGAAATTTCCGGGAGACGCGACCGTCGAGCGGTGGTGGCGGTCTCGTTGCTCGAACTCGGTTGGAGCAAGCGCTCACCGAAGCGGGAGAGGAGGCTGCGCGCTATCAGAACACGGAAGGCGATCGTAGGCGAGGGGGAAAATAGAAAATCGCGCTCGCGGGGATGGGGGAACGGGTTGACGAAGAGAGAAAGAAAACGATGGAAACGTCGGGGCCACGCGGGAGAGGTAGGGGGCGAGTTAATGACGCGAGAACGCGGAGAAGTGACTTTAACGTTGTCGTTGGGCTTGCTTGCTTTCTTCTCGTCCGTTCGCTTCGCCTCCATTTTCTCTATTTAATATCCTGCCCCCATGATTCTCCTCGCGCGGAGCCTCTTCGAAAACGGTCGCGACATTCCTCGACGGGAGTTCTAATGAAAATTGAATTCGGCTGGCGATTAGCCTGTACTGCGCGCGGCGTAGCGAAAGACGCTGCATAAAATCGTAATAAAATTCGCAACGTGTCTGGCGTAATTGTACAACACTGTCACATTCTGCGCGGAAGACAGGATAGAATCGTTACGGAACGCGTTCACCTCGATTCTCCATCGAAGAAAAATCTGAAACGATCGCGACGTTCCCACGAATTCCGAAGAACGATCCACCCGTTCGGGATCGATCATACTGCCCAGGCACCGGGTGCTTCGGTGAGCATTAAAAGTGTCCGATCGGGCTAATTCAACCGGCTAAGTGTCGGCGAATCGTTGCAGGACGCAACACCCGCTAGGCAAGGATTAATTGCGAGTAACGTAACACCGAATCACCGGCTTCATGCGCAAGGATAATGATAGATCCTTTCCGGCGTGGCTGCTCCGGGGCCCTATAGACTCATCCTCTGGCCGGATGACGTATCTGCCGGGATCGCGTTCGATCGTAGAACCGGATCTTCGGGAAATGAGCGGATCGGGTTCGCCGATTCCCCGAGCTATAGTAGTCGGTCCCTTCGCTATAAATCGTTGAGCCTGGATCACCGGCCGCCCGGATCAAAGGACCAGAGTCCTATGATTATAAGTGTGCAACCCCTCTCGCCGGCCAACAAAGGACAGGCGAAACGACACGTTGATTAAGTTATACCCTTCGACGAGTCGACCGCCACCGGAGGATTTATGCCCGATTCTGTTTGACACGAGGGCCTTCTTGGTCACGCAGCGTCCCGCGAGCTGCCTTGCTGACTCGCTGCCCTGCTGATTATTCAATGTTCCACGTCCGCAGGAAGTCGACGGTCCCCGCCACGGTTACTTTCTACCGTGCCATTGGTTTTCCATTAGGTCGCACGCAAATAAATCGACGACTTAACTCTTCCACCATTGAAATACTGCCGATTCGAAAAGAATACATGCTCGGCTCGTTTCCGAGACCGGACCAGCCGCGAAAATGCCGTCCAGATGGAATTCGGACGCCGTATCCCTCAAATATGCATTTACATCGAACGTTTGCAGTGGGCAGACCTGCTCAAAACTAGAAAAAAACTATGTTTGCTGAATTTTTAATTCTTCCTGTTTTCGAAAGGAGGATCTCGCATGTGCAGAGTTACGAAACGACACGGTAGCTCTTCGAGATACGCGAAGCGTGGATCTTGTCGATCACAAAAGCTAATATTTGCTCGGTTACGGAATCGGCGGACTGTGTAATTAAGAAGATTTTCCGAGAACCAGAATTCCGAGGCATACCGTGCTGTTCAAAACCTGAAGCCGGTCTTCGTGATCGATAAAAAGCAGTATCTCTATTAAGAGTAAATCAAGCTAATTTAATAAGTAGAAACTGTGAAAGTTTAGCCGCCTATCTTTATGCCTATTTTTTTTTTTTTTTTAGCCGAGATCATTAACGAAAGAAGATCTTGCTTAACTCAGATTTCTTCGAATCTGCCCGCTGAATCGCAAATCTACATAAGTTTCACGGGATGTTTACGACACACATCAAAGATTTACGAGTTGCATTTTCACAAAATTATAATATCGTTAACGCTTCGGGCATCGAAACAGGGCATGAAGCAACAGTAAAAACGCTGAACAGTTAAAAACATCGTAATAAATTTCTGCCAACAGGATTTGAACGGGACTTGGGTCCATTCTGACCCAGAGAAACGTCTGAACTAATTTTCTAATGGCCTAACTATAAAATCATCCGCCTGCGAGGATTAATACAGAAGACGTCGTACCCAAATAAAGATCCACAGTCTATTTATTGATCGTGTGGTCTGATGTCATATTAATGGCGAGCGTAACACGCTCAATCCGATAAGCGGATGCAGGATGGAGAAAAGAAAGCGAAAAAAAAACAGACACGTGGGACGAGGCTAGGTAGTTCGAGACAATTTTGTCGCGAACCAGGGAACTTGATTTCTCTGTAAAGGCGAGGTCCAAGGCCAACAGAGAGGTCAGAATCATAGTCTTCCGAATAAACCTACACCCACGCGGGAAGGCCTGTTTTGGACAGTGCTGACGACTCCGAGCACGATTTAGACTTTCACCTAATGATTGGGATTCGTCTCCTACGTTGCAAGGATGTATCCTTGCGCCCACGTATCGATCCCCCACGTGGGATGTCGATTCGACGATGATCTCAAACTTCGCGATTTCTGGAATGTTTCCTTGCTCACCCTGTACGTTGCTGATATGCTAATACGCCGAAATAAAAAGGGTTAAGTATTTTTAGTCGAGAACTCCTCCAATCATAAAATCAGGAGCAATTTATTCTGATCCATTCGGTGGCCCCAGCGTTGAAGATTCATTATATTATGTTAAATAAATGGATCGCGGAGTCGCGAGTTCGTCGCAGGTCGATTAAAATCCATGCAAAAACCGGCAGCCATACTTTCGAACGTTCGATCTCTTTCGATCGACCAGTCGAGCGACATTTCACTGAATAATTTCACTCGATGTCTCGCTGAAATTTCGCTGGATCGTGTTTCCTCTCCAACCGCTGAATAAACTGCGATGTTTACGCGAATTAACGTGCATCTTTGCTGCTTGATTAAAAAATATGCAGAATTTCCGTTTCGATTGGAACTTAATAAGATTGTAGAATGTTTAATAAAAATTAACGGGGCAACGTGGATGTGTTCGGAGTTTTTAAGAGTCGCATCTCGAGCGTCCTCTCGTCAATTAGATGCAATTCAGAGAGAATTAGGTGGCGCGGAGCACTTATGCAAGAAATTACAGTTCTCCGATGCAGGAAAGGCTTAAACGTTTCCCCAGCATGCTTTTATGTCATTGCAGGTGTCACGTACGCGTCGCATTATGTCGCATCTCATTGTCACGCGTGCCACGGCGTATTTCGAATTGCATTGACACACATCGGACCCCGTTCCTATAACGATGATTGCAACCATTTCACATCGTTTACGGTTCGTTTCGTACGAGAAACGCACGCCAACATCTCACAATTATCTATTCAATGAAAGGAAAAATAATATTACCATTAAATAAATGATAACGGACAAAGCGTCTTACAAATATTTCTAATAATTACATAGAACCAGAACTGATGTAATATGAAATTCATTTGAACAGATTACAATGGACCAAAAATTTAATCGACTGCATGATTAAGTGAATAATAATGGGCGAAATTTCCCCTTGCACCATCAACGCAGGATAATACGAAATTAATTTCTTTTCACGTTCGAACCTACTCAAACATTCATTTGCATATGGATGAAACGTGTACGAAAATTATACAGTATTACGTTAGAATTCGCATAAGAATGTTAATCGTCGATTAACGAAGCTCAAACAAGCATAAATATGGAAGCATAATGAGCTCGGATGACCGAGTTCGTTATCCAGCCTATTCTTTCTCTCGCGCGATAATGACCGCGACGCATAATAGGGGACTAACTGCATAATAATAACGATTTAATGAATATTCCGTAGTATCCGGCACAATTAAGTTGCACGGAAATTCAATATTCGATGTACCCTAGCTGTCGTACGGCTCCAATCTTCGTGTCAACCCCGGACCTATCGCGTGTCGTTTAATTTCCGATCTCGATTGCATCCAGCAATTAACCTGCATTCACAGAGATGCACTGTGGATCGATGCTATCTGCACGGATTAAGTTCTCTCCCTTGGGTCCGACCAACGGAAAACGTGACTCTTCCACCCAGAGAACCAGAATAATACCGGCCGTTACACTCGCATAATCGATGTGGAGATTAAACCTTGGGATCCTAGAAATCGTATACTCGTTCCTTAATTATTCTTTATTTTTCTGCTTGTCGGGGCTCCAAAATGGCGGAGGATACCGTCGAAAAACTGAAAATTTTTCACAAAGAATTTCATGGAACCAAATGAATGGTTCGCTACGAATGAATTCATAAAATCGATGGCTGTTAAAGCATTGGTGAATTGTTAATGTATGTAGATGGTTTTCTACGCGTCCGTGCTCAGTAGAACATTGCGGGAAACAGCTGTGGTCTTTCAGAAAATTGTCCGACCGCCTCGGTTGCATAATGATTATGCATGTATTCATGAGCATGTCCGAGAAGCAGTTGTCGCGCCAAGAAGACGCGCCCGCATGCGCAACGCTCGGCAAATATTGACGAGAGAAATTTGTCCGCGGCGGTTTTATCATTCAGCAACGTGGACAGCATGACATCACTGGTTACAGTCGACTCCTGGCAACACGCGAACCGCGTCAGAATTATTTATAGCGAGGCGCGATCAACGAAATTGTACTATAACTGTACCCGTCGACGTGATTTCATGAATGACGAGCTGCCGTCGGCATCGACTAATATTAATGGTACCGCGCTGTGAACTATTAATCTCGCTCGGTGGTGCGAGATAGGGGAAGATCCTATCCGATCGAAAATGTGTCAGACAATCCAGAAATATCACACGGTTTACAGTACTGCATCCCATAGAAATTAAACCAAGAATCCTCTTCATCCGCAACAAAATAGGCGACGATCCACCAATCGTCCAGCTTCCCCAACCGACCAATTCACCATCAGCGATCACGCATAGGAGCAGCAACGCTCTCCCCATCCCAATATCCTCTACATTAAGAAGAACATCTCTTAAGAATACTAAACCTTTTGAAGATGGAAAGAAGAATAAGAAGAGGAATCTTAATTCTGAACAAAAGAGGAAGCAATCATTCAACTTTCCCAACCGACCAGGAAGTGTCTTCTAGCCTGTTCACCATCAGCAACCACTCATAAGAGCAGCAACGCCCTCCCCAACCCAATATCCTCTACATTAAGAAGAACAACATCCCCCAAGAAGACTTTTAAGGATGAAAAGAAGCATAAGAAGAGGAGTCCTCTTAATTCCCCACAAAAGAGGAAGCAATCATCCGACATTCCCAACCGACCAGGAAGTTCCTTACAGCCTATAGACCCTCAGCAATCACCCAGAGGACCAGCAACGTCCTCCCCATCCAATATCCCGCATGTAACCGAAGAATCAGCGGATCTACAAGCGTGTAGAGGCCAGCTGCACCGGTGTTCCCGGAGGAAATGGGATTTCTAAGGTCGGTTCTCGTTCCCAGGCGAGAGAGAGGAGCGTGGCAAGATGGATAGAGGATCCGGGAGATTCATGGAGCGACGTATGTAAATACGACTGGCTTATCCTGGGATTCGCCCTGGCCGCGGGCTACTTTGTGTACTTATTACGATGTATCTTGGCCGGCTGAAGCATTTCTCGGGTTCGACGTCCGGTCAGTCCAGGGCTGCGAGCGCTCTACGCTGCAACTGCTGCAGCTGCTGCTGCTGGTTGCATCTAGGTACTGCATCCGAGCCGTTGCCAGTCGAGCCTCGATCTTACGCCACGCGCTACGAGGAACTGTAATCCTTGTAAACACGATATCCTCTCTCGGGCTAGCCAGCTGACTCTCCTATCCTCTCCTACTCTGACTGGCTATCCTCTTTTCGCTGCCTCCAGACCCTCTTTTCGCCGCTGTCCGCGCGCGGAACACGCGCGAACATTTCCTATTCGTTCCCCTGTCTATTCGCTGCCAGGCTCTCGGGCTCTCCGGGTCCAACGCCGCCAATTTCTGATCGCTGCGGGGGAAAAAGGATCGTCCACGGTTGAACAGTTTTAACGACCCGGGATTCCACGACCGTGACGCCTTCGATTATTAGCCAGCTTTTATAAATAGTTAGCCACCGCGCGACCATCCACGCTACTACGGTATAGAGCTCTCTCTCTCTCTCTTTCTGTTCCTGGTTGTAGCAGTACACCCGGAGGCTAATTAGGATTATTGCTTTCCGATCGCATCGCTGCCGTAGCTGTTTTAACGGTGGACGGGATTCTGCGGTGTTGATGCTCCTGCCGACAAGTGGATCGCCGGAAAATCGTTGGGATCCTTCGCGCGAGCGACTTGACTTGGTTCTGCTGCAGGGTACTGTTATCGGAGCCATTTTGCGACTGTAGATGGTAGGTCCAGTTAAGCGAGGATGTTGAGAAGCTGAAAAATTCGTGAGCTTGTTCAGTTCCGTTCCATTCTGGGAAACTATATCCTCGAAACAGATTGTTTCAATCCCAGCAAAGAGGAATGTTTAACTACAATATCAAGTTCAGAGAACCGTTCTTACCGGTGTCAGGAAGTCCACGGGCCCGCCAGATACTCCAGCAGGACATCTTTACGGCCGCCCTAACGCGGCTCGATTTGTTCGTGCATCAAACTGCACCCACGTGCATTCCAAGGATATCGGAAAGCTTCCTGCAGCCGGCCGCGAGCTACGAGTCACGGAAACGAGCAATTCTCGCGGCCGTTACGTAAATTCTGGCTAATAAGATCTCCGGTGGGTTCCTGGTCGTGGCGGAATTAATATCACTGTCCCGGGTGAATATAAATCTCCGACAAGAATCGCGGCGGCGTGTTGCACCGGCCATTGCAACGCGTTGCACCGCGTTGCAGCGCGTTCATGCGCGTGTACGGGCTCTCGCGTGCATTCCCCGGTTTAGTTCTCGCGAATCTTACCCCTCTAGCGAAAGAACACTCTCCGCAACGTGTTCTACACCTCCGAGAACCATTGAATACATTATCATACCACTCGGCGCTATCGCGGCCTCGAATTTCATCTAATCCGAGCCAAACGTGAAATTAATAGACGATGACTGCACAGAACGATCCTTTATCGTTCCGAGTGTGACTTTCGGTTTGCGTTTCACACCTTTCATGTATCTGAGAATCTCTGAATTAATTATGGAACCCCTGTGTACCACCACAATCTCAAAAATAAAATGGCGTTACATTAAAACACAAGAACATGAGCACCAATAAAAGTAAAATGAGCGGGAGTGGAAATCCGAAGAGCTTTCCGAAGCTGAAGGGGACAGTTATACGGAGAAACGTTCCAGGACTGGTTCCCATCGGCAGATTCGTTTTTCCACAGGCCACGCAATGCAGGCCGGTCTTTAATAAATCGTTGGAGCAACGGATTATTACAGTCCGACTATCTGATATCTGCAGACGGTCCGCAGGAATTCGTTCCCGTTCCCGAGGCATGGAAGAAGGATACAGCGTTCAGCGTTCATCAAACCAATGCGCACAGGATGCACAACACCTTTTGGCCCCTGGCACGAGAATAAGCCCCGGTAGCCGGGGGTTTCATGCAAATGAACTATCAGAGGGACTCATCAGTGCCGCCCCCTGATTCTTATTATTAATGTTAGCAGCGACGTTCTCACCCGCGTTGCATGCGCTGTTCCCGGGCAACATTTCTCGTGCCCCACACCCGTAATTAGGGTAATTTTAATCGCAGAACTGTTCGTCAAAATCGTCCGGGGAATCGCTTGTAGAAACATCTCGTTGCGCAGATAACAGTCGACAACGGACGTGTACCCTCGGACAAAGAAGAATAACACATGCCACGATGTTCTTTTACTTCTACACTCTTTCCCGCCGTTTTAATTCAATCGTGTGCTATTTTTGAGATCGCGGCGGTCGGTGCTGAGGAGTTGTTAATTTATTCGACGATCGTGGGGAGTGTGGGAGGTGTGAAACACGATTTAAACGAGCTGAAAGAATTGCTTCGAAGGACTTGCTGCTTTTCGTTGTTCGTGTTATTCTCCTGTTCTTTAATCTTATTTTATTTTTGAGGCTGCATTTTCTCCGCATCAATCGAGAATCTGTTGAAATTCCACACAATTCCTTTTTCCATATTTGAAAATATCCTCATCCAATTTTCAAGCATTTCTTCTTTCTCGATTTTCTGACGCACGCTTCTCGCCAAGTCGCCGAGTCGAGGGCTTCAAGCAGCATCTCCCGAGTCGACATATTGGCAATCGTTATCGATGCAAGGATGAACCGAGCCGTCGAACGCCTCAAGATCCACGGTCAGGATAAACAGTCCAGGAAGCATCCGACCAACATCAGAAACGCATGCCTCGATGCCTGGCGTGTCTTTCAGGAACGCCAGGACGAGTCTCGCATAGCCAAGAATAGCTGCGGGATTTTTAGAGAGGCTCCGCGTTGGGTGGTCTACCACGCCGCCAGTAACAGAGCCTGTGTATCAGGCTTCAACTTTGACTTCGATCGGCCTTCGATGTGCTCCCCCGTTCCACGCGGGATTCGATCTCCTTCGTGAACATCGCCATTTCCTCCTGCAAACTTCAGACGCTTCGGACTTGAATTCAAAAGGCGTCTGATTCGTTCGAATTCGTTTTTCTCTTTCTGTGAACGTTTCTGCGAGGCTCCGTATGTGAATATATCATTTAGGAAAATTTCTTCGGAGTATTTATTTCAGGAATATTCATGCAGAGTATTTCTTCGAATAAAATCCATTGAGTTCCTCTTCGACTAAAATCTCTTCGGAGCAGCTATTTTGTAAATTCATTCCGAGAATTTCCTTGAATAAAATCAACAGTTTAAAAAAAATTCGTCGAAATTCGTACCTTCAATATTCTTGCAGAGTATTTCTTTGAATAAAATCCATTGAGTTCCTCTTCGACTAAAATCTCTTCAGACCAGCTATTCTGCAAATTCATTCAGAGAATTTCTTCGAATAAAATCAACAGTCTAAACAATTCGTATAAATTCATACCGCTCAAACAAACTTGATTCCGCTCGAGGAGATCCTCTAACGAAGCAGACGCCATCGGCAGAGTAATTTCTGTAGAGCTCAAATGAAATCAGCGATCATCGCGTTCTCCGCGGAATAAGTCGTCACAGAGATCGTGTGTACGTAGCGTCCTGGTGGGAATTGACGCGACATCCGATGATGTCGAACGTCCGTGACTAGGCAAGAAGGGAATACCGTGGATGCCTTGCGGTCTGATAACTCTTCGGCTCCGGCTGATGGAATCCGACTCCTGTCGTTCTTGTTGGCCCGTGACAGGGCCCTCTTCGCGATCATCCTCTCTCTCTCTCTTTCTTCCTCTCTTTCTGTGTGTACAACCTGAACGGTATAGCATCGCGGCACGCAACAACACACGATGACGGCGATTTCGATGGATTTTTGAACCGTTATAGAACACAACCATAGATGAAGATGAGGAAAGACAGATAGAGAACTGAACACACAATGGGGCTCTCTCGACCTTCGCGCGCGAAAACGGAACCGTTCGCGTATGATCTGCGAGCGCAACGGTACTTTATTATGAATTCCAGCTTTCGGTCGATTCACCGTACGTTGTAACAGTTCGCGTTCTCCGCGAGGCGGAGGACGGGTTTTCTTGCGGTGGTGATTGGTGGGTGTGTCGGCTTCGAACCGGAGCGAATTCTTCGCCGCTCACTTTGACCGTGAGGCAGTTTTAACTGCAGTTGGTCCAGCTAGTTTTTGATTATCCAAGGATTTCTGATGGTGCCGGGTACTGTTCGATTACAGATCCAATCGCAGATTTAGACATTGTTGATCGTGTTAGCACTGCCTTGGCAGTTACTGTATTAGGTACTGCCAACTTGGGCACAATTCTTTCAGTTTTCAGCCAATGTTCCACTGTATCAAGTACCATTGCGAAGTCACTGAGAATCATTGATATTTTTAAAGATTTGTGTGTCATCAGGCTCGCAAAGAAATTCATACATAATTTATAAAGTACTCAGAAGAGAATACTTCTTTCCTCTATAAAATTCTCCGTGTGTATAAAGCATCGGATAAAAAACGGTATAAGTAAAATTCGTCCCACTTCGACGCTCGCAAACAATTTACATAAAATTGATCGGTATGCGTATCCGCTAAAAATGGACAAAAAAGGAACATTCTTGGGTACCGATATACGCAAAATCAATTTGCACAAAAATCCCCGGCACATTCCTCGGATAGACGAAGACGATCATCGCTATCCCAAGACTATGCCAAAGAAACATACCTTTGTTAAGATACACGCGAAATAGCAGAAAAATTGGCAGCACTCCTCGCTCTGCGAAAGCGACCAAAAAGCACGGCAGCGCAGATTAACTAATTTAATATCCTCGGATTTCGCACATTCCGTCGCGGTGCAGATGCGCAAAGGTCCCGAGGCAGCAATTATCGTTAAGAAGGGAATCCCGCCGGGGGATTCGCTCAATTTTCCTGCTTAAACGACCGTTAACCACCCCGGATCGTCTCCACTAAAATCCACAGATGCTCGTAAAACTCGTTTTAAGCGTCCGTCAGAATGATTTCAGCCAGTCTGTCGTCGGTCCCCCTCGTCGCAGCATCTCGAAAGTTCCTTCTCCGCCGTGAGGTCCGATCCTCTTTTTGCTCGTATCGCTGTTCCTTCCCCCTTTTCATCTATAAAGGCATGTGGAGAGAGCGGGGGAGAGAGAACCGACGCAAAGGTTCTCCGTGTCCTCGAACCCGCCTGGACCAGTTCGTGTAGGAGGATTCCCATATCGACGACCTCGGAAACTACCAACCTCGCCTTCCAGGATAGTCCGAGGGTTAGCAGACGGATCCCAAAGAGACCAAAGGCCACTGACTACTAAATACCTCGAGTATTCCTTCGAGAGACCCTAACCGAATGCTACGGACGCGATCAACTGAAAATACCCAGCAGGATTCCTTTCGAAGCTATCCAAAGCTATCTTTCAGATAAAAAGTTAACACGTACGTCCCCACTTCCAGTTTGATGTGATCAGTGGATTAAGATGATCATTCTTGTCCTTAGCTTTTGTACACGACTTGAGATAATCGTTCTCATCCTTATCCTCTTTTACATGATCGATCTATGTTGTACAAACGAAAATTGGCCTATCAGAAGGCCGAGGAAGGTCTCGATCAGGCAACCACAGCAGTCTCCAACCAATATCGACAGCGTGCGACGGTTGTGTAACGCGGATCGGATTAATCGAGGACCAGCGTGACTTCACCCGAGCAATGAGCACCTCCCGGTGGTTAGCAACGCTGCTGCGGCGAGGTTTATTGCGTAGGCTCCGGTAATGATCCTCGCAATTTGTGGTAATACGGATTCAGGTGTGGGCACTCGCTCGGCAAAACCAATCCGGGGCGTTTGAGCACCGCCCAGCCTCGAATCTGCATGATTGCCGAGGCGAATTAGCGACTAGCGAGCTACTCCCGAGACGCTAGTCATTTTAACACCTCCCACGACCGTTTACCTTCATTATTTAACGCCGCCAATGTGCACCAAGACCCTGGATCTTTATGCTAATGTCGGCTTCTTTCGTGGAATATTTATGCAGTCGTTCGCGGGAGTATTTATTGAGTCAACAGTATCGAATGACAACTTCTTATTCATTAATCAGAACTTTGAAGCTTTGAACCTTGAATTACTGAGATCGTCTAACAGTAGAGTGCAATAGTTTATAATACATAAGACATTCAAGAGAAGGCATGTTAACAAACAGTAGACAGTACCTTTTGTTTCACTGCAAATTCTGTGACATTGTCACTAGCATCGCCGAACGGTAAAACACTCGTTTAACACATCAACTAGAAATTAGTTAGCAAACTGCGAAGCGTGTTAACCAAGAGCTACCTGGTAGACTGAAAGTATTTTCATCTGTAGAGTAATGAGACTCGAGTGCTCTGAAAACTTAGAAATACCACCTTTACACTCGTCTGATTGAAAATATGTTGACCATCTAAATAAAACCAAATAAGTCTGTAAATAATCCAGTCTAATATAATCTAAGGAGTCCATAAACATAAATACTCCATTTGAAAATAATCTCTAAAGAGTCTATAAATAATCGAGTGAGTCCCCTGAGAATATTACGGAATTATCACAGGATGACTATATCAATCTTGGAACCGTCCGTGACGCTTTATCAAGTCATTAAGGAATAATCGTCCGCGTAACGAGGTCCTAAGAGGCCACTAGTCATTAACGGGTCGAATTTTCGCGACGACCAACAAGAGCAAAACGATCTCAACAACCACTTCTCAATCATAACGATATCTTGCCAACGCATTATAGGATATTGATGAGTGTCAAGTACGTTACACAATTTTTCCACCATACTCAACGGACATTACATGAGAACAGCATGGTTTATCGAAGTCACTGTGATAGGAGGGATCATAGCCTCGCTACGATCTTCCAGGAACCCTACCGATCGTTGTCATTATCGTCATTAAAGCGCCGAGATAACACAGAATAATTACCATCCTCTCATACACCACCTCTTTCCCGGTGAATTATTAAATTGCGAACAAAGAGCGATAACCAACTAATCGGGAAACGATCGTTCGAAAAAATGGTCCTTTTCGTGAATCCACTAATTAGGCTACACGGAGGAGATAGAATCTCCTGCGAACTGGGAACACGGTGTGCTCCAGGATGAGACTTCCTGAGGATGGATTGTGTCCTTTGGGAAAGAGGTTTCTGTCCTTTTCGGCCCTCTAATGAAGACAACATCAGGAAGCGTTAGCTTGCGAGTCCTGTTACGCGAAACTTAGTGTTTACCGAGGTACCTTCGCCCACTTAACCCCGGGGTTAATTGCGTTCGCCTAATTCCGGCGTAAACCGCTTCTGGGAAACCGGTGCATCAAGCAGGAAAATCATTTCGAACGCAGAATGAGGGTTTGAAATATCTGTAATTTGAGGATTCAATCCTTAGGACCTAATGAGTCCTTTAATTTAAGAATAGGAAGATTCAAGAAGAAGCTGAAAATCCTACAGAGCTTCTGAGGAAGAATGGATGCTGAGCGAAGATTTTCCACGCACACCGTATATATCGAGCAGGCAACGACCTTCGAGGATCCTCGCGTCCGACCTCAGCAAGGATACTCGCAATCTGCAGTGCATCGGCCCGAGAGAGGCCCGTCAGATCGGTGACTTTACGTTTCACACCTAGCAACGAGCCACAGGTGCCTCGTATGCCTAGGACACAAACAGGAGGCCCTCTATTTACTGGTCAGATATCAGGGCTGTAACAATTCGAGCACGCGATCCAATGAAATTGCTCCGCCTTTCGAACAATCCTGACTGGTCGACCTTTGAATCGCCTCGATTATTTCTACCATACCAGTGGCCATTCTAATTCACGACTTCTAGTGAACATGTTCTTAAAAATTGCAAGAAACTGTTCGGTCAAAAAGAAATGTCTGATTCTCTCCCGAAAAATTCTGTTTCAATACTTCTGGTAGTTGCATGATGTCTGGAGTGTTCGAACCGATAGGTTTAAGTGCGAAGACTCGAATGATCGCAGCGGAGAGCATGATTTCTCTCCGGCGACACCGCAAACAACTTAAAGCCGCGTGCGCGCCGCTGTGTCACACGATCCTGACGCCGATCAGACTCCTGTGTAAAACGAGCACGGATTCATCGTCCTCTTCCTTTTTCGTTAAGGAGCTCCGGTCTCTTCAGACCACCCCGTTGGACGCGACGAATTTTTGCCAGTTCGTGTTCCCTCGAGCATCGATTTTTCTTGCGGTTCTCGCGCCGAGGAATTTATTCCGTGAAGTCGCTCGCGCTTCTTCTGTATTATGTTCTTACTTGGTCAGATCCGGTGGGTTTCCGCGGTCAGCTGGCCGTTCTAGGAATCTTCGCTAGTGGATCATCCTTGGGTGATCTTTAACCATTATAGTATCTGCTGGTACGTTTCTTTTCTTCGTGGTTTTACGTTTCCTATAATTTTCCTTTTCCTTTAACGTTGGAGCATCGTCCGCGATAAATATGATCGATGATTTTTCTTTGCCTTCCTGGAAACGGTAGAAAAAATTGTAATTTTGCAAAAATAGAATGTCTCTCGCATACAGTAAATTGTCCACGATAAGTATATGATGGATGATTTTTCTTTTCCTTCCTGGAAAATTGTTGGAATAAATATTTGCGACGAAACGGTAGGAAAACTTGTAATTTCCTTCGGAGAAATTTCAAAGGGGCGATGAGTCTTGCAAAAATAGAATGTCTTTCGCACACGGTAAATTGTCCACGATAATGAGGAACCGAGGTCCTTTAGTAAATAGTCGACCGGTCGATCAGAAAAAGCAGTTAAGGGATAATCGATCTTCCAGAAAGGCTCGGTTAAGCAAACACGCTTAAACGGGGCCCTCGATCGAGGCTAGACAAGATCATCTGCGTCCCCTAAAGACGATTATCATCCTCCCATTATACCCAATGCCCGCGGAAGCTTTGATTGCGAATTAACCTCATTAACGGCGATTATCGTTCGCATTAATGATAATGACTGGAGAGGTTGCCAGGGCTGCCGAAGAGTAGCTCGGTCGTGGAAGAAAATTAAATAGCCGCGGGCGGTAACGCATTGTAGATGAAAAATTAATCCTGAAGAGGATGAAGAGGTATTCGGGTCGGGAAATTGATAAGTGATCATTTTGTGGCGGATGGAGAACATGAATAGTGCAACGAACATGAAAAAGAACACGGAAGAGTGAATGTTTCAAGAACGATCTTATCAATCGCGATCAGAAAATATCTCGACCTGAAACCATCATTTTAGACATTTTAATAAATATACATGACTTCCGGTAATCATTTCGCAAAAATGAGATTTGGAGGAAGAAATTAGTTCTTCTGGGACCAGCAGATAATAAAGCAGAACGTTTAGGTTTTTGTTAGATGGGTGCAAGGACAAACGGGACGCTGGGAGAACTTTCAGGCCAGGTAACTGCGATTACAGTGACCGAAACGGCTCGTAAACGCGTCCGAGAATTGCAACAGTCGGCACACCGAAACGCGTCCGCTGGGCTGCGAACAATGACTGAAACAATTACGATAGCACGGGGCAGAAAGGGAGCGGAGATTGGGATCGGTTTTACATTGTGACTTGATTTACTTTATATCCTTGCCGCGGCACCGAAACGAAACGACCCAGACACGCCGGCTCGAGAAATTGCTTTGCGAACGCGCCGAAGGAGTCGCCGAACTACTTGCTTCTGGAATCATTGAGTTGTCGAACCTTTTAAACCCTTCGATTTTTGAAAGTTAAATAAAAGACTTAGATATTTCGAAACCTTGAACCTTTAGAATTAGGTGTTTCGAAATTTTGAACTTTTCACACCTTGAATCTTTGAAATTTGATTTCTGTTACAGAATGATGGCGGTATCGAATACTTCAACACGATAGTGGTGCAGCCACACCTGAAGCTGGTCACGAACCAGGGCAGAGGTTTTCACGTGAGATGTCGGTACCAGACGCGAGACAAAGTGGTAACGAACGATCAGACGCACGTGGACATGTTGCAGTCCCTGCCGTTGCAGGTGAGAATGCATTTTTTCCCCTCAATACATACAATTCCCAATACAATAGTTCCTCACTTTACCGTTTTCTTGAAGATTTGAATGAGAATAGAAAATTACAGAATTCGAATAAGAGAATTGAAAACTTTGAATAAAAGTCTGCCAAGTCGATAGAGGAGGCGGACAAGTAGGTGTCGGGTTTATCGCAGTGAAAATAGAGGATCGTGGTCTAGAAAGCATTAAGAGGCAACGAACAAATGTTCTTGACAGGCAACAGCTCCTATGCCAGGATGCACGATGAAGATCTTCAGCGGAGATCCAACGAGGCATCAAGTGGCGGAAAACGTGAAGATCGGGGACCCCCTGACCTTGGTCATTAGCATCGACAAACAGGAAATGTTCGGGCTGAAGATCTCCGATTGCTTGGTGCGCGACGGACTCGGATGGGGGGAGCAGAGGCTCATAAACGATGAAGGGTAATTTCGTATTACGTTATTTTCCGTGAATCACTTATTGCCTACATCCAACGAGTTTCTCTTTCGTGATTTTTTCATGAGTTACGCTTCCCTGTTTCTCACGGGCTCCGGGTCACCTATTTTCTACAATTATTGCGCTTCCTCCTCTTCTGAAGCTCCATTTATCCTAGCCCCACGAATGTCTTGTTCGCTAAATCGCTGTCTGAGAATCCACCACAGGTTTTGCATTATACGTACATTTTCCTCGTTCAGTCCTAGTGATTTATTTTTGTATATATTCTATGGCCAACAACGTTCGTATTCTTTATTTTCCAAGAGTATCGGGGACTCTTTTGGAATTTGTTGTTCTTTACTTTTCGGATTCCTGCCACGTCTGTTAACAAACACCGTTCCAACGAACAATTCTACTATCTATATGATCGTATTGACCACGTCACAACGTCCGATGAATAATTCAAGGTCCGGAATTCACAGTACAAAGCGGGTCGGTTCACTGACTTCTTTTCATAAGCAAATCAGCTGATGCGACGCGGGCAGGTTGTGGCGCGGACACTTTCCCTCTCGACTTGTTCAATGTGACAGAGGGACACCCGAAACTTGTGTCGCAACTCGACTACTTTCAATTTCTGTGTCCTAAAAAGATGGAATTGTGTTTTAAAAATTAAAAGAGTACGAACCTTTTGTCCCAAAAATGAAGGGAAGCTCCTTTGGCAGAAATCTTGTGTCCTACAAATTGAAGCAGTCTTTTCATCGTCAGATGCGTGTCCTCAAAATCACAGAAGTCCTCCCAACGTAGGGTGCTTGAGTCCTAAAAATAATGAAAACCGTTTTACAAGATTATAATTTTAGAGATTACGAGGACCCAGCGTCAGCTGCTTGTAAAATAGAAAAGTGGTACTTTATAAGCGGGATAAAATGTGCTAATTCGTGTTCACAGCATACTAATTATCGGAAATTCGATTCCTATTCCAGTTGCCCGGTGGACGGCGAGATTATGGGACAATTCACGTACAACGAGGACAAAACGGAGGCGAAGGTGAACTTCCAGGCGCACAAATTCCCTTACACAGCGAGCGTCTACTACCAGTGCAACGTCAGGCTGTGCGTGAAACACGATGGAGGATGCACCAACACGGTAATAAGAAAATTCCGCTTTCAACCCGTTAGGTTCACGCGGCTCAGAGAATCCCCCATAATCCCTTCCCCTTTAATGCCACCACGAATTACCCACACGATGATCATCTTTTAATAGTATAATAATCATTTAGCAATATCGGATCAAACGGGAATCGAATCTTGCGAATGGCTACAGGATAGCGAAACAACCATATCCTCTCATAATGCCTATTTATAGCTACAGGTTCCTCGATCGAAACGGGAATGAAATGTCCGGTTGGCATCTTTTTTACACACGATTATTTAATGCAATCTGTATCAATGGGAACCAGTGAAAACGATCACTTTGCAATTCTCACTTTACTTTGTATTAAAATCTTCATTCCCCACCCATTATGTTGAATAATTCAGATTCGCAGAATAAAAAAGGTTATTAATCATCAAGAAGCTCATTCTGTAACTAACGCACGAAATTGAAAAAATTCCGTTCGCATGATCGAGGATTCCATGTTTTGGAGTCTGTCCAAAAGAGGCAATCACTATTCCGTTGTTGCAGCCGCCAGCTTGCAATTCGGTGTCGAGGCGACGCAGGGACACTGCGAATGACAACGCGGTGAAAAGTGTCGAGGGCTTGGATGGTGGTACACCAGCGACCATAGAGGTCTACAGCGGACTATACGTGAACGAAGCTTCGGACATTGGCTCCAGGTCTGATTACAGCGATGACGTCGTCAGAGAAAGGGTGAGTCTCGTTTGTACGATTTCGTGATCCGAAATGATCGTTCTTAGAAACGGCGGCCGACCTTGGCAGCCGTGGCCGATTGGCAAACGTCGATTTTGCAACGGAGTGTCCTGGAAAGTGAACTGACAAAATTGGACCCCGTTTAACTTCTTATAAAAGCTTGCAGTTCAAGCAATTTTTATTCATAGTCTTCTTAAGCGAACTTGTCGTGAAATTTTGTTTAAAAAATTTTGTTATAAATTCGTACAAACGACTGACGGAAAAATGATCTAATTTCCAGGCGACAGACGACCCAGACAGCTTCTGCATCTCGCAGAAGAGCTTCGCCATCGGCATAGCAATCGCTGGCCTGATCCTCATGCTAGCAGTGGTGGCCGCCATTTTGGTACTGCTCGCAAAGAGACGACATAAGAGCGTTTCGACGACAGGTTCATCCATCTACAGTGGTCCGTACACGAACACCGCGTACAGTCACAGCAGTTAATTGTCCACGTGAACCTCGAAGAGATTGCGAAGAATAAAGAACGCGAGGGACGATCTACGAAAAAGAAGAAGAAGGTGAAGTAGAGAATCAGACGAAATCGAAGAGCGAACATGCTCGAGAAAACGAGGTCGAGCTTCTATCAGAGAAGTCGATTCAGTCGACGACCTTGAGGAACGATCTTCAGGAAAAAAAGTATCGGTTCTAGGGTCGCGGCGAGGTGCAGAGAATTTAGGTGGATTATTGAACGAGATACCCTTTGCTCAACTTTGCCGATGCTATTGTCTCTATTTGTTCATCGAGGAAGTAGATGGGTCCGGACACGTGCGAACTAGGTATCAGAAGCAGTCAGCGTGTGTTCAACGCTATTTTCGTATCGTTTAATGGAGATCTTGCCATCGTTTTGGTAACTCTCGCTGTGAGTTCCACGAGAAAGACGTGTTCAAGGTCGCTGGACGCAATTATGGACAATTTTTAAAGAAAGAAGTAATTTCTCATATACGAAAATGGCAAACGATTCTCAAGTGAGAAAGAAAAAATTGCTCTTTCACGAGGGAGAAGGGGAGCCACTTAGAAATTGCTCTTCCGCGGAGGAAAGTATGCTCCTCGTGGAAAAAGACAAAAGCTTTCTCATCGGACCCGCAGCGCAGTTTTTACCGTCCTTTCGATACCGTTTCGATACCTTTTGAGCCTTCATTCCATGGACTACTAATTCCCCACAGTTCCATGGTGTCCGTGAACTATTGTTCCGAGCACGTGCCGCGACCTACGCCCTAGAGAAAAAATCGTAGCCTAGCCCTGACTTACTTGGATCGAATCGACACGAACTCTTTTAGGATTAAACTCTAATATATATATAAAAATCTATAAATATAGATACCTGTATGTTATATATACATAATTAATATTATTATTATTCTATACATACTGTATACTAGTCCGGTATACGCTGTCCTAGCTAACACTAGCAGCCGCACTAAAAAAAAATGAAAAATGGCGAGCACCATACGGATACTCCCCCCATGTCTATCACCGTTTATCATTCCCCGGTAATTTAACTTAAACCGTTCGTGCAGAACGACTACGGTCTAGCGTTTAAGGTGAAGTCAGCTAGTACAGAGGGACTGTCTTAAGCGAATCAAACGCCCCAGTGATCTTCTATGTAACGAATCTCCTTGTTTCTTCGACTGACGCGCCGATTGTGGCGCGTTCACTGTCCTCCGTCCATAGCAATACCCTTGTCCCCTCGTATTTATAGTCACCCGAATGTTTCGTACCGTTTACGTTCGTGGGAAACTGTCTTCGATTGGCCGAGCTGAGAAAATCTGCCGGAATCACTGAGACTGTATGAAATATTTTTCTACTGTTCGGCAGTGAACGTAAATAGTGGCCTAATTAAAGAAGCTTAATTTCCGGGGGGTTCCAGAAATTTCGAACTAGAAGACAAAGTAAATTGGAGTTCTCCTTGCAATAATCTGTGCGTTCTGAAGTAATGAAAGCATTTAATTGGTCGTAAAGAATGATAGAGACTTCCGGTAGGATTTTTAATTATAGTGAAAAATCAGGTCCAATCCGAGACTAGTTTTCACGAGTTTCAACGAGTTATAGTTCCCCTGACCGACAACATGATAGTTGCACGGGATGTATTGGTTATTACGTGCTTCCGGCGAGGCGACGTGCTTCGTGTTACGTGAGATTAGGCCACGTTGCCGTAAAGACGAGGGAATTTAGCTGATCCAGACGATAGCGACCAATTATCAGATCGCTATGTTAGAGAACACAGCTGTTCGTACGCTTCGTATTTCCGGCAACGAGGGCCAACGCATGAGTGTGGCGAAAAGCGAGTGTATAATCCGATTGTAATCCATTTATAACGCTTAAACGTAAAATAGTTTAATTGAATCGAGGTGCTGCTCCGATGTCGGTACTCTTTCAGCGGACCGCTTCCGGTTTTCTATGGACAAACTCGCTGAGCCTCCAGAAATGGCTCCTGTTTTCATCTAAACAGAAACATTTAATCAAAATCTGCCAGAAATGCGTTCGGGCCACTTCGAGGTATATTCAAGGTCTCCCCAAGGACTACTCAATTCTTTATAAAATCGAAGACTTCAAGATCTATCTATTAAATTGCGGTTTGTCCGCCGAAACCGGGGATTCCTTCGATTCTTCCGCAACCGAAGATCGACAGGAATAGGTTTCTCGGGCCGAGCACTATCGTCACACCGGTTACAATAGCGCTATCTGTGCGCGAGAAACGAGAGAAACTGAAGAGCTGACTGTTAGAACCGTTCTTAACTGTTAATCGTCGCGAACGAGAGAACAAACTGCGGATAGCAGTCGCGTAACTGGGTCCAACGTGGTGGTGGGTACAGATCGTAAAATTTACATTTAAAGAGTGACAATGGAAGACACGCCAGTGTAACTCGTAACCCATGGATTCGAGAAGGATCTAGACGAAGTTATTTAAAAAAATTTCGATTCGACTTACGGAGGCGATTATACGTTGGCGACGGTCGTTCTTCGAGGATTCGTCTTTGCTTTTCATGTCCAACGGGAACACAGAGTGTCGTCAGAATTTCGAATTGTTTCTAAAAAAAAATGAATTTCTATCACATCGTTCAAGTTGAACAATTTCGAATCGAGTTGCGTTCGATCAATTAATTGGACTTTCGTCGATTGTTGATAAAATATCGATATGGAATTTGACTGATTAATTGGAAATTCTGCGGCGCAGTGTTCCGGAAATCGGAACCAAGTGCAATAACGTCGAGCGATCGACGATCCTGAGGACTTCCATCGCGGATTGGAAACACCCGACGAACGTCTATGACAAACGTGAAAGTCAGCGTTCGCTCGCGGCAATTGGCATTGGTTCATAGCGACATTGGGGACGAAAATGCCTGTATAGAGACTTTTTTTAAGGACACGCGAAACTACTGATGTCCCGCAACGTTTCTCTGGACCCTTGTCAACAGAACCTACAACGAACTTGTGTAAATAACGAAAACGTAATAAATCTTGTAACCATAAATCAACGAGTCTCTTGAATTCATCTTTCGACGTTTTACCCACGCCGACGCTGTCATTCTTGACATCAACAGTTTATATTGTTATTGTATGATCAAGATGATCAAAAAAAGATACTCTTCGCAGTTATTCTTAATGATTTATAGCAAAATTAGTCAAGACTCAATAGGACTTTGTTTTCTTACCATTCAGAATCCTCGAAACATCATTTGGATTTCCTTTTTCATTAATTTCGTGAGGAATGACGCGAGAACACGCGGGAATCTCTTCTATCTTCGAGTCCATTACGAATAAGCACTTTCGACAAATGGCGCTAGAGGCGCTGTCCTCCAGGGCTGTATCCTACGTCGTCGCTAATGGGTGCCTATTTAATTTTCATGTTTTTCTTATCTTTCTACCGAATCTTCCTTCTGCTAACAAAATTTCAATCAAATTTCAATAAAAAAATCACTAATTAAAACACATATTACTTTAAATAAAAATTTTATATAAGCCTATAACAAATGTACTTAAAATAAATTTTCTTATCGAAATAATTATCAACGTCAGGATTTTCTAACAAATTTTAAGCTGAATTAACGTTTGAACGAAATCCCTGCTTCTAGGTTTAATGTCTTAGAACTATGAAATTATAAATGTTCCAACTGGACAGAGGAATAATTGAAAGGTCTCGCGAAGTATCAAACGAGAGTGTCTTTTTTTTAATTGAATTATATATAATTCGTTTTTGGAAAATATGATATATATATATGTATATAATATAACAAGAAATATAATTAGACTGACATGAGTTCTATCAAATTGTCCGGCTCTCTATGATGTTGTGCATCTTTGGGTTGGTAGTATAGCTCTTTGTTTCCATCATACGATACCTAATCTCACTCCCACCTTCTCGGTCACCTTTCGCGATGCGATTTGCAAAACGAATACTCTCCGATTCGTCGTAGTATTCCTTGCTATTCTTCCTCCCATATTCCACGCACACACACTCTCGCTTCCCATTTACTCCGTCAACATGTCCTCCATGTAACTCTTTGAGGATCATACAGCTTCACCAATCCTGCAACTACTTTTGTACCATTTTATGTTGCACAGAATGATCCGTCAGAAGTGAGATTCTATTACAACCTATAAATGATTGAAACGATTTTACAGCATGAAAACAATCTCTGCTCGAGTACCACCTTTCTTCAAGACAATTAGAGACATCTGTAGAAAGACTATATAATTACATCTTACTTTACCGCTCAACATCTGCATTTTGTGAAACGAATCATTTCTCTCGAAGCTCCGTCTCTAACGGACCACTCTGTGCAACGTCACAGAAAACGTCTTACTAATTAACACACAAAAATTGTACAATTCCTTGTTCAACGCATATCCACCTGGATCGAATGCCTGCCAGCCCTGGGCCTCAAAGAGTTAACATCAATCTTAACAGTGTTTGGCCCGCAAGGTATCAGTGAATATGTCTGAACTGTCTTCTCCACCCAAAACAAATATAAATTGCTTGTCTATCTTTAGTCAACTCGAATCTGAATGGTTGACTGAGCTCAAGGACCAACCGAGACCGCACACCAAGCTCAGTTCAAAAAGGAACAAGTCTAAAGCTACAGAGTTAAGCATAAAGGCACAGCCATCGTTTATCCTTGTACCGTGTGATATGTCCAAACAAAAAGCAAATAATCAGGCATGATCTAGAAAGAATTCGTGTGTACGGTCAGCTTGGAACTCGGTCTGGTTCACACCGGTCCAGGGGTGTCAGCCTCAAACATGTTCACCGAGGGCGAAATCGTGGCAGGATACTTCGCTCTTCAACAACGAAACGTTGAGTTCACGCCAGCTAACACGTCTGATGCAGAGATGGGCAACATTTTCAAGCGAAACAGCTCTCAAGAAAATAAAACATACTAACAAACTTGCAGATCGCTCCGTCCGTCAACCCTGCTACATTCTTCAGACTCTTCTTCGACCACATTTTCATGTTTCTTACAGTCGCATATCTTTCACGCAGTCCATTCGTATTTTAAGATAATTGCAGCAGGGTTAAAGATTAAACGTCTGATCAGAAAACAAGATACTTAAATTTGAATAAATAACAAAAATGATCTCCGAGTTGCTCTAACAGGGACTATTATCCAAATGGTCCCCTCTGATTTTGATGAAGTTCACATATAATATAGAACTCAATAGCATTTTCCATAGGGGGTGAAAATACACCTTGAAGTTGGGGTTGTAAACCATGGTTGATTGTTGTCTTAGAATCCATTAATTATAGAGGAAAAGTTAACACTTTAAAAATTATGTTTCATTTAATGATTTCAAAAGGAATTCTTAGATATTCTAGTCCCAAAGTTTGAGAGTTGTTTCCGCTCCCTGAGCATGAATAAAATGGCAATGTTCGTCGAGTTCTATATTACATGTAACTTATCTTGTAAATAATTATTAGACTGTTTATCTTTATGCAAATATAGATCTTTATGGACTGTTCTTATAGTTTTTTATGGGCTGATCATTTCCATTCTTTCGTCGGAGGTTCTGTTATGTTCCAAAAGGATCGTGCGTGTTTTAGGGGACCAAGAATACCATGAATGCATAAAAGAGACAGTCTAGTAATAATCTAAGAAAAATTGTTGAATGAACGTTCGGTTTGTTATAATTTACATATGAAAAATAGAATTTTGTCCATCGACAGATCGAGGAGGTCAGTGACAGACGACTAAATTTGTTTTCTGTGTCCCGCACAGCTTTCGAACAGAAATAAATGGATGAGACAACGAGGATCAAAGATCACTGACCTCTGCGAGAACCGGAAGTGCGCGAAATCGACGCGGTAAATTAAAAAATTCCGTGACTTCTCGCAGAGCCGTCGAACGAACAAAATTCTCACTAGATCGAGTACGATGGTCATGAATGAATCTGCAGCTAAATGTGTGTATAAGCAACGCATGTGACAAAACAGAAATGGTTTCGCTAACGAGTCGTCGACGTGCAATCAACGGAAGGTGATCAGGAAGATGTGGATTCCCGAACGAGAAGCGTCATAAATAAACTTTCTTCGTCTTCTCTTCTAATGAAACGCATGCTCTGCTTGCTCGCTTTCTCTCTCACACTCTCTCTCTCTCACACGCGAATTTTTCTCTTCACTCTCGCTACCATCAATCTCCTTTTGTTTTATGTTGCATACAAAAATAGTAGGAAACGAACGTGAGGTCTTGCGAAACTTACAATGACTTTTTTTTTATCACCCGTTCTCCTCGATCGTTAGTTAAATAGTTCCTCGGATCATCCGACGACCGGATGCCATCATCGTCTTCGGTGTGCTCTCTTTCTCTCTCATTCTCTCTCTCTCTCTCTCTCTCTCTCTCTCTCTCTCTCTTTCTCTCTCATTCTCGTTTTCCCCCCTTCCCACCCTGTCCTTCACTCTAGCATTGTTTTTTTAGAATAGCCCAGGCGAATTTACGAAATCACTTGTGGCGATCGTGCTCGACACACCTGCCCGACCACCTGGACATGGCCTCCTCGTCTTCCACTTTCAAAGTCATTGTACATTGAATCAAAA
Organism: Lasioglossum malachurum; assembly: GCA_028455605.1. NCBI lineage: Eukaryota > Metazoa > Arthropoda > Insecta > Hymenoptera > Halictidae > Lasioglossum > Lasioglossum malachurum. Next base: position 29,463,110 of record CM052313.1, read on the forward strand.
TAAATAGAAAATGAACAGACTGCCGACCTCTATGCAAGTTTTCACGTTCTTTTACAAAAATGTCTTCTTTTGATTATAGCGAAGATCGTAGAAAGATCGCCGGGCGATGAAATGGAAATTCATTTCTGTTATACCGATTCGCACACGTTGGAAGCGCATAATGATCCGCAGTCTATTGATAAATGAGTCGATGGTCATCAAAAGTGTGTAATTAATCGAGTCAGGCGGAATACAGGAGCGTCGAGCATTCGATAAAAGCGTACACGCGAGCGAAATGAATAAATAAATAAACGTGACCGTGCAAATTGGCGAATTACGACTTTGGTTCAGCTGTTCCGGTCGCGTTTCGACGCGCTTCCGCCCACGAGCAGCCTCCATTTGAAACTTGTGCGAACACCTGTTCACGGACTTCGTTAAACTTCATTGGCACCTGGTCTCCATCATTCATGAATCCATTGAAAACCGCGGACAGATCCGAGGTGCAAACAACGAAGAGAATTAATCCTTGAAGCTCTAAATATGGGATCACGCTTCCCCTTTTCTTCAATTTTCAATAATCTAAATTTTTTCATGCACCGTTCACTTCATAGATTACTTTTCTGAACCAGCCTTCCGAAGCACTTGTTCAAATCAGTGAAACGATTTGTCATTTATGGCTTTGGTTACACATCCCATTAAAAATTAAATAATCTCTCAGTCAAAATTTCATTTTACCATTTTCCAAGCATTTCAGATATCATGTGACAACTGCGCACGTAATTATACAGAAAATGATGCAGAAAGAACAAAATGTCAGACGCTGCTCGCGAGCGGCTCCCTCCGTAGCCGAAAATCCATTTTCGTTATTTTTTTGCTTCTTTTCCGCTTTTCGTTAATTATGTCTTAGAGAGATTCGTGAACTGCTTTTTTTTCTTCGTGTGTGTCTCTGTATGTGTGTCTGTCTGTGTATGAGTATGTGTATGTATGTATATTTTTTTTCATCATTATAGGTACAATTATCTTCATTAATCTCTACGACGACTTTAGGTACAGTTAAACACTACGGTTGTGCGCCCATCTTTTTAGAATCGAAGACTGACTAACGTGTCCCCTTCGCGATCCCCTTTGATCCAACGATCTGTACGATATCTGGATCTAGCGAGAACAAAATGACACCTGTTTGTTCGAGGTACCATTTCGCGATCGGCTCCGGGATCTCGTAAAAAGACAGGCGCACCTTCACCTACGTCCTGAAGTACAATTCACCGTAAGCGAAGCTTTTGGATGGATTCCACTTGGTTTTTTTCCCGATCGCGAACCAACGGGGATCAAAAACTCATCAGTTCCTGAAGAACAAATTTCGGAAATCCGTCGACTTTCGACAAGATCCAAAAAATCGGTTCCTCAACGCCCCCAAAACCGGAGACACTTCGTCGAGAAACTGTGAGGCTTAATCCCCGTTGGTCCTCGAATTGTTAATTTTTTTTTTTTCACAGACGGAGACGTTATTTTTTGTTTATTTACGACGATCACGCGTTACCATCACCGCTGACGAACTGATACAACGTTGAATCGGGCTCTGTATATTTTCTCTGGTTTCTTTATGATCTCCCTTTAGCTCTGACATTCCGTGTGTAAGTACCTGCGTGTCTCTTTGTGTCCCTGTGGGCTGTGTTGTCTGTGACTCAGAAGCGTGCCGTGAAAAGCTTTGGAAGACGAATCATAGTTACACTGTGTGCGAGTTCCTCCTTTTACGGTTTAATCGTACTGGCTAAGGGATTTCACCACTATGAATAAAGAACAGTATTTTGTTTTTTGACGGTACAGTTGAAAACAAATTTTTTAACACGCCATCGACCAGCGATTAGGCTAATCATTTCGTTCTTGACTATTATCTAAAAGATTTTTAAGCTTCCTTTTGATATAATACAATTGTTGAAAATGCTACTAATTGCCTTCCGGTGGATAAAGTGTAGATAAGGTGAAATGGGAGAATTCAGCAAATGTTTCCAAGTGTTTTCATTCGTTAAAAGTTTATCGGCGTAACTAACTATAAGCTTGTTTCTAGCTTCATTTTGTCAACATATTGACAACGAAATTCATATTGGTGAATCCCCTTAAAGGCAGCGCTCTGACTGAACGTCGATATCGATTCTCTTCTAGACAGGCGGAACGAAACGTGAAAAACGATGTCGAAAAGGCTCCTCTTTCTCTCGACTGCTAAGCTGTGATGGTTTCGCGCTACTTAACTACTCTGTGTCGAACTAGATATATAGACCATGTACTGAATACGTTTACAAGTTCACTCGGAGCGGCGTCAACTTGTACCGAAATGATCGTCGAACATCTCAAGATCAATGGTGTCAAAGAAACTAGACACGTGGTTCACGTTGCGTTTCCGGGAAACGCTCGAACTTCGACTGCGATGCAAGTCGTTCCATCGAAAATCTCTTTCCCACAAAATCACTAAACAATATCCTCAAATTACCAAATTTTCAACGCGAAAACTGTCAAACAGTGGAACTTTACGAAAATTCAAATTCTCACAGAGCACAAATTTCAAACCATTAAAATAAAAATTAAATCAAATTGTATCGTTATTCCGAACAGTGAAATGAAAATAAGATGAAGCAGTGTACAGTGCCATCGAATTTTTCATTTTACACGCGGTTCTTTGAAAATATTTATTCGTTATAAATGCATAGAGTTCCCCAGTCTATGAATGAATCGTTGTTCTCTTCAACGAAGTGAATGTGAGAAAGTTTCGGAAACAACCTGGATCTCGTCGCAAAATAACCGGGATTCGCCGAGTCGGTGTGACCTCGACGAAAGCAGGTTTCTAAAAGGTTCTCGATATCAAAATTGAGGTAGCAAACAATTTCGCTCTGGATCGCGGGCGGCAGCGATTTTTTCTTCGTTCCCGTTAAGGATTAAAGCAACTCTTTGGTGGCAGTACGCAGGAGAATCGGTGAGCAATGTCCCGGAACGAACTTTTCCGGCGAATCCAGTGGGATTCGCAGCAAATTGTAAACGTACTCAGTAAACGCGTACATTACAATACTCGTACATTAGTGTTTATTATTATTATATACTGACTCCCGTGGCAACCCCGTACGGTTGGTCCAGGTCATCGCCGTTGTGTTCTCGTATGCGTTTGTATTTGTTTATGTTTGTGTTTGCGTGTGTCCGTTTTTAAAAGTACCTCTTCTTCCACTTTCCTTAAAATTAAATCTCACATTCATATAGTTATCTGTAAAACCGCGATTAAAATATCTCCAGATATAATATACTGTATATATATATAATATGTATATATATATAATATATATAATAATTATAATAGGTAAAATTCTGTTCAGTAACTCTCTGTACGGTGTACCACTGTGTGTCTATCGTGCTCTACGCCTTCGAAAAAAAACGAGAAAAAAAATAAGAATAACGCACATTCGTATCTGTTCTTTAGCGCACACGTGTATATAGAATTCCTTGAATGACTCCCACCCCCACCCCTCCCGATCCCCAATGGATCTTGATGATAGTTCGAATTGTCTTAATCGATACAGATGACTTTTTTGCTCGGATATCCGGTCGTTTTATCAAAAAGTTTTGCAGTGACTGTATGTATGTGTGTGTGTCGTGTATGTGTACGTGTGTGTGTGTTGTTGTTGTTTGTAAATCGTTCGATAATTAGAGCGTTCTCCGTTTGCTCGAGTATATTTTTCCATGGCGGCGGTGTGCGCTCGCATACCCTATCCTCGTTGACGATTAAAAGTACGTTTAATTAATAAGAATCGTGTTTCGTGTCGGCGAACCACTGGTTCGACGTCCAGCTCCAATTGTTCGACTTTTTACTATCAGCCTTCGACGATGTTCTTCCTCCGTCTTTTCACGGTTTCCTCTTGCTCTCTTCTCATCGTTCCTCTTCGTCTCACTCTTCACGGCTGAACCAGCTACCTAATATTGTACCAGTTGATTTCGACGGGTGATTGTCACCTTCACGGTCCCTGCAAGATCAGAATAATTACTTCTGAGAGCAGCGTTGACCGATTTCCACGCTCTTTGTCTTCGTCACACACAATGCCGGTGAGTTTTGCTGTTTTTTTTTGTGCAAATCACGACTGCGATTAGGAGTACACTGGTATATGTATAGAGTGTTCTACTATCGGCAGAAAATATCTGAATATCGAGACAGACCGTGAACGGTCGATCTAAACGAATTTGCGTAGGTCGCAACGCGGCGAAGTTCGCGGGCTGTGTGAATTACCAAATTGTTCTTGGTAAACCATTTACCACGAGAATCGTGCGATACAAAGCCCAACGCTACACAGTCTCACTCAAACAGAAAAGATAATAAGAAATGAATTAATTGTGCGGAAACGACATTCACTTCGACTAGTCTGAAGGCATACTTTTGCATAGTACAGTATTTCCTCGCTGTGTGCAGGTTCCATTTAAAACATTTTTCTTACTGCGAATTTTAAAAAATCGAACATTACAATGACATGTAACATACACTGATAAAAATGACAAAAACAGCGAGATTATAGAGAGAAAATACTGTGACATCACCTTTGCGCATGAGCGTGTAAGCGGACAGTGCACTGTTGTATCGAAAATGCTCAGAAAATTGAAGCTTCCCACATTGTTTATAACAATAAACAGTCACAGGCTGGTTTAGTGAATCCCATTTGTGAGAATGGTAAAATAGGAAGCATCTTTCCAGGCATACTTCCACACGAACAAATATCGACCAGAAGCGAACTGAACGCGGTGTGAAAGAAGCACCTATGGTAAACGATGTGGTTTTTATACCGTGTTCGTTGTAGTATTTGATTACTGATGAAGATTCTGTACCTTAGATCATATTGTCTTCCACAGGTCTCGCTTTTAAGGGGATACACAAGAGATACGTGTCAAAAGTTGTGTTACATTTCGTTTCTTTCTTTTTTTTTTTTTCGTTCTTTCGTAAGCGGAACAAAAAGAGGTTGAAAACGTAAATAGAGAAAGAAAGAGAGAGCTTTCCAAGCAGAACGTACCGAAACGAGCCGAACATCTAATTCTTATTGATTCTACATCCCCGTGTCAATGATCGATCCTTACCTTCTCTGAGATCTTTCGGCACGTTGGACGAGAGCGACGACATGGAAGGAGTTTGATAAAGATTGGGACGCGGGCCTGTCGGTGGCAACGGTGTTACTTTGGACCTGATCAACAAGTTCCGGTCAACAATCATGAAAATTAAACCACTTCGTTAACACCGAAATATTGATCAGACATTTCAGCAACGAAGCCTTACCTCTGTTTACGAATTTTCTGATTTCTGCCATCGAACGAGGTGGGAGTGCCAGCGCCTGAGGTGTTCGACGAGTACGAAGGCGGTCGATACGGTCGTGGACAACCTTGAACAACAGGTGGTGATGGTACTGGTGCATACTGCAGTCGCGGATTAGCTGGTACTCCGGGATGCATCAATCTCATATCCCCTAGAAACGATGTAAACGTCGATACATCTTAACAATTCGAGAGATCATTCAACAAGGGGGTTGTATACCTTGAACAAGATGGACACCCTGGTACATTGGCAGTGGGTAGCGTGGTTGGGGTTGTGCGCTTCTGTCCCCGCTCCCACTTCCGAACAGCTCGTGTGCTGGAGTCGGCGACCTGCTGGTCCTCTGGGAGTTACCTGGCGTCGAAGCTCGGACACCAGCAACGACCTGCAAGTAGATCGACATCTTAACACACCCTGTTGGTTTCGAATAATTTACCAAAACGACCCAGGCGCGAAGAGTAATGCTTACAGGACCGTTTTGCCTGATAACGAGATTGGGAACCAGCGCAGGAGTCATGTAGGTTCCAGGTGGCGCGGGGGATGCGCCATTGTGTCCGACTTGATGACCGAACGTTCCATTCGACACCATCGTTGGCGGTGCATAGTTGCCTGAATTGACGTACATCAACGGCATCTGTGGCATCTGTAACATTTCTCAGTTAGCAGAGGATCGTTCCCTAAAATTTGATACGTGCAGTCGAATGACTGCACAGCGTTGCTATCATTAGCTGGACAAAACTCATAACGTAATTCAGTAAAATATAGGGGCTAGTCATATGAAGTCTAGACAGTAAGAATATGAACATTTCTCTGTCGATAAAACTCCCAAAGTCTTTTCTGTTGACAGAACTGTGTAAGTAGTCCAAGGTTTTTTCGAATAATGCCCAGCTGTGTAGATCTCCTACTAGAGATCTCTAGACTGCTAGCTGCACGAAGGCGCTCATTGAAGTACCTGATTGGAAGTCGGGGTGTTTGGGGGGGTGGGTACTCTGTACATGACAGGTTGTGGTTGTATCGCCGCTTGTCCTGGCGGGTAATACGTGGGGACCATGTGAACCGGTGGCTGGTAGCTGTATTCTCCCGGTGTCGGTGTCACAGCGGGCACCGAATTGTAAGGAACTGGGTAGCTGCCCACATAATTGGCTGAAATAGAAAATGTATAATTAAATAATCAATACCGGGGAGGGACGCTTCCGAGAAGAGGAGCTCGACTCACAATTTGATTGGCTCGGAGGCGTCATAGTTTGCGCGTTAAAAGAATAATTCGTCGTGTATCTCTGTTGCTGGTGCAACGGTTGCCTATCACCTGGACCCTGACTGACCGAAAGTGCTGTACCGGGCGGTGGTACAAAATACATCGTTTGTTGCGCCTGAAATAAGCATTACAATAACAATATACCAAGTATCGAGCCCTTTAACGCTCCACCTACCAGAAAATATTCTTTTAAATATTGTTCCTCTAATTAGTTATAGCTATCGGAATCCTCAACGGTGAATCGCACAATTTGAAAAACTATTGAATATTCACCGATAGGTAGTTAAGACAGTCAGTCGTTATAACAAGTATACCGGGACTGAGTTTGGCGGCGGCTGCCAATAGTTCTGCGGCATAGACTGCACATTTTGAACCGCTTGATGCGTAGACGGTTGCGGTTGCGGATAAGAATGCGGTGGCGTCGAATGATTATCACCGGACAGACGCTGATCGTAGATACTCATACCCATAAAATATCCAGACAGTTCCGTTATTTCCTAAAGTCAACAAAACCATTGTTCTAGCGCCTGAATTGGTCACCATACATGTAGTGTCAGCAAAATCAGTGGTTCTCAATCTTTTTCTTGGACACACCTCAATCTTAAAAATAGATTCATGGAAAAATTATAAATATTCCAGGTTGAGAACCACCGACCCAAACGCTCGTTACCGTTGTCTGCGACACTGGTCCTTGTTGCACAGGTACTGCATAATTCGCGTAAACCGAGTTCTGATTAAATACATCCCCTTGGCCGTTATTCTGTACATTCGGCTGACCCTGGTTCGGATGAGGAGCCATCATCACAGTCTGCTGCCCTACTGGGGGTGGATAAACACCCGGGTTGTACGATTCTGAGGTAGGTATGTATGTGGTGTACGGTTGAGCCGTTTGGTTGTGGTTACAAGATTGCACCGTCGATGACGACTTGACTAGAGTTTGTTGCTGTGGCTGGTGTTGTTGTTGCTGCTGTTGATGCTGATGATGATGTTGTTGATGCTGCTGCTGCTGATGCTGCGGTTGATGTTGTTGCTGCTGGGGCTGCGGCTGATGCTGAAGCTGTGGATTCAGCTGGGGAGGCGGCGTGTAGGGTAAACTAGGCGAGGTCGCGGTGTTCGTCACGTGGGTGACCGTCGTTGCATTACCACCGTTGTTGTTATTATTGTTGCTGTTGTTGTTGTTTTTGTTTAGCTGCGACCTCTTTCGACCCTCGTTCCTCCCGTTGTTGTTGATCATCTTAGATGGCTCGGACGGTTCCGTGTTCTTCGGTGACACGGCGTTCCTGTCGTTCTCGTGCGGCGACACAGCAGCGGTATAAAACTTTGGCGGGTTCTCCGGGTCGAAACGGTATATCGAGCCGTCCGGATTCGTGTACGGCTGGTTCGTCTGTGGGTTGATGATTATGCTACCGGGCGGCACGCTGGATATACTGGTGACCGCCCACATCACCGTCTGGTTGCTCGACTCCGGCGAGGCGAGGTCCTGACTAGATACTTGGGTGTGGCTGCACGTCATGTTCGCAACCGGCGACGGCGACGGCGACGGGGATATCGTCGCGTCGCTGCGCTGACTCTGCGACTTATAGCCGCTGCTCGAGGGGCTCAGTCGTGAACACATGCTAGCACCTGAATCTGCAACAGAGAAGTCCATTCCGTAGACAAGATACTAATACGCTGATTACAAGAATATACAGGGTCCCCCAAAAGTAACGGGAACCGTTGAAAATTTGTTCTCTGTTTCTGAGATAATCGAGCTTTCCAGGACTTTCGGGGATTCTGTATTGTAATGAGAAGAATAGCAAACCTTGCTTCATAAGACGAGCACCAGCGCTGTGCGTAGATGTGACGCTGTCCCCTCTGGACAGCATGCCTCTGGTATAACCACCGAAACTGAACGATTTGGAGACAGACGGCCTTAGAACTCCACTTCGGCAAGACTCCCTCCCGTCGAAGGACTCCCCTTTCATCAACTTCGTTTGCCTTAAAAATTAACAACCATTTTATCCCTCTTCTCTCGACCAATTCTCTTACAGCAAACACGTGAACATGTCCGATGCATTTATTCACCTCATCATGTGGTCCGACGGATGCAGCAGACGGTATCTGGCAGAGTCAGAGCTCTCCGAAGAGGACCAGTAAGGCCAGGAATGAACTTCGTTGCTGTCTCCACTGTTATCCTTGAATATCCTTCGCCTGGCACGCTCGTACTCCTCCTCCCGTTCCTCGAAGCTCTTACTTTGCCGGCAGTAGTCTCCAGACAATCTATCAGGCGATTTAAAGTTGAAGTTGTCCTCGAACGAGCTCGAGTCTCTTTTCAAGATGCTTCTACGCGGCTCCTCCGACAGTATCAGATCGTCCCTGATGTGCTCCTTGAAACGGGTGTTGGGGATCCGCATGTTCTTCGTCCTGGTGACTACTACGCTTGAACCAGACTGATCTACGTTGTGCTCCATACCGAAATAAGCAGCCACACGGTGCACCAGCATCCTGTTGTACGAGGACATGTTCGGGAACTTGTGGCAGACCTTCTGCGTGTCCTTCGCGAACTCTATTAGATCCTTCTCGATTTTCAATAGGACGGTGCGGTCCTTCTGGTTACGATTTATGGTCTCCGCGATGAAGTGCTCCAAATCTATGCCGGTGCTGTCTGTGTACAGCTCTGTGCTGCTGTCTGTGAATAGAATAAGTGGAAGAATCGGTCAGAACTCGGCTGAATTCTAGAAGTAAATTCTCTCTTGTATTTTACAACTTGTTTGAACATCGTACTTGATGAGTAGACAGCGGATTCTATGCATTTATAACAAAACTGAGCAGGTGTACGTTAAAACAGTAAAAACATTATTTTCAACCTATCAACCATATTAAGACAGAAAATAAATTTCTATTTCACTCCAGTTTGCTGCAATTCCGGTAGAAAACTTTTATTTTACGCAAAGACCCGCTGTCTATTGAGGAGTTAGCGTACTGTATGCTAACGAATGTCAGTGTATTCTTAGGCCAAAGCTCAGACCTCTGGACAGACATGGTGAAGCACTGTCGAAACTGCCTTGGGACGAGTTCTGGTGCCTGAGCTTGTGCCTGGAACCCGGTCTGCTCACGGAGAGAGTGTTCCCGCATTGCGTGCCGCACTGATTGTTGCATATGTTCAGGGAGTTCGGTCGACGTTGCTCCGACTTCTGATTGTTCTGATTGTTCTGGGCCAGGTTGATGCTCTTCGGCGAGTGCTGCAACGCCTGGCCGGACTTCGTGGGCGACACGGGCGTCTGTAGCAAACCGGGCCGGTCGTTTTGATTGTTCTTCACGCAGTTATTGCATTTCTGAATCACGTTCGAACCGGTCATCTTGGAACGCTGGGACTCCGACTTATTGCCGTTCGTAGGAGATGTGTTATTCTTTGGTGAGTGAACTTGAGAAGGACTAGATTGACCTGGAAATAGAAACCTGAAGTTACTGTCCCGCTCGCGAATCCGCGGAGCAGCTGAGGTCGTTGGAGGTTACCATTTCGCGACGGAGCTCGACAGGTAGGTGAAGTAGCCGTGTTGCGCATCTGCTTCGGGGACTGGTTCGGGCAGAGATTGCTGTTGAACATTGGCTCGTTGTTGTTGAGCTTGGTGTTGTTAGAATTAGGAGACAGATTGCCAGCGTGCTTTCTCTCCCCGTCCACCGACTGGGGACTGTGCGGAGAAGACGAACCGTTGTGTGGCTCCCTCGGGGGAGACGTCGACTCTCTCATGGCATGACTCCTGACCAGCAACTTTACCTTCGCAAGAATACATCATCCAATTAGACGATCTGCTGTTTGTACAATTGTTCGTCGATTTATCGGGACGTACCCTATTACGAAAGTTCTTGTTCTCAGTGTCGGCCTTGTCGGGTGGGCAGGAGGGCGAGGTACGATGAAGCGAGGGTGATGAGACGACATTGGAATTGGCATTCCCGTCTATCATATCCGACTCCGAGTTGCTCTGATATGACGCGTTCGGGCCACCTATGACGAAGCCTTGCCTGGAAGACGGCAGTGAGGGCATTCCTCCTCCCACGACCACCGTGGGACTCTCAGGTCGGCTGTGCGACCTGCTGCCTTTATGCACCACTATGCTTGGTACTGAAACAATTAAATGGAACTCTGATGGATCTCTTTCGACGTGGTCGGCTGGGAATAGCACTTAAGGATTGTCGGGAGATTAAACAATTAACGGAAAGCGATGATCTCGTGGCGACGATGCTTGGACCCATCCAGACACCTGCTCGTCCGCTTCTCTTCAAAGGTGTTTAGGCGTTACGAGATCCAAAGGGATTTCTAAGCTTCTTGTAATTTCGGTCTGGATAGATCCGAGCACCGTCTTCGAGGTCGAAGGATCGCACAATCAACAGAAAGCCACAATTTCTTTGTGACAATGCTTAAACGCCTACCTAGACACCCTTACTATACCACTCACCGACTACCTAAAAGCAGCCAAAAGAATCATCCCTGAGTCTAGGTAGCTCTAAGCACTGCTTCGGAGATTTGTTGAACTAGTCAATTCGAGGCAACTATAGCAAAGGTGAGGATCGCAGTTGGACTGGGTGGTTAGCGAGAGTGTTAAAGCTCCCGGACGCGATTCACAGTCCGACGTGGAAGGGACTTTCTGGGAACTGGCGTGAATTGTATGCACAGCTCGCCGTAGACGGCTAATACCGGCCGTGAATCACTATGCGGAGGTAGGACACAAGGTGTAGGAGCGGCGAGGGGCTCGGGACGAAGACGAAAAATCGTGTGAGCAGCACTTACTCTCCAGGCGGGCCATGTGTTAAATGCGTCATGGGGTTACGGTGCAGGACTCTGCAACTGGTGGGTTCAAACAGGTGTAATTGGGTTAGTACGTGAATCGTTCGGGTGGCGTGCAGCTCGTGGGGCTGATACAAGGAGCCAGACCACTGCACGTCCACCTTCCAACATCGTACACTCTGGAAGCAGATACAAACACAACGGTCAACGATTGTTCCTTTTCAGTTTGCCAGAAAACACAGGATGCTGTTAAGTGTTAAACACAAACGCAGATTCACCGCCGGGTGTTCGAGCGATCTTCAAGCGCACAACAGGCTTTATAGTATACTGTTAAGCTGCGTGCACGCTGAACCAACATCGAGCAATATTTTTGTTGGTGATTCAGTGTGGACATAGCTGCGATTTCACCGCTGCGATATTTATTCGAGTATTGACAGGACAGTTGAGACATTAGTCATACTGTTAGGCTGTGTCTCCACCAGCGAATTTTCTTCGTGAAATATCTTTACGCCACTTCTAAGCTGGTACAATATCCGCGATGTATCGCAAGCCTCTTTAAATAGAAGAAAGACTTTATAATATATTCGCGCGAAAATTTATCCAAGCTTCGGAATGAACATTATTTTGTAAATTGTCCAATAAAATTGATTTACGGACAGGAAACGCGAGCGCAGCTTCTGCGGAGACTTTCGATTGGCAAAATCGCAAGATTGGCACCGGGAACGAGACACGCGGAAACGACACGGGTCAAAGGAAAAATCAATGCAACACATTCGAAAATGGAAGTCCGACAAGTTCGGGACTTGGCCCGTTTCGAAAACGTCGAGGAGGAGGTTGTGTTGCGAACGGCTAACGAGTTCAGTTGCGAACTCGACTGCGCGGCGGCGGGGGGGGAGGGGTTTAAGGAACGCACCGAAAGCAGCGTAATTTCAGGTGAACGCGTGTACGATCCGGGGATACTGTTAGTCATCGACGGCAATACTTTGATTCATCAAACCTGCGACAATGGATAATATTAAACACGCGAGAACGCAAGGAGAACTCTCCTCGCATGACACCCGACGTTAAATACTTCGAGGAGTCGGTGATATTTCATTCGGGCTAAATTTATTAACCACCCCTTTTCTCGATTATCGATTCCCTCGCTATTATACTTTTCCCGCGGAGATTTATCACGATGTCTCGCATTATTTACTGGTCATTTTTATTTATAATTCGCTGGATTCCGTGTGCCAATGCCACTTTCGCGGGTATAGCTGTTTGACCTTTTATCAAACTATTTACGCTTCGATCGCGCGACAATCAATCGACCCACTCGGAAAAATTAATAAACGCCGCTGTTTCGGCGAGTTTGATCGTGTTTGACAGAAACTTTGATTCTCGGGCGGGGATGTCGAGTCTCCTCTGACCCGGAGGACAGAAATTATGATTATATTTGTGCTTGACATAAACCACCGTAACCGAAATACAAATTCGAAGAAACTCTCGAGACTTCAAGTTGTTCTTCAGAGTCCGGACTACTTCGGAACTCCTCGTCGGACGCAAACTCGTTCAAACCCTGTGCTTCCTCCTCTCAAACCGAGCATAAGTTAGGATAATAATAATCGACACATCTTCTTTAAGAGGAAAGATTTTCATAATTTCAACAACTGCGAAAGCAAAAATTAAGTTCCGAGAACTAAAACATCAACCAACGCGCCGCGGTTTGAGCAAGTTCGACCGCGACGGACACGGAAGTCTCTGAAGTGTGATCACACTGTTCGATCAGGATCAAGAAAGAAACCACCTCGACAAAATCCACGACAAACCTCCAAAAACCGCTCTCCATGGCGATCAACGGACAAACAACGGGAACCATCTCCGCGAGACAACTTCAGAAACAGCTCTTCGCCGAACGCATCCTCTTCGCACCAAGCTAATTCTACTCTTCAGCACGGCAAACAGTAGATCCGGGGCTCTGCAGTTCGAACATCGTCGAGCACAAAACTCACACACAACTGTCGTCTCTACGGAACCGATCGCACTATCCACTGGCTTCCATTCCGAAGGGTCTGCATAGGTTTCGAGAGACCGCGGAGGCAAAGTTCTGAACGTTGAAACGAGGGGCGATGTAGTTGGGCCGGGTCGGGCCGATTCCTCAATAGCAATCAGCCGGCCAATTTCCCGAAGTCGATCGGGTTAATGCAGGTCAACACCCGGGGATCGTGTGATCGGCTCGATCACTCGGGTAACTGGCTAGATCACGGGCCGAAGACCTCAACTTCGGCGCTCCTGTTCGAGTCGGAAGAGCCAGCTTCCTCAAAGGTGAACAGAGATCGGAGGCGGAGGATATTTGCGAGCACGTTCCTCGGGAATCTATGGATCACAGGAGCGGTGGATCTCGGCGTGGATCATCCGACGACCTTCCACCCGCGAATCCCCGTCGTTTTTTTCGTCCGGTGAACCGGACGCGCGCGTTGGCCGGGCTCCACGGCGTCTCGAAAATAGCAGTACACTCTTTCACTGTCGGTGTGCGGCTATCTCGGCCGAGCTGCCGTTTCTTTTCCAAGAGGCTGCATCCCCTTTCGGAGGGAGGCTGATTCGGTGAGGCGAAGATCTCAAGATAGAGTGTGGGGAGAGGGGAAGGAGAGAGAAAGAGAAAGAGAGAAGAAGATGGGAGTCTGAAGGCGGGAAAACTCCGGCGAGAGGAACGAGAGAACGGAGACCTGGACCAGCCGCAATCTATCGAGTGCAACGCGGCGCACGTCGCCACGAAACCGCTTTGCGCGAGAGACTGGGAGAGAAACGCGCTCGGCGGTCCCTCTGATCGTCGACGAGGATAGAACTAGTCGGGGGAGAAGGACAGAGCAGAGAAAGAGAGAGAGAGAGGCGGATGAACCAGTCGCCAACGAGAGGAACCGAGGCACCCACAGCACACGGTGAGGGTTGCAGAGGGGCACCGACGCTGAATTTTGAGACGAGGAGAGAAAAAAGAAATGGAAAACCAGGGACAGAGGAAAAATCGTGCTACAAGAGGAGAGAGAGAGAGAGAGAGAGAGAGAGAGAGAGAGAGAGAGAGAGAGAGAGAGAGAGAGAAGGAGAGCAGCTCGCGCACGCGTAACAACAGCCAAAGTCTACCGGGTGTGGAGTGAACCGCTCTCTCCGCTCTGTGTAGATGTAGATGATCGCGCGACGTTATTGTGCTCTCGCTGATGCTCGATGATACTTCCGCGTGGGAGTTCATGGAATCGTGTTTGCCAACCGGATGATTCGCTGGGTTTACGAGTGCACCGAGGCCGATTAGCGAACTTGCGTTTCAGCGACTCTGTCTCGAGCTTCGCTCGTACCTGGTTTCACTCTGTCCAGGCTTCGAACTTGAGACACCTGAGACTTGAGACGACTCGAAACAAGTTCGAAAGGTCTACGTTGCACTCGAAAACCTCCACAGCGGGGACTGCGTGATGATGGGTTGCCGAAGCCTCAGTTCCAGTCGATGTTCCAGAGCTTAACTAACCCGTTGCCGTACGATTTTCTTCGTGGTTACAATAATTACTTCGTCGTCTTTAATAATTCCACAGATGAGAACAGAAAATTTGCATCTATCGTGTACCTGCATTTACTTTAACGCTGAAATATTGACTGCAAAATAACTGAATTAAAAGGAAGACTGTCTTAAAAGAAAGACATAGCATTGCATTTCAAGTGTTCGCCACGAGTCAGCATCTCCATTCGAGTGCAAACAGTCAACTGCAGCTAGAAGCTGTTTTATTACGTGAGCAACCGCATTCCTTTACCGAGTTCGTGTAACAGAGGCCCCAGTATATCGCGGATTAAACAAGCATGAACCATCCAAACCGCATCGCGTTTGGGCTCATTTCAACCAGAAAACCATCGCGAAAATATCGTTACAGCAAAAGATTGAATCAGACCAGGGAATACGTTTCCCCAACTAAAAACTGCACTTCCAACAGCGCAGAATGATCGCTCTCGAGGCAGGATAGCGTCCTAAAAAATGTTTAAGAGCTCCACGGGACATTTGAAATGGGACACCGTGATCTCCAAGGACATGCCGCGTAGCCATTCCAAGAGGAGGACAGATAGAAAAGGGAAGTTCGACGATAAAAACGACCCTCCTCGTCGTTAATGCCGGGCCGCAATACCATCGAACAGCGGAGACGCAAGATTTTCTTCTGCATCTTTTTCTTGGCCGAGCTTCCGCCTCCGTGGGGAAGCAGGTCCGCAGGATTAAGGATAACGCTCGCTCTGCATTTTCATTTGCGGGGCATGTCTTCTGTGTTTGTACAGCGGGCTGGAATCAAGTCGGCTTCTTCCGTCACTGTCGGTTGTTCGCTTTTGTTCCCGCCCCGGACGAATGGATCACGCGACATTGAATTGACCTTCGTCGCCGTTGAAACTGCGGGGGAGTGCCTTCTCGAAGAATTGGTTGGTTTCCGATGACACGGATGTATCTCTTTTTTCGAAGGATAGCTCGCAGATACTGACGCAATTCGTCTCTGCATTGCGGATTTGGCAAATTGTCTTGAGACAAAGCATATGATAATGGAAATTGATAGTATTCTATTGTTCGGACGATGAAGAATCGTCCGATTCGAATAATCGAGCTTCCACAAAATCGTGGATTGAGCAAGCTAACTGAATCCGATTTGCATCGTGCGTGGGCTCGTTTCAATCAGGAAACCTTCACGGAAATGTCAATGCAAGTTTCACGGAAAAAATAATGATCGACAACAAAGCTTTTGTCGTTAAATAAATAAAAAATAGCCTCTCTCTGTACCGACTCCTCCAGTTGGCCGTTCCGACGATTTTCCAGTGGAGAGGTGTACTTTTCTGCGGAACTTGACAATTTGGCGTCGTTATTCATCCGACGGTAATTAAGCGGGCCTCGAGGACGAGACTTTGCGCGAGCGGCGGGAGTCGGCCATTATCAGAAATTTATTCCGCAAAACGATTTGAATGAAAACGATCGATGTGAACAGAGGCTCTCGTGGCGCAAGCAGAACGCTACACATTACTCTGTTGTGCGCACGCGAGCGCCGGCCGTGCATACAAGGATCTGGCTGACGAATCTCGGCGATGCTCTTTTTCCGACGTCGCGAGCCTCGGGAAAAATATGGAGGTCGACGTGAAAAGGTGTTTTAACCGACCGAGGGAAAATTGCGAGCGCCGCTTTCTCTTTTATGCTCACGGCCGTCGCCGTTGGAACGTCGAAAAACCGAAGGTCCTGGTTGAAGCTGCTTTTCCCGGAGCGGCGGAGCGGAGGAAAGGAGGGTCGCAGGGTTCCTTTTTTCTTAGACCGATGTTCCAGGAGGGAAACTCTCCTGCAACCCAATCGATACGATAAAGCAATTCGCGAGAACGACTGGGGAAATCTGTTTCAGGAAGAACTTTCATCCTCCTCGCCTCCCTCTCTCTCTCTCTCTCTCTTATTCTCGCGCATTGCCGCTCCAGGATTCATAAATCTCTGTTACAGTTGCTCTTTAATAAAGCTTACTCGAGGCCACTGAATCTTCGAGTTAGTTTAAGGACCGTCCGAAGATGGGTTTGAAGCACGGTAGTGCCTCTCTACTTGTTCTTCAGAGAATATCGCGAAGGGTTGTGAGTGTTCGACCGAATCCACTAAGAATTTCGTCGGGTCTGTGAGTTTGAAGCACGGTAGTGCCTCTCTACTAGTCTTCCAAGAAGTATTATGACAATAGAGGAAACAACAAGTACACGAATGCTCGAATCAATCTGTTTAGGTTAGTAGATTGGACGAGGTTCTTGGTAGATGGATTTAAATGAAACTACAGTAATGTCTCTGTAATAGATCCCAACCATTAAGTAACGCGTCGAACTTCGCCCAAGTCTGAACGATTTCCAATAAACTTAAATTCCGAAACAACGATCTTTTAATACCACGCGAGCATTAAATATAAATTTCAGAACTACAGTAACGCCTCTGTAGTAGGTCACGGCGTTTCAAAACGCATTTAACACCGATGCATCACCCATTTAGCAGCTCTAAGCGATTTCCAATAAACCGTAAGCATTAAATGACTCTGTAACAGCTTCGGGAAGCTGGGAGATCAATTCCAGGAGTACGGTAAAGCCTCGCTGCAAGTCCGTTCTCGAAATAACACCTGTTCCTTACAGCCTATCCATCTGACAATGAAGTATCACTGTTCGATGCACACTTTAACCCTCGTACGTCCACGAGAAAAATGGTGGCGGGGTTAAATTGAGTAACAAACTGAGGCAGCTCGTTAGCAGTCGGCGACCATAACAAACAGCATGGTCCCGCGAGAGAAGTTGATTTTCAGGGACCGTTGCCAAGATATTCGCGGGGAAAAAGGCATCGAAAGAGCAAGCCCGTTTCAGTGCTGCTCGTTTCGTGACCCATGTTTCCGGTTCCCGGGGACAATCCGTTTGATCGCGGTTGATAATTGCGGAGAGGACTATATATGTCAGCTGTAAAACTTTTACTGTCCCATATTCGGGAGCCCGCGTTTCCCTGGAAACTACTATACTCCTGGATACCTCTCGCGCAGGTATTCACATACACATACGTTCTTCTCGTGTGCGCGCGCGTACGTGTGCCACCGTATGCACGTGCGTGTACGTATGACTGGCTGCGAATGGTGTCTATGACCCATATAACACGCCCAAGCGTAACTAGGTCGTGCACCTCTGTATCCCCTGGAATAATACAGGGTGTCCTCTTTTCAGAAACACTGCGGCGCACGTTCGATAACGCAACGCCGCCCACACAATTACTCGAAAAATTCGGTGGACCTTCACAGAGGAAAATTAACGATTTTGTGGCTGAATTTCAAGGTTGGTCTTCAGGGTGAAAAATTGATTTTTGCGGGTGCTACCCTCTCTGACCTACTTCCGAGATCCGAGGGGGGGACTGTTGGATTAAACGTTTGGTAGCCATTTTTTCAAGTAAAGTGCTATCAATTTTAGCTCGCATTATTCAACTATTTGAATATTTCAATTTAGAATACTTCGAACATTTAGCTAAAATTGTTTTTTAAGTAGTAGTAATAAATTTCCGAACATGAATTATCTTTAATTCATGAGTGCGCGTGTGTGTGTGTTCGGTGATGAAAGAATTTAGAAAAGAAAAATTTGGAAATGTCGGCGGGCGTTTGAGCGAGAGATGAACCATTTTGCGAGGACTCGAAGGCCACCGGTCGCCCTAGAAAAATTACATCTGATCTTTTATTCATCGCGAACTACCTTCAACTTCTTCGATCGTTTATGACACGCGACCAGGCTATTCCCACTCGATGACGCATCCTGAATCAGCCAGGATACTAACTGCGGCCTGCTTTCCGCAGGATCACGCCCCGCGGAAGGACTGGAAGACTATAAACGATCCGATGTGGGTGCGCTCCGTTTGCCGATGCCTCGACACCGGTTTGCGCAAACATTCCCGACGCGACCCTAAAAACCAGCGACGACGATCGATACACCGTTCCGGCGAATGGAAACCGGGATCCTTTAACCACCTGGCAGGACATTAATCCTTCGATTATCGACGGCTGAGTGGTTGAATCGAGTCGAATTGAATTTATATGAAACGCGGTGAAACCCCGGCCCTCAGATTTCTTGAAAGGACGAACGTTTTGCAAACGAACTGTGCCATGGAACTGCAGTGCGTGCCGCTGTTCTTCGATGCCAGGTCCTCTTTGAGATCAAAGAGAATTATGACAAAGCGTTTGGAACTCCGCGGGATCAAATTATAGGTGAATTTAATTGCGCCTGAGCTTCTGAAGCATTTTTTTAGTGTTTGTAAAGGTTGGCGTTGTTTGCGTAGAGTTTTTTCTAAGAAGAAATGAATACACAATATGGCACACACAATATTTGATTATATGAGTACACAATATTTAATAGGTTCTTGTAACGCTAAAGAAGATTAGAATTTAACGAGCTCGAAATGAATTTCTGAAGAATTTCCTATCGAATTGTATCTTGGAAATACAATATAAAACACAATTTTAGCTGAATTTCATCGAAAATTAATTTGTGTAATAAGTGCTGTTTCGATGCGATCACGGGACGATGAAATCCTCATGTTTCAAGATGGCCGACAGACAGTGTACGACGAGGAATTAATCCTCGCCAGACTAAAGGAAAATATTTTAACAGTTTCGAACACACACAGACTCGAGTTTCGCGAAAGTATGCTCGAAACTGAACACAGTCGTCAGCTACAATTTACATTAATTAACGCTGCGAGCCATCGTAATCCACGGGATTACCATCCTGTAACATGAAATAAAACTCTTTTCCGCCGGACGAAATTCCCTGGTGCCCGGCGCTCGCGAATCTTACGGAAAATCTATTCGAAACTGAATTCAACGGATCGATCCACGCGCGCTCCTGGACGCCATTTTCCAATTAAACAAATGTTATCTTTCCCGATGAAGCAAATAGCTTGAAAAATTCACCGGAATTCGTCCAGTGGAATTGCACGCATCCACCAAACAGAATACTCTGGACGGTGGAACAATTTTTTACTTGAGTTCTTTTAAATTACCTGTGGAAATAGACATATTCGCACTTTCAAAAATTTGTAATAACTTGACTTAATTATTCAGCTGTTGCGCCAGAAGTTAACGTTTCTGTTCATGGAAACCGAAATAAAGGCACAAGGGACGAATTTGCACATTGGGAACTGAAAAATTTACAATAAAATTTGCTAGTGACTCGATAGACCTTAATATATTTATTCAACTATTTAATTATTTACTATCATTTAGCTGTCACACTGCAAGATAACGTTTCGTGGAAACAGAAATAAAGGCACGAGGGACGAATTTGGACACATCGGGGAACTGAAAAATTTACCATAAAATTTGCTAATGACACGATAGCCCTTAATATATTTATTCGACTATTTAATTATTTACTGATTTAGCTGTCGCACCGCAAGATAACGTTTCTATTTACAGAAACAGAGATACAAAGGACGAATTTGGTACAGCTCCTTTTTGGGCTTGCATCTGCATCCTGCATTATTCCCTTCACCGTTCCACCGACTCAACACGAAAAGACAAATTAGGTTGAGCTGGACGAGGTACGGACGACGGTTAATCCCGTCAAAGAAAAATTCTTCGACGTCCTTCCCGACGCGTAGTCTCCCGATGCTAAATTTACCGGGGTAGATTGAACGGCTAATCTCTGTCGATCGCGATCGGATCTTGGCAGTTCAAAGGTTTACCTTGGAGAACCGACCCCGGTCCAGTTGTTGGCCGGTGAACGGCGACGAGAGAACAGCGCGATAGAGAGAGAGAGAGAGGGTGAGAAAAAAGGCGACAGGAGGAAAGTGGGTCAGAGCTATTATCAGTAGCGCAGAATTAATCACGCTTCTATTCGTTCCATCGAGCGGTTCGACCGGGACCGATGGTAATTAATGGTTTCGGGGGATGGAATCACAGGTCCGCGCGGCCGCATGCCATTGTTCCAAAGAACGGTCCACAGTGTTCCTACAGACACCAGCTACGTAGATAAGGACCCTAACGCCAGGCATGTTCCAATGGACGGCATATCGCACAACAAGGCTGTAATAATTGCAAGCAGCTTGCAATGAAATTATTCTCCGAATGGTTTGTGTCAATATTCCTCGCACGGCCGACCGTTCTTATAAGTAGACTGCGGATCTTCGTGCAAAATAAAATTGTTCTAACGCTGTCCATTTAATCAATTCGCCGTAAGCTGAACGATCGAATATGTTGGGTCAAAATAGACCCTATTAATACCGGGAACACCATCGATTATTCTTATAACTAGACAGCGGATCTTTATGCAAAATGAAATTGTTCTAACGCTGTTCATTCAATTAATTCGCCGTAAGCTGAACGATCGAATATGTTGGGTCAAAATAGACCCTGTTAATAAGGGAAACACCATCGACCATTCTTATAACTAGACGGGGGGTCTTTGTATGCAAAATAAAATTGATCTAACGCTGTTCATTTAATTAATTCGCCGTAAGCTGAACGACTGTTCATTATGTTGGGTCAAGATGGACCCCGTTAGTAGGGGATACACTTTCTTTGTCGGAGTCCCGGGTTCCGAGATGGGCTGGTCTCGGCAAGGTGAACTTTTCAGTCGCGAGGAATCGCCCGGAAAACCCAATTCCAGGAAGTAACCTAATTCCTGCGGGAGGGATGACCCAGCCAGCCGCGAGGAGGTAGCCGGAGCACGCCAGGATGTTCCGCAGGAGGTGGGAACGTTGTACGGGGTCCCGTTGGAGGGGGTAGGTTAGAGGCTGCCAGGGGGGTACGTTCGGTTTAGCGATACGTGCCAGTCCGATGCACCCCTTGTCGCCATGGAAACGACCTACTCTCCCTGGACAGACGCATCGGCCACCCTCCGCGTGTTAAACAGTCGAATAAAGGATATCCGCGCTGCTCTTTGAACCCTTCCCCGACACCCTCCCGCTCGCCCTCGGCTTCCTCTCTCCTCGAGGAGCAGCCGTGCGACGACAGCTGATCGCAGACTATGCTATACCATAGCCGTTGCACCCGGTGATCTTGAGCTAGAAACTTCGACACGCTGACCCGATGCGGGAATCGTCGACGATTAGAATTTCAGATTCGAAGGATAGACCTCGCGGAAATTTTGTGTGCGGCGTACCAGATGATTCGTTGCTTCCGGCTCGAAGGGAAAGGGCTCGGAAGTTTTATGGTTGATGGCTCGGTTGGTGGGGTACCTCTTGGGAGAGGATCCAGAATACCCTTTGAACTTTGTTAGTCCTGACCTCGTTTTCGGAAGTGCCGGTCTCAGGTCGGTCTTTCAAGGCTCAAAATGGTCGACGTGTCTAGCCTGGGCATCAGCATACCTTACTGATCATTATTAATTTTTATTCTGCATAAAGATCCGATGTGTACTTACGACTGTCTGACTGAATACACAGTTTCGTTCTACTTGCCTGATCAGTGACGATTCTTTACGAATGATCAGAGACACTCCGACTCCTCTGCCTGATTAATTACTGTGTTATTCTTCTTGCCTGACCAAGAACAGCTCTATTCTACTGTCAGATTGCCAGTCTTCTTATTCTTGTCGAACATATTCTCTTAAATTCCTTTCATAGCTGTTTCATCTTGTATTCGGTTTTGTCGTAAATGCATGAAATCTAATGAATAATCATCTTCTTATTGTCTGACCAACAGCAGCCGCATTCTACTGGCCCGATCTGACCGTAGCAACAGTTTTCTGCATCTTGTCTGATCATCCACGACCCAATTCACTTGTCTCCCCAAGCACGTCCCATTTCTCTTGTCTAATTAGCAATATGCTTATTTGCCAAGGACTGTCATAACCGCAAGCCTGAACAGATCAGATTGTATTCTACTCGTCCAATTACGAGATGTCACATTCTACTTGCCTAATCGTGTGCTGCCGTGTTCTATTTGTCTCATTAGAAGCTATCGTATTCTACAGAGTGGCATATAAGTTATGACCTGGTTTTCAAGACATTTTTCTTATGTATTTTAATTTAATTGTTCTATCAAGAATTTCGTTACAGAGTATCAAGATTTGTTGATTATGCAGCTCAAGTTTCATCGAAGAAACGCGAATACCAGAGTAATAGAAGCAGAGAAAGTTGAGTAGGAGACCCATGGAACCCCACGAATGTTTCTAGCTCGATTCTTGCAAACCGACTGACTCAGTTTAGAACGTCGCCGGTGACTTTCTACCCCTAACACACACTTCGTTCGCGGCTCCTAATTACTGCGACACGCTGCCAAGCTTCGTTGGCACGCACTCCCTGCCGATACACGCCGCATTTATTACCGAATTTCACTGACACGGCCTCAGAATCCTGTCCGCCAGCCAGGAAAAGAATATCAACCCTTACTGGCCCTCGAACCCGCAAACCTAACCCAGATGTTTAAAAAAGTTTAATCAATTCGTTCTATCTAGCTCATTGGTAGACTGCGGATCTTTATGCAAAATAAACATTTACTGCCTGAATCGCAACAAACTGGAACGACATAGAAATTTATTTTCTTTCCTAATATGTTCAGTAGGTTGAAAATAATGCAACAGTATTTTTAAATTTTTCTAATGGACTTGCTGTTTTAAATTACACGTACTCACTTTTGCCATAAATACATAAAATCCGCTGTCTACTCATTAGTCACTAATCAAGCAAGTGAAAATACACAAAAGAAATATTTTCGAATTTAATAAAATTTTTATTTAGACTGAAAGAA
Organism: Lasioglossum malachurum; assembly: GCA_028455605.1. NCBI lineage: Eukaryota > Metazoa > Arthropoda > Insecta > Hymenoptera > Halictidae > Lasioglossum > Lasioglossum malachurum. Next base: position 29,486,650 of record CM052313.1, read on the forward strand.
TCCTGCGCTGCAATTGATCAAATTCACCACAGTCTGCACTCGAAGTCCCAAGCTCGAGGTTTCCAAAAATCTCCGAGAACCCTGTACGAAGCGAAACAAATCTTGTTCCTCAGCATCGATTCCACAAACGACGAAGAGCATTCTATTATCGTCCGAATTCGCCCCTACGAAAGGAAGATTTCACGGAGAGAACGGGGATCCACCGTGCTCGGTCTGTGCATGAATATCGTAGGGTTCCTGAAATGGAGCCTGAGGGTATCGACACAGGTCAGGTGATCGAAATTACCAGGGCAACGAGCGTGAATGATCGCGGTAATGTCGTAATAGGCGATCGACACGTCGGCTAATAGCGGAGAATATACAGCTAAAATAATACAGATTGGCGAGTCGCCAGCTAGTTGCCTGTTCCTCTGCCTCTTCCTCTCTCTTTCTCTCGTTCGTTCTATCTCCGTTCGGGATCTTTTTCGCTGCTGTCTCTTTCTCTCTCTCTCTCTTTCTCTCCATTGTCTTTTTAACCGGGGAGCAAGCAAGCCGCGAGCCTGGCGTTCCTCCGGAGGCCCAGAACGAGGAAATCGACGATCGGCAGGAATTTATTTTTCGTTGTTAGCAGCTGCCTGCGCGGCACGTTCTTACAAATCAACCGAGAAACAGGGGGCCCGAACGCGGTTTCCCGCTATTCCGGGATGGCGATCGATAATTTTGCGTCTGGCTTCGCCACCGGAACGCAATCTCCAGATCGGTTTACACCGCGAGGATCGCCTATCCCGCCTGTCTTGAGTTAGGATTATCGCCGCTAATGCAGCCTCGACGTCGCCGTCAAGTCGATTGATCTCGCTCGAGACAATTTCGGAATTGCTCCTCGATGGACAACACCGCGAGAAATGTCGAAAATTATAATTAGATGTGTGATAACTACACTGCGGATTTTTATGGAAAATAATAATTGTTCGCCTGTATTACAAGCAAGAGGAGCCACGTAAAATCCTTTCTCCTTTTAATAGCATTAACAAGCTGGACCCGACACATTGATATACGTGAATATTTTTTAAATTTTACCTAGATAAGTAATAATTAAATTACGGATTTTTATGGAAAATAAAAATTGTTCGCCTGTATTACAAGCAAGAGAAGCCACGTAAAATCCTCTCTCCTTTTAATAGCATTAACAAGCTGGACCCGACACATTGATATACGTGAATATTTTTTAAATTGTACCTAGATAAGTAATAATTAAATTGCGGATTTTTATGGAAAATAAAAATTGTTCGCCTGTATTACAAGCAAGAGGAGCCACGTAAAATCCTCTCTCCTTTTAATAGCATTAACAAGCTGGATCCGACACATTGATATACGTGAATATTTTTTAAATTGTACCTAGATAAGTAATAATTAAATTGCGGATTTTTGTGGAAAATAAAAATTGTTCGCCTGTATTACAAGCAAGAGGAGCCACGTAAAATCCTTTCTCCTTTTAGTAATATCAACAAGCTGGTACCAGTACATTGATATTCGTAATTATTTGTTAATATTGCATCTACTCATCTTTATCAGAAATGCATAGAACCCTCAGGTTGCTCGCAAAATAATTACAAACACGAATATCCTTTAACCTGAGCCACTCGAACCTCGACCATCAAGCCTAGAAGTATCTCGAGCAAATTTCCGCAGAATTTTTCAAAAGGCTCGCGGGCAGCGGAATATTCCAGGTTGAAGGGAAAGGGAGGGATGAGTAAAAAGCGACGCAGGATTAACGGATTCCCTTTGTCTCTAAAGAAATCACGCTGCGAGACAGAGCCGGGGAATAAAATTCAAAGGGAAGCCGAGGAGGGATGGACGGGGCGAATAAATCCCTGAAACGGGATTACAGAGAATCCCGTAAGTTCGACAATAAACAGGCGAAGACGTGGGGTCCACGGTTGGGCTCAGTGAGCCTGAAGCGAACCGGCCATGCTCGAGCAACCTAATTAACGAAAAACTAGCGTGGCGCGGGCAGATCAGACAAATTACTGCCACCTGGCTGGCCGAGAAAGTAACGAGAAGTAGAAGTAGAACTCGCCTGCCTGCCTGCTCGACCCCGGAGCGTTCTACATCGTTGCGGGAGGGAGGAAGAGAGAGAAATTCTAGGTGGAAAGATGATGAATCCTCTTGCAGGATGCCAGAAGACACTGTAGCCTGGGCGAGCACGACCAGAGAGAGAAGAGAGAGAGAGAGGAAAATCATGGGGAATCGGTGTACCGGATAAATTTTATTCAGGTCAACCCGTACAGTGGTCGACCCGGGTGAGGAGGGTTGCTGAACTCCGTGACCTATATTCCAGCAAATGGGGCAGAGAATAAACGACGAAGACAGATCGAGCTACTCCCCCACCATGAAACCTGCTCTCCCACGCTACGACCAGTGTCGAACGATTTTTCCGCGATTCCATCAAACGAACAGGACCTCCCTCGATCCGAGACATCCGGTTCCGCTTAAGCATACTTTCTCTCGGACTCGCTGCCCGGGGAAATATTGCACGTCGCCGCTCTTTTCTGCTCGCCGGAGGATAATTGATCCGATTCGCTATCAATCATACGCCTGCTGGATACAGCTGCAGCTGGTGCGTTGAATATTGGATAACTGACCTTTCGGGGAATTACGATTCGAACATTAGAACAGGAAAATGTGCCTCGACACACTAGAGCGAAGTAGAAATCGATTTTCTTCCGACAGAGATTTAGTGAGCGGAGGGTAATCGAACAACGTTCGCTTTGAATGATTAGTACGCGGATCTGACGCGTTTGGTTGGACTGATTTATGTGCAGAATTTATTGTGATGAACATCTTTATTTTGCACGAAGATTCGCAGGCTGGTGACAATTTTATTTGTGTTGTCACAGAAAGTTGTCACGAGTTTTTATGCCCGACTCCTCGAGGCAACAGCAACCCGTTGGAGACGTGCTTTTCTATTTCCTCAACTATGTCTGCTTTCCATTTAATTGCTAATAGAACTGCTCCATCCTGACCCAGTCTGTTATTTCATTGCTGCGTAAACTTGCGAAACGGAGGACTGGGGAAGTGCTTGCTACATTTGTTACTTAAATTTGATACCTGCGACGTTAATTTGCCGGAACAATAGTTTGAAAATCAACCCTTTACATTATTAAATTCTCAGAGAAATTCTCAGAGAAATATTCTCTGTCGGAAGGAATGTTCGGTTTTCCAGTTAAAATGTCAATTTTGACCAACAAGTGAGCAACGTGGCAATCAATGCGCTAATAGATAAATGTATTTGCTCCCTTAGAGATGTTGTTCGACATCGGTGATTCCATTGTTGCTCGTTCCAGAACGAATCGGTCGCTTCTGCCGTGAATCGGCGGTTCTCTCGAAAGGAGAAAATCCATTTTGGCGAGCGACGAATAACGGCGGAGAATGCTGGATATCGACGAAAAGATTTTCCTCGACGACAAGCCGGCCAGACGAGAAGGCGCTCGCCGCGAGGAAGAGCCGCGAGTGGCTTCCGCGCCGGTCGCCCGCTATTTATAATGAAAATATTTTCACGACGGCCACGATGTCCGAGAGCTGCCCACGTATCTATCGACGGATATATATCTCGAGACGCATTTAGCACCTACGTCCATCGATCTCTCGACGTCTTTTTTCCACCCTTACCGCCGGCAAACGATAAACAATTAACCAGCGGTTCCTCCTCGAGGGACCGCGGTCGCGCGAATATTCACTTGAGGGTCTCTCGTCTCAAAACGCATTCTCCGCCGCATTGTTCAAAGAATTTACGGAACACCTAACTCCCTCGAAATGAAACATGAAGCACACCTCTCCGAGCCATTGCGAACATTCGAAATTGTTAACCCTTTGCAGTCGGAGCTATTTTAACTTGGAAATTAAACATTTCTTCCGGCCTAGAATAATTCCACTCTGTAAATGACATTTTTCAGTTTGTGAATATATTATATATTATTATATCTTGTCAGACTCTTCTCTCAAGTCGAAGTAAGATTGTATTTGTTGATAAATATTTGCGAATATTTGTTAAAAAATTGATTGCTTCGGAAATACACCGAATATAAAATTTCCAGGGACGACGAGTGAAAAGAAAGAAAATTGACGTATTTGCGCGTAGTTCGACGACCCTGCAGCTGCAGGAAAAAATTGTTTAACAAACTACAGCTCGAAAACCTCGAGCAGAGTGCAGTCTCCGCCTTTCATTTAAAAAATCGAATCGCTTCCGGCGCCGCAGGACAAATGGAGATCGACGGATACAAGCAGTCGCCTGCACACCACCGGAGGTTTAACGTCCGATTTTCATTTTTTTTCCCCTCTGTTTTCCGGGCCGGGAATAAACAAAACGAAAAGCCCCAGAACAGCCTCGAATCTCGTTCCGCGCGTTTTCCGCGTGCGGCGGTGGATATTTTATTTCCCCGGTACGTCTTCCCTCCAATTTCATCGAGTATTGTTTTTCCGGGAAGCAATCGCGACCCAATATTCGAGTCCACGATATACAGACGAGTGCATCCCGACGGCGTATCGAGTGGATTTGTTTTTCGAAAGATTTGATTTCCACGGCGGAACACGGAGCCGGAGGTCCGCTCGCCACACCCCGGATCACCGAGATTTATGCTGCGACTCCGCGTGCGAGAAATTATCCGGGGATTGTGTCCGGGGTTCCACACATGGAAAATTAAAAAGAAATTTTATTTTCCAAGGAAGAATAAGTATGTGAAGGTGTGTGTTCACTTGAGAACAACTATCGAGGGTGTCCTGTAATTTTGCTATTTATTCGCGGATATTCAGCTGACTCTTGAAGGCAGCGAAGATATTAAAGAGTGAAATGTTTTCGATGAAGAAAACCCCCTCTGACACAATTTCCCAAAATATATTTTCTCATAAGTAGAAAAGGTCGGTATTAAACGCTACAGAATCTGCAACTGTTAAAACCTAACAGGATTTACCACCGAGAATGAGATTATACCGCTACGAGTGAGCAGGTTTTCGTCGGTTCCAGTCGCAGAAGTGGAATTAAGAGCCATCGAACAGCGATTCGCCCGTGACTCGTCGCGTTTCCGAGTTCCGAGTTCGGCTATACGTATCCTCGCGGCAACTTCGAGCCGGTAATGAATAAGGCACCTCTCGGTCGAGTAATACTAAAAGGCTGAAATAAATGATGGAGCGGCTTCAGGCCCGAAACGGTTCTCGGGGGATTAATTAATACGATCGTTGCTCTAATAACGTCCCGGCGGATACGATACGTCACCGGGCGAATTTCTCGCGGTTTATCTTCGTCGTGATTTCGCCGTCGAATTGGGACGGTCTAATTGAAACGTCGATTTCGCCGTTACAGCGGAGCGTGTGGCAAAGCTAGGTGTGCACGTCGTCGGTTCTGAATGGAACCCGTAGGCGAGCGAACTATTTTCAACCTGACCGAGCACACGTGCGATCGATCATTTTTTTCCTTCCTACATTATACTTTGCGTTCGAAGGAAAAATCCTTTGACCGGTCAGATGAAGAGGCCAGTTGAATCGGAGGAGAGAAAATTCCTTCGAGTGTTTTCCGCGGATCGAGCCTGCACAAGAGTTCCCGTCGTCTCCCTCCCTCTTTCTTTCTACTGAGTGAATCGAGGATGAGAGAAACGGACGCGAGGAGACGTACGGAGAAAAGAGGCGAGCGAGATGTTAGGGAAGCAACACGTGCGACCGTTTATCAAGGTACATGAATTCACGGACGGCCGGCCCGGAAGAATGCTCTGAAATTGAAAGGAGCTATAGAGAGGCCCGCGGGTTTTGGCTCCTGCCGGATCAATACCGTTCGTATCCAGTATTCCTCGTTGTCGACAGTCGCATTCCGCGTCCTTACCAACGTCCACTCCGCTGACAGGCTCGCATTAAAGTCCATTAAATAGAAACGAAGCCTGCGAAATTCACGGCGAGGAATGATTCAACGGCATACGCGACATTCTGACGCTTAATAAACGAACCTCGCGTGCTCCCGCATGGAAATGCGGATTCCAACGGACACCGTCTACGGTAACACCTCGATAACAGACGGGGCTACGGTTGCGTCGACGTCACTGCATATTTCGTTAACCGTATACTCGGTTTCTCCGCAGTTTTTCCCAGATTCACATTTCTCTTGGAGAATCACAGTAGTGCCTCGATAATCGCTCATTCGGGGATCGAATCTGCTGATTTATGTTACGAAGGAATTCGCGTGACACTGCAGTACGATTATTTCAAGAAATTCGAAAATGCTAGAATGATTATCTTTTGAATTTCTTTACGAATCTACAATAGTGCCTCGATAATTGCTCATTTGTGGATCGAATCTGCTGATTTATGTTACGAAGGAATTCGCGTGACACTGCAGTACGATTCTTTCAAGAAATTCGAAAATGCTAGAATGATTATCTTTTGAATTTCTTTACGAATCTACAGTAGTGCTTCGATAGAAGTACGCAGTGCTTCGAAGACGTTTTCTGCTCGTTTGTTTCCAAGATCCCGAAGCGTTTCTCGGGGCGGCAAACGAAGGAGAGGATCGATGAGCATTGTTATGAAAAACTAACCGTGGCGTGAAAACCGGACGCGTTCTCCGAGCGAGGAGCGTGGGCGTTCCGAAGAAGTTCGAGCGTGGGCGAGCAACGCGGAAGAAAAGAAAGGAAAGAAAGGACAAGGGCGCCCTGTTGATTCCGTTGAATACAACACGGGTCTATCCCCGACAGTGTAGCAACTGTATTTAACGAAGTAACCGCCACTAAGTCGTACGTTCCCGACGAGGCCTGGTCAATTTTGGCGGCGGTCCAGGGCTACGTCAGGATCGTCTCTGACGCCAGCATCAATGAAAGAACGTGAGAGAGGAAGCGAGAGGGCGAGAAGCCGCTCGAGCGAGAGTTGACAGGTTATATCTCTCTGTAGGCCTGTGGACCAAAAATAACGCGGGTGTTTTAACGCCGGAGCGATTTTCACCGAGAGCTCTCCTTGGCCGTGCGAAGAGACGATAGTCCTCGCCGTTAGATCCCCTCGTTACCGAACGGTTACGTTCAACTGAATGCCCTCCAATCGCGTCGATCCGTTCGCGTTTCGATTACGTAATCCGTCGTTTTATCACGGACTTCGGTGGCCTCAGGTGCGAATCACTTCCGTTGGGAACTTCAAACAATATTGAAATGATGATATCATTGGACGTCGAGTATCTTTATTTATTATCAGGTCGTTAAATTGGACAGGAAAATATGAAGTTCCTTTTTGGTCGAAATGTTCCTATACCTCTCTACTTGGTCATGAGCAGGGACCCCCGGCGAACATATAGCGAAGCAATAAACATGTTAACTCCTTGCTTTGTTTCATTTCTTTATAAACCATTAATGTTTATTCTAGCACAGCGGAAGAAACATTTCACCATCTCTGATTTACAAACTGTTCCATGTTTTCGCGGTGAATACATTTAAACAACATTAGAATGAGCTGTGCGATTAATTCAAAATAAGCGTACAAAAGTTTACCTTTTGTTAATGTATAATGCCTCGAACGTATGTGTCAGCGTGTTGATAGGTTTTTGTCTAGTTCGAAGAATGTGTTCGCAGTATGCGCTACCGACAAGACACGGCTGTCTCTCGACTGTGGAAGATCAACGCTTCCGATCTAGGAAAACCAGTTAGCTGGCACACGACTGATGGTGAAGATCGTGCGATTCACACGTTTATATAGATGCACGAGTCTCCTGTGCATCTTGCAGCTCGCTGTTGCATTATTCAGCTGATATGAGGCATATCACGTTGACTAGAAGTTCGTCGGTACATGTGAAAGAAAGCAGACGTATCGTGCTATGCCATTTACTTCCACTCGAGCCTTAAGATCCGTTCACACCGGGGAAAACACTCTGATCGAATCGCATGAACAAGCACCGTCCTGAAGCGGATCTTAACAGACGGTCAATTATCGAGGTTCAAAGTCTGTTATGTCAGATATTCACTTGGGAATTGTTCACAAAATTATACTTTATACCAGGAAGAACAATCTAATAAATTGACTTCTACGGGAGAGATACTGATACTAATCTTAATGCTGCATATCTACAGACGATCAACTATCGAGGCACTGTCTTCAAAGTCTGTTATGTTCGATATTCGCTTGAGAATAGTATACCAGAAAAACAATCTAATAAATTGAATTCTACGGGAGCGATACTGTAGCGAATCTTAATGCTTGGTATCCACAGATGATCAACTATCGAGGCACTGTGTTCAAAGTCTGTTACGTCCGATATTCGCTTGAGAATAGTTCATAAAACTATACTTTACCCCAGGAAAAACATTCTAATAAATTGACTTCTACGGGAGAGATAGTGAAGCGGATCTTAATGCTGCGTATCCACGGATGATCAACTATCGAGGCACTGTCTTCAAAGTCTGTCATGTCGGACATTGACTTGAAAATAACTCCTGTTTCCTTCCAAAAACGTAGATATAGCTTCGAATAATTTTCCGAGGGTGCAACGGGGTTCGATTATGAACGCCCCATAAGCCATAAGGTCCAATCATACGGGAAATTGACCGAGCGAAGTAATACAGACGCGTACCGTTCGTTTCCTGCTTGGACGGCAAAGACACCGTCAATTGTCGCATGAAAAATGCAGCGTACACGTGCGCTCTCCGCGATCCTGTCGACCGATGGATTGTGATCGAGCGAGGGAGGGTCATGGAAATTTTAGGTCGTTGTCCCTGCAACGACGCGGTGCACGCGCCGTCTGTGGCTTTTCTCGCGGCGAGAAACTGACCCGGGGAAAACACGTATCGGACAGATCGATCATTCGACAATTTTTTGCTCGCCGTTTTCCCGAGCCGATTCTAATCCGTTCGCTTCCAGGAACGTTTCCGCGAACGAGATCGAGACGCACGCGACCACCGAAACGGAAAACACGAAGCCGAACAGGTAATTTATTACGGTGCCATGACGCGATCGGCCGCCCTTCCTTGGCGAACACGCGCTTTTCGACGAACTTTTCAGCGAACGACCCTGACTCGGCCACCACCGAATGGCATTTCGCGATGGAAAGCCTTATTAAATGTCAACCGGTGTCCTTATCCGGCTAAACAGCAATTTTAGCTGTTGCAACGCTTCTAACCAAAGAAAATCCAACGCTCCGCTCAGGTGACTAATTTCTTCCCGAATCTGCACAAAGTTTCAGCATAGAGAACCAGTTCCCAAAGCAGCAACATTTCACAAATCGTTAAAACATGTAAAAGAGTAGTCAAACCGATCATTCAAATTTCACGTCGCACGTCACGACGCCAAGTGGCCATCTAAAATTTAAATGTCCTTTCCCGTATTACCTACGTTCGGAATTATGATCGTGACAAGTGGCGTCCATATTGAACGCTTCCAATTGGATAAATGCAATTAAACGGAGAGCGAAATGACGGCTTAAAAAATTCATAAAAATTCCAACTTTCAATTCTAAGCGGACGTAGCTCGCGCTCAAACTTGAGATAAAAGGAATTCGTTGGCCAATCCGAGGGCTCGAGAGTTACGACGACGCGGTCGCCAAACGAACCAACGTCTGTCGTCGTTAAAATCCACCGAGACGAGCAATCGTCACGAAACGTCGACGTCGAGGAAATTAATGATGTAACGTGACCCTGTTTGCCTGTCCGATGACTCAGAATCCATACCCGGACAACCATGTTTTGCGAGACAACTCGGCGAAAGGTATAGCGGTCTGACTATAAGCGCACGTGTTCCACTCACGTGACACGAGCCGACCGAAAGTTGTATACAACACGCCGGAAGTCGATTTCCGCGATTACGTAACGCGCAGCGGCGTCCGAGGATTTTCGGAAAATTTTTTCAACCATTTTTCAAGCTCACACTCTATCGCATTTTTCTAGAAATTGTAATATTTGTATTACGTACGTATTTGTAAGCTGTTGTTCGTGTTGCGCCACCCGGTATATTGTTAATGTTATTTACCAGCGATTCGTTGCTGATGGAAAAACGAACGTCGAAAACGAAGCGTACGTCAAACGGTCTCGTCAGGTCCGTCGCCGGGAAAACACGTTTAAAATAAAGATCATCCATTGTCACGGCATTTATCGTTTTAATCCCGGCCATCTCTTACATATTGTTTTGTAATCCCTTCTGGCAAATTCTCAAATTGTTTTTTACCCGCCATGTTAGAGGCTCCTCGAATTCTCAACTTGTTAAACGGTGGATGCTTAAAGCAACGACAAACAATTTGTTTCAAATTTCTATTTCATACAGGTATCTACGCCTCCAGCAATAACGATGATAATTACGGCGAGCGTTGTAATTACTCCATGCCGCGCACGTCAATAAATTGCCCACGCTCCCACGAATTTGTTCGAAACTTCCCCGCGCGTAGTTTTAATGTAGCTTGTCTGAACTACCACGTACGTTTCGAAACTTTCTCAAATATAGTTTTGCGATGCATCGTCCACTGAATTATCCGTAAGTTTGTCGAACACATTGTCTGCGCTTGCATACATTTTTTCCGACTCCGTCGAACCCGGTAGTTTCGCTCTGCATTGTGCTCGTAAATTCGCTGGAACTTTTCGCGGACGTACAGTCACTTGTTTAACCGACTTCGAAAAAGGAGCAGGTTACTCAATTCGATCTGTATGTGCCGTTTTCTTTGGCTTTGTTTTTCTATGTATGTTCACCGATTACTCCGGGATGGATGGACCAATCAGGACGAAATTTTTATTGCAAATAACCAATAAGATCGAAAAACCATCCTCGGTGTTCTACAAATTCTGCTCGTTCCACTAAAAAGTGTGAAATAAAAAAATTTTATAGATGAAAATTAAACCGACTTCAAAAAATGCACTAAAAAGTATGAAATAATTTCCATTTAATTTTTATGTGAATACACAATGGAAATTACGAAAATCCTTAAATTTTTCTACATGCTTTCACATACTAATGTATCCTCTCTTCCCACCTACTGATTTCCAAGTCCACCATATCCCAATGAAATCATAATCAATCATAATCGGCAACATCTGTCGTTTGGAAAATTTGTATTTAAGTTCGTGTGTGTGTATTCACATAAATTAAATGGAAATTATTTCATACATTTTAGTGCGTTTCGAAGGCGGTTTAATTTATTTCTTATACAATTTTTTTGAAAGTGCACTGAACACGTTGAAATATTTCAAGAACAAGAATTTTTATAAAATCAATTCAAGTTATAAAAAGCGGTTATTAAACATTTTTATAAACTGATTAAGAGAAGAAATGAGTAGCTCCTATATCTGCCACTAAATGCGGACAAGTTTTACTTTCCATAAAACTCCGCAGTCGTTCGAACGCATTTTGAAAAGGTTTTTCTGTTTTAGATGGTGTACCGAGATATTTTTCAGTGACTGTAGTTCGGCAAAGTTGCGGACCCGATTCAAATAGGGTACGGTCGAGCGATGGCGGTGTCTCGTTAGGGAGAAGTCGATTTCTGGACGGTCTAGGTGTGAAAGAAGCCAACAGCTCATTAAGGGGATGACGGGTAAGTCCTTAGAGGAGCAATTCGGTTTCTTATAGAACCGTAACACGCCACCCTCGTCGAATCGAGGGCCACTGCAGCCACTTTTTATCTCCAGGGACCTCGAGGAGCCCTCCTACACGCCCCGCTATCTCTTATCGAAGTCTTTATCCACGGCTGATCACTGTTTTTCTTTATTGTACCGCCGTTAATCACCGTTCCACGTCGATCTATCGTTCAGAAATGATCCTCGAGCTCCTGTTCCCCCTAATCTCCGCGACCTGTGGCCACAATTCCATTAATAATGAAGAATCGGTTGACCCCGAGGCCAGATTAGGAGACAACATCGGGGAATCGGAGACGATAACCATAAGCTCGCTCGAAATTGCGTGTTCCGTTCTCGTTAATCCGACTTTAATTAAACGACTTCGCTATATCACGTCTTCCGAGCTTTTATTAAAGTATTCTTCAATAGATCTGTTCGTGAAAAAATAATCTACTGCGTTATCTTGTCCTGAAACTTTCGTGGTCATCACAACAGTAGTTAAGTAATTTCTAATTTCAATAATTGTTACTGTTAATAATCGAACTCGTCGTACGTAGGCAGCACAAATGATAGGCTCTGTTTCGCCGGAATCATGGCAGCATTGCCACCGAGCAAACCAACAATCCGTCCCAGATTCGCGGTTGCGAGCACGGTCGCGTAATTAAGAGCCACCCGGTGTAATAATCGCAGTCCGGGCGGCTCGGAGGGCGGGGGTGGATTAATCAAGAAAATGAGGAGGCTCGGAGAGCCCAACAGTCTGTGTATGTGTGTGTGTGTGTGCAACGATGCTCGAATCAAGGAGATAGGCCGAGTCCGACTGGTGAACTTGACCTTCACCCAGCACGGCTACCTTCGATCGAGCCTCCAACGCCGGGAATCCCCCCGAAAGAAGGTTAACAGAACCTTCTTGGAGGGCACACGTGTGGTGCCGCATTAAGAAGGGCCGAACAGGGTTGGCGTGACTCCTACCCGGCCTTTCATCCAACCACGTTGCAATCGAGCGATTCGCGTGCGAATTCACCGACGGGAATCATCCCAACCCGCACCACGAGCCTCCCACCCTCTCATCAGCTGCAATTTGTCTCTTCTAGCATCAATCAATGACAATGTCTCTTTTGTGCCTTCAATTTATGAAACTTTCATACATACGTTCACGTTCATTTCTGGTTAAAATGAGACGATACGATTAGGATCGCATCTGGTTGTGCAATTCACCACTGGAGCCTCGATTATCCGAACCCCGATGATATCTAAATTCTGCTTTATCTCAATATGAACAATATAAAATCCACATGTAATGCATGATTCTTTGTACAAATCGATAGAAAGATTTAATCCAGCACAGCGGCTAGCTAACTATTGGGTTGGCAAGAAAGTAATTTCGGTATTTTCAGGTGATTTTCGAAAGGGCGATTTTCTTATTCATTAAAGTTCATTGCCTGAATAAAAAAATTGGGCTCTGTTTCACGTTAAAATTACTTTCTAGTCCATTTAATATTATCTATTCTACAGGGTATTTCACCTAACTTGACCACCTTGAATATCTTTGCTGTTTTTAAAGACACGTCAAAAGTCTGAAGGACAAAGTTGAATGGTAAAATGGGGCTCATACGTTTCCAACAAAATTTTTGTTTTTATGCAATTTTTTTTAGGGACATGAAGATTTTTTAGGTCACCTTCATTTTTTTAAACGGAATGTTTTAGAGTTATTTAAATTGAAATATCTCTCTCTCTCTCTCTCCTGAACTACTAACTTTTCGACATACATAGGTTAGTACTTTTTTATAACCGATGTCCAGCTGTCCATCGATTGATGTATTAAAAAATACCTGGTTCCATTTAAAAAAATGAAGGTGACCTTCATACCTCTAAAAAAGATTACATAAAAACAAAAATTTTTTGGTATCGTATGAGCCCCATTTTACCGTTCAACTTTGTCCTTCAGACATTTGACGTATCTTTAAAAACAGCAAAGATTTTCAAGGTGGTCAAGCTAGGCGAAATACCCGGTATTGCCCGAACAGTCTCGTCGCTTTGATTATTTCGGATAATAGAGGTTCTACTGCATCGTGTTCGGAGTCATCTTAACCGGAAAAGTGTCACGAATATGTTGGTGAGAATTCGAAATTTGCATAAAGAACCGCAATTGAATGGCGATAAAGAGGATCCCTAACCGATTTAGGATTACTAGTGATCCATGCGTACGCAACACACGATAATCAATCCTCGTGCCCAGGGATGATAGAAATTCGCGGGGGTCGCGTGCAACAGCCGCGATCAAGGATCAAACGTCGATGAGAGTCGCGGCTACTGCCGGCAGGTAGTACTCGCGTCGCAGTGCACTGTCTTTATCCGGCAAGGTCATCGACGAAGCGAATAAACGAGATGACTCACGCGGGATTCGCCGAATGCCTCCGCCATTGAGCGAATCGTGGCCGCATCGATCCGCTCCGCGACGAATTACGCGAAATCGTCGCGAACTATACCGTGCAGAGCCACCATTTACCCGAACACGCCTACCTCCGTCGCATCTAACCCTTTCGGCCCTGGTGGGACACCTACGCTTCTCCGCGAGGATCCGCGTCCTTGAGTCTCTGCAAAACTGCAGCATTGCAAATTCGCGACAAACAATCGTGCACCACTAAAAATCATCTTATGATTAGTCTACGGATTCTATGCATTCGTTATAGAAATAAACTGAAATTTAAAACAGCGTAACGCAATCTTGGAACAATCGTGGAACTGCTACACCTGCTTGTGTATATTAAATCGCTAGAAATGTGAACCTAGTGTGAGCAAATGAACTTGCAAACTGAATAATTCTCTTTAAAATTCATGAAAGAGATGACGATAAAGCGAAACTGTATTATGTTCCATGTAATCCAGAGCTTTATCACTTTTACAGCGTTTGCGCACGCTACGAATGCATAAAGTTCTGCGGTTCATTAATAATGATAGTAAACACAGTCATTATGAAGTACGTGTTACGAAGATGATTCACTGTACACGATTGAGTCGCACCCCTGGAGTGCAGTGAGGGTATCTGAGACCCATAAGAAGGATTCGAGCGACGACAGTCTTGCGTCAAGCAAGTCTTAAGGAATCCCGACGAAGCACCAGGAGACATGATCGTGTAAGCCTTCAGCCACACCACCGGAAGGTGAAGGAAAGCCCGCAACGGCGAAAGCATCAATGAAGTCCGCGGACTAACTAAGAATAAGTAGTATCACCGTGTACGGTGACCGTCTGACTAGTCCCCGGGCGTCACTACTTGGAACAGGGTCACCGCGTGACCGACGATTACGCAGCCCTAAACGCGGTGGAAATGCAAAAGGCTGACACCGTGCCGACCTAACCCACTGCGAGGAGTCACGATCGCCCACGCGGGCGACAGGAAAAAGCACGCTAATGAACATTTAACGATTCAGGGAACGGCCGGAAACGTTCCAGCAACGATCGAGCCCATGGCTCTGTTTTACGGGGTTCGAACTGTCGCAGGAAATACTCCGACACGAGAACATTAACGATAAAACCCGTTTTACGTCGTCCACGACCATAAGCCCCGATGAGTTTCACTCAAAAACTGACCTATTTGCAAACCTTCTCGCGGTCCTACGACAGACATTGATTTTCACGGGTTTTATCGATTTATTCTGCTTTCGTCAATATCAGAAGGATATCTTTATGCGAAATAATTATTTTCTCCGTTGATTGCACAAGAGCTGGAAACCAAAGAGGAAGTTCTTTCGTGATTTAACGATTTTAATAGATTGAAATTAATATATCGATGCGTTTAAATTCTTTGATTGCTCTCTACTATTAGGTTGCGTAAAACAAGCTTTAAAATGACATATAACTCATTAAATTAAGGTAAATATTTATTGGTATAAAATTGCAATTAGAACAAAGGAACAAAAATCCTGCATTTCTTTCGTTACAACCTAATATTTTACCTGCTTACTCAAGTATTCCGACACAACTGACTCTTGCCGAAGCAAGAACTTAAGGATGAAAGGCAACTTTACGCTCCTAAGGAGACATTCTATTCATTAGCATTTCCTCAGCGTTATCCGTGGAACCAGTCCAATCACGATCGCCCGCAACGTCTTTCGCGTTGACCAATTAAGCCTGCAGCCACTGAACGAAGCACTAAAGAGTTCGGTTACACCCCTAGAACTTGGGATGCAGCTGGCTGTTGCCAAAGCAGGGCTTTGAAGATCAAAGACAACTCTTCCTGTAAGTAAAGTGAGGAACTTCTTCGGGGCGTTTTCTCGACTCCTTACAGGGGAATTAGCGAAATGACCGACACAGTGACTTAATCAATCAGGCTTAGAGTCGTTCAATTGGCCACTCAAAAGCCAGACCATAATTTCTCATCTACTGAAACAATTTGAAGAGTGCTAGACATCGCCAACTAAAAGTCAGTTTAAAAATAAAGTAGGTGAATGTGGCTTTCGAAAATTCGATAAACACGTACAGATTTAGCAGTTTCATCGGGTCAACCCGTGATTTTTTAACGAGAAAGTTTATGTACTTCCGTTTATTTTCAATCGTCGAATTTCATACGACCCTTTTCTAAAATTGGTTTTCAATGAAAAAATAAGATGAGGGGGACTCTAATACTGCTCGTAAAAGAGGATTCCACCGTTCAGCATCAACTAACATGAACCCAAAGGATCAAGAAGAATTCGCGATTCGGCCGCGGGAATGCGCGAATCGACGAGCTGAGAGAAAAAAGGTGCAGCCGCGAGAACGATTTGGCGAGCGCGATAATTGCAGGGACAGATCGTCGGGCGATCGTGGCCGAAGAAGGGGGAGAGCTGAAAGCGAAATCGCGAGTGGATAAGCCGACTAATTAGCAGTCACTCGACCTAAAAACGGGTCGCGCGAAGTCGGATGAGCCGCGCGGAGACACATTAACGGTTCGACACGGTGGGAAAACGGGGAACCAGTATAAATATCCCCGAGGCTGCACGCGAGACGATGCAAACCGGCGAGAAGGGGCAGGAGAGAAACGAAGTGATAGAGAGAGAGAGAGAGAGAGGGAGAAAAAAAGCCTTGCACCTCCGGACACGACGGTGTGCGCGGCTACAGGGCCTCTTCGAAAATAAACCTGCACCACGTGCAGCCTTGATCCTGTGCACGCAACAGTGCATACACATGTGACACGTAAGCGGTGCCGGTGCCGGCGCGGGCCACACGCACGTGCACACTCAGCCGCATACCGGCACCGCATAATATTGCAGGCCGATTTATGGCAGAGGGACGGGGGTAAGGCTTCGGAAAATTTACGATCGGCCGCGCGATTTGTGGCTTTCGAATTGCACAGACCTCGGACGGAGAGAGAGAGAGAGAGAGGGAGTCTCGCAAACGCGCTAACCCGCGCGAACTCCCGGTGCATGCGACCCCGACGAGCACGGTGTGAACCACCCCTTTACCCTACTGATCGAGTTCGAGACAATGGGGCGGTCTGCTAGCCTCGAGTTGAAGGCAACACTCTTCGCGGTTACCTCAACCCAGTCGGAAATTAGAGAATCCTCCCACTTCCAGGATTACCACGTAATTTTCGAGCGCCTTTCGCAAGGCGAGACATGAGAATACCGATTCTGAAAGAACATATAAGATAAACGGAAAACAGAAATTATATTATACAACGGGGAAAGAACGAAATCTTTGAAGTATGAAGGAATATAAAATTACACGGTACACACAGACCTGGAAGTACGAGGGGAAGTAGAATGAAAAGTTTTGCTGCAACGGAAGTTCTGGCCGAACAATTCCCGTGAAAGATTCATTAAGTACCGCACGGTTGTAATTGCAGGGCGGGAAGCGATGGTGAATGGCGCGCGGCTATTTCCTCTCGGTTGGCGAATCGATAGCACATCGTGAAAAATGTGATACTAATGCTTCACGTGCTCGGATAGCCGATACACAATTGGAGAATCTGATCCTTCACGCCTACACCCTTTTAGCCTCCCGTTGGAAAAGCTTTGTGACTCGTCTTCCGCAGTGGTCTACTGTTACAGAACCTCCTTTCGTCTACATTGTTATTCACCTTCACAGAGAGACAATGCTCCTACTTGCATACCACTGGAAACGTTCGCGATTGCAAAAAGGTTCAATCATCTACTTGCAGCGATCAAACGCCTTTAATCTTGTGGATATTACAAGTGATTCTCCCTTGAGCCATTGTCTAATTGCAATATTCATTTGACAACGCTTGATTAACTTTCCACCTGCACGCTCTCTCAGACTTTAATTACAAAACGCTGGACTCTTATCCTTCGCTCCGGAGCTTCCTGTGTTGTTGTCTGATCAGAACGTTCGTTGGGAAATGAGCAACTTGGATGTACAATTCAACTCCGTTTAGTTAGTAGTCACAAAGCAAATCTAATTCGTCCCATTCTACGGAATAAACTTCTAACACGCGATTTTCTCTTCTATACTATTTTGATGGAAATATTCAGTGAAAAGCCACCCTTTTCAGCTCCGAATTACAGGAGGTTGAATTCATCCCCTTCCGTGTACTAAACATCATTAATCTTCTGGATCATAACACCACTTTTCCTCATTTACCAGTTCCTAACTGCGATATTCACGGAAAAATTAACCATCAGGCTTCGCAGTCTGGAGTTCAACCCCTGTCAGCTCGTAATTACAAAAAATTGACTTCATTCCCTTTTTATAGACCGAACATCGTTAATCTCATGGATTCTAACACCACACTTCCTATTTTGCAGGTTTCTAACTATAATATTCACTGAAGAATGAACGACTAGGCTTTGCACTCTACCCCTTCTCCTAATTCTAAAAAATTGACTTCACCAGTTTTAATCTTTTGTATCCTGCATTTTTCTAAATCTACAGTTTCCTGATTACAATGTATCACCTGAAAAATTAACATTACATTACATTGCATTTTAACACTACGTTTTCTCATTCACAGTCATCCGACTACAATATTCACGAAGAGAATGAGCAATTAGTTCTTGCAGCCCTCCTACAATTTAATTTGAATTTCGAATTAGATTAACCCCTTCTATATACACACTCCAAATTTCGCGAACACCATTCCCCTAGCATTCGCATTCGCGGAAAGCGTGGATAGCCAGTAGGATCCGTGGGATTTTCGTGGCAACGACGACTCCAGAGCCACGAGAACGGCGCAGCGCCACGTAGACGTGCATCGCGGAAGCGTGTTTCAGAAATTCCGGGAACAGCTAAAACCGGCACGCTTCCGCATAGTGGTGCAGCCGAAAAGCCGTCTTCGATAAACAGAACAGAAAGTTCCTCGATTCCGCCGCGGAGTCCATGACTCTGCCCCCGCGATACAACGGAGGGGTGCGAGGGGGATCGGCCGACCGAGGGAGCGGATAGAGGGTGGCGAGGGACGAGGGGCTCGAGTAAAGTCATAAAAGTAGGGCAGTAGTGCGGTAGAGCAATCAATAGAGGCCGGATCATGGTGGGGGGCTGGGGGTATTAAGCCACCGTGGAATTTCGGACCGCCTCTGGAGGGGATGGACCACCTCCGAAACGAAAAAATATCATTTCGAACGATCCCGTGTCGTCCATGACCAAACCATGCACCTCTCGCATCCGTTCCCGTCGCCTAAACGCCAATACAAATTGTTCAACCTCCTGAAAAACATTGGGCAACGTATTTTACACGTTTCTTAGGAAATGCAGCAAATATTTAATTTGCAGACGATGTGTTTCCGACCTAGTATTTACGACCACTGGATCATTCTTGACCCATTTTTGGCCCAATTCGAATAGATATCGTGTAAAATACTGAATAAATAATTCTTTGGTTTTGGTTTGAGCACAATCAACATCCGCAGTAATTAATTAAACCTCCAATAAATTTTCAATATTAAATAGCTATATTATACACAGGCAGCAGCCTCTACGCATTTGTTACATTTATTACAGTGCAGCTTTTAATAAAATCGAGCGCCCCATTTATGTCATTCAAAATTTCATAAAATGCACAGAACATGTGAAATTAATTTATATTTTTCACACACAAGTTTCCGTTCCAGGAACGCCCAAAAGCGTTGTTCTCGAAACAATTGAATTCGACTAACAAATGATGAACAGAAACAATGTACAAGCTCGAGTATACTTTTATTTTATAATTAGAAAGCTCGTATCGATTCAGAGTATATATACATCTATAAAACTCAAAGTTTTAATCGTTATTCCAGATTTGTTGTTGAATAAAAAAACTCTGGCGAACTTCTCGGAAAACAGATACGAGGGCATTTCCTTCTCCGAAAACGGAACCGAGTCACGTGACCTTCCCATATCCATAAAACCGTTCTACTTTAAATAAAAGGCCACGGGTAGAGAAAAGGTTCACCGATAACCGCGAGAATGTTAATCGTGTAACAGAACGATATTTCATTTCGCGTATACATACATATACCCGCTCATGCGATCTTTCAGCGTTTATTACACGAATCAAATTATTCCCATCCCCCCTCCAGATTGCCGCGAAAACAAATGAGGATTGTGAACGCGAGAGTTCAAGCTAATCTTAAACATCGCCTCTTGTTTATCGATCCTCGTATGAACTGTTCGCTGGAATTCTGTTAAATATCGCATCTGATCGGTGATTCTCGAAAGTTCGGATCCAATGTCAACGAACAGATCTTGAGATCGAACGTAAATGATAAAAAAAAAAAAGAAAACAGAAACGATAACACCGTCTCGGAAAACAAACAGTTGACAAGACAGCGGCCTTGTTACGCCTCCGTCCTCTTCAGTCCCGATTCTCCATTATTTTCGAACGCGTTTTCGGATGTTCGGGACTGATTTTACCCGGGGAAAAACGCACGACACAGGTAGAAAGTGTTTGTAAATACGTACAGGTATGCGGCGTCGGCGAGCATGTGTGAAACGATTCACGGATCTTATGTGTGGCGTGCGAAGAGGTTATGATCCACGAAGGTACATGGTAACGAGCGACGAGCACGAACTGTTTCGTGAACGAAGCGATCGTGAGGATATGCCCGTCGACCGATTTTCATTCTTAAAAACCCGCTGTCGAAATTCGGACGGCGAGACTCCTGGTGGGCCTGCTAAAGCCCCGTTCTCACCACCGAGTTCTGTATACGGTGGTGCGTAAACCGTCGCACGAACAAAGCGACGGCCCGAAATGAAACAGAAAATCGCTCGGACACTCCGACACCATCGATTCCCGCACGCGGGACAGTAAACAAAACGAGCCGTTTAATTAACCAACTAATCCGCTTACCTTCTTCTAAATATACCCGCGACACAACTCCACCATTTCACCGATTTTTCACCGCACTCTCGAGGGATCGCGTTATTGTTGTCCTTTGCTGTTTTTTTAAACGTGCACGGATTATCGGTGACGCTATCTGTCCACGCGTGAACGTATTAAAAATCATTCAGCCAAAGGGCGCCACTGTACCCTCCCAGATGGCTCCGCCAGACAACATTTGAATTCTACTTTTGGCGCGAATCTGAAACATTCAAGGATTATTAGATGAATCTTTGTGAATAATAGAAAATTTTCGAGTTACTGCAATGAACTCTAGTAAAAGAGAAACTTATTTTCTAAATTCTTCTAATGCTTTTATTGTTTTCAATCACACATACTCGATGTACAGTGTGAATTATTAAGAACATATTTGAAAAAATATTTTACACCGTTCTTCAAGCGAAAAAACATGCCAGAAAGCGTACAATAATTAATTAATCGATCAATTGTCAAATTTAATGCAGAAGAGGTCAACGGCTCCATCTAGCGGCAAGCGCCAGAACTAGGTTACGCGAAAAATTGATTTTTAAATTTGGAGGCGCGAAATACAAATGTACTGATACTGGGTAGATGAAATTGAAAATGGTACACAAACATCAGAAAGATTGAATATCACTATCCCATTATTTTTCATTTATCACGAATGTTAACTTCAGCCTATATTTGTAAAGAACATAAGATTGTTTATTGGATATCAAGGTTTACAAATATTATCACACACTTGTTATGAATGTTTCATTGGAGATGGCTGCCTTATACGTATCGTACAAATATAATAATTATATTTTATAATGGCTGTGTGTATATATATATATATGTATATAATGTATATAAATACTTAATTATCTTATAAAGTGGCGGTGTTTTTATGTACATACATCGGTGGCCTGTATTCTTTATTTTTTTAATTCTTATCCTTGATTATCATCGGATCTCGTTATCAACAATAGCAAGTCCGTGAATCGATGATCGAACATACGAATGAGAATGAATGAGAATGAATGACAATGAGAAGAATGGGGTGAGCGTGAGGATGATGACGATGATAAAGATTATGACTACAATATATGATGTCGATGGAAATGATTAAAAGCAACCAGCCTCTGGCATCTCGCAACATTCATTTATCCTCGATATTCCCAGCATACATAGAAATCAATAAATAATAATTATATAGAGAAGGATAGAGCTATCCTACTATATACTTTTGTGGTAAAATATTTCCGCAGGCCGTCTCGTAGGCCTGTCTTTACTTTACTTACAAAGAGCAAGTCGCCCCTTGGATAGCGCGATAATTACAAATTCTCATGTATATATTACATATATATATTTAATATACTTACTGTACAAGCTGTTCTTTTCCTATCGGTATAGCTCAAACGCGTCTACGCATTCTCGTCACTGCTAATCGTAACATTTTACAAAATACTTCAGATTTCGAAACGAATAAAAAAATATTATACAGAGAGCTCGCTCGAAGAGACCTCGCCAACATCGGTCACCGGCTCCCTACGGACTTTCCATACAACTTTCATATACTATAAATCATTTCACAATCTCCAAAGTTCAAAAGACTTAAACGAAGCAACCCTTCGGCGGGTGAATTGACATTGTCTTGATAACACCGGAATATTTCAAGAGAGTTTGAGCCAGACAAGATGGCCGATGTTCGCACGGTATTCTAGATGGAGAGACGCTTCTGTACGGTCGCGTGTAAATTCGTCCATTAAAAAAAAAAAAATGACAAATGTAGGGATGAATGAAACTCGTGCGCGCACGACTACGGGTGTCTTAATACTACTCGCGTTACCCTAACCGAGCTAAGCCGACGACAAAAAGAACGTGTTCGCTCGAAAAACCTCGGTGTTTCACGCGCGGCATCAAATATTCGAGTAATATGCAATACTCTGGGCATCGGCCCGACGATTCCTAAAGCGGGAGTATCACATATTGCTTTGTACTATATCCATATTAGACTTCTGCCGCAAAACGGAAACCCCCGTGTCGGTGCATGAACCCATCGCGTACACAGGACTGTTTTGTACAATACAGGGTGTCTTGTGTTACCCTGTATACTCAACGTTTAGGAAAATACGAAAGTGCTTAAAAATGATGGTATATAGTACGGAATACTACAAGCGACGTACGCCCTCGGTCGCGTCACAATTTCTTCGCGCGAATTGTCACGTGATCCTGCTTATCTCCGGTATCTCAATCTTGTTAATACTAAAGAGACCGCATGATGGTCGCCGTAAAACGTGTACAAAAGTTATACGTAGCAAATCCCTAGCAATGGAAGGAAGTATTATTTCTATTATTTATATGTATGTATATCTCGACGGATATGGTAAAAAACGGTCGTTTAGATATTCTCCATTGTAAATATGCGGTGTCGGATGTATATAATATGTTCGTGTGACGGTAAAAAATTTTCAAAGCGACCACGGTCGCTCTCACGGCGTCCTCGAATAAACGAAAACAACGTATACGCGCACACCTTACAAACAACAATTTGTAAACATCTGTTAAAAAATAGCTCGCGAAACTCGACTACCGAATTTAATTTTATACATATACTATTCGATTAGACCGTACCCTTAACTGGACGTTTAGAACGTAATCGTTACTTTAAGGTAAATCAACTACCGAAACTGTAAAAAACATATCCTTGTCACGTTGACGCAATAAAGCCTACCGTAATACCCATACTCGATGTACGCTTTGTTTGTTTGTCTCTTCTTTCTACCTTCCTTTTTAATTCTAAAATAAGATTTCTCGACGAGATCGTAATACTACAAATGTCTCGGGTTAGAATAATACACGCGTATCATTCTCTAGTGCGTATGAAATTCCTTAGCGAGCTGCCGCAGCCATAAAATACAGGGCAACCGAATGCGAACGTTTTGTTCTTTTTAAGGCCGTTTACAGATGGTTCAGCGTGGAAAAGTCTCTCCCAGCCTGTCAAATCAAACTCGCAAAATCACAGGCAACTGTCAGTGAAATCTACAGACGGCTGGTCGTAACGGAGCCTGATAACACGTCAACTGTCCAGATCAATGATCAACGAAATTCTGATTTAGCCATACTATCGTTAAAGAAAATTCGTTTCCATTTATAAAGCTCAATGAGGAAAATTTGCATAAAGATCGTCCGATAACGAAGCATCAGTGACGCAAGCCAGTCAACGTATTAACAATTAATTTTTCTTTATTTAATACTAAATTAACTAATCTGAAAGTACTGTACCGTAGAAAAACCTATCATCAGAACGGTCGTTAAAGAATTCTGACGGATGAAAAAATAGAAACGACATTTCTAGTTTCTCGTCTCACACACTGAACCGTAAATTGTTCACACTTAAGAGACTCACGTGATCTCGCCATCCTAAGCGTAAGTATGGCAGTCGACAGTATCGATATAGAAAATGTACTCTTATGAGTATAAATTACAAACCATGGCAAAGAGCACGTGAGTTTTTTCGATATAGTACGAATTCCTTTTTTTCTTTTTGCTTGTCTCTTCTCTTTTCTCCTTAGGCAAGATCGTCCGTTTCACCGAAGCACATAAAAGACAATCAATCCGATTACCAATCACACAAAACCGTTTCTCTTCGCTATGAATCCGATGTGTCATTAACGTAAACGCACTCTAGTCGTGAGAAAGGATTTCAGCGCACACAGAATAGACCTAATCTTTGAAACGATCTTATCTCGCATCGTTACCTAGGTTTACGCAGCACTAAAAGTGACTATCTTGATAATCGTAAATTAAAAATATTAGAACGTATCCCGTAAACCTAGTGTTAAAAATAGAAACAGCTGCACCGTTGCAATTAATTAAAAAAGAACATTTATAATCTCAGCGCGTAACTTTGAATAGCTGCCGGGTCCTGTTACTCTTGACAAAGTTGAGTTCGAATACTTCTCGCTCAACATTCGCACGACATAAAAGTATACTGAACAGATAGGTCTATCCCATGCGTTGTCTGTAATCCCAGATAAGGTACAAACTTATCAGTTTCCTCTCGTCTCGAGTGTTGTATGCACACACTGTATGCACACACCGTATGCACTCAAGCAGCCATAAAAAAAGAGAACACATACACCATCAAACGCTCGTAATAAAATGTCTTATTCTCGCGTCGATTCACTGTAAAACCATTCCACTCACAGTCTGGTGAATTACAAGTCCACTACAAGAGTGTGGCAGTGTCAAGTTACAATTGGCAAGTATACTTCTGCGCTTTCGCCGTAAGAAAACAACGTTAGTACCGGAGGAAAAAGCAAATTGACTAGGAAACACTCTCGTTCCAGTCCAATCACACTGGGTTTGACGATGATCATTTTTATAGGCGAACCATTATTTTTCGGAAACCGTTCGATACTGACGCCGTTCATCGGCTCACGTCTGTTGCCAATTACGTTGCATTTCCGTGTGCCGAAACATGATCCCCGCGGAGGAGTTTCTCCCTTTCTTTTTTTCTTTTTTTGTTATCGTGTAACGTGATCGTCACACACCTATATCTCTCAGGTACTAACATTGAGAATGTATGATTGCAGTCTATTGAATTGAGATGGCACAAGGTTTAGGAACCTCTTCTAGCACTCAAACTCGGACGCTGTTATGGCATTCAGGTCTTTCATCAGACCCTCCAGGTTCGCCATTTCCTGATTCAGTTCTTCTGTACTGTACGAAGGCTATGGAAAGCGATAAAAGTTAATAAAGTGTTCTTATCTACTCGAAGAAACTGATAGCTAAAAAACTGAAATGCATAAAACCCGCAGTCTAATACTAATTGAACGTTAGAGGTCGTCATGCCACTGTTTGTTTTTGTAATACGGGACTAAAACGCCATTCTCGCCGTTTTACATCGTCAAGCGAAGATTTGTTTAAGAAATACGTTACCTTCAATCGTTCAACTTCCTCCGAAGTATGCATTGGGTTTGAAACCGAGGCTAATCGGTTCTTCGCTAATTGCGTGGTGCTCTGTGGCTTTTTGTAGGGGCTACCGGACATCGTAGGTCTCACTGTTACTTGAGAAACTGTACAGAAGATCGACAATGATAATATACAAGTAGCGATGAATCATGAGACAGAGATACTTTGAATATATTGAGACAAACCACCATGTTTTTGTTGCGCTGGCGTAGAAGGCGCGGATTGCGGCGGAGGTGCCGGGACACTGAAGCTCTTCAAAGGATGTCCTTGCATCCTTTTACTGCTACCGCTGCCGTCGGTTCCTCCACTGCTACTTGACGGCTGATTGCTGTTGCCGTAATGACCGGAAGCATATTGAGTGCTTCCGGTGTACGGCTGTCCGCTTGCTCCGTATGACAGTGGCTGCAAGTTCAAATAATTTATACGGTGTGTCTGGTTGCACTATTAGTTTGGTGTATATCAAATTTTGAGTTGAACGTCTTACTTGACTCTGCAACGGCTCGTACGAGCTCGAAATGTTGCAAGAATCTGGACTCGATTCCGGGGTCGGTTCCAGCGTAATGTGCGCTCGACTTAGGCTATATTGCGCCACTGTTCGAGGGTAGTTTTGTCTCACGGATGGCGTGTCGCTACAGGAGGTGTGAATCGTCGGCTGCGACATGCTCGTGTTCACGATCGGCGTAGCAGTCGCTATAGCTGCAACAGGTCGAAATCTTTGTCACACAGTTTAACAACATCGATCGAACAACTTCTACTACGTATCACAAACTCTAAAACTGTCTTGTTATCACAGACAAAGCATACAGTGGCTCGAACGAATATTCGAACACTCTTAAAACACTCTTTGTCAAATACGACAAAAGTTATCGTTCGAGTGATCGAATATGAATTCTGCTCACTGCACGTCTACCATTCACTGCAAATTCGTGTCATTATATTCAACATTGACTTACGTTGGTGTAAAGACGCACTGTCAACAGGCAGTGTAATGAGTTTAGGTTTGTGGCTTCCTCGACTATGCTGTCTACTCAGGGTCGAGCACTTCTCGTCAGTGTTACCTAATATCGAGCGAACGAACAAAAACCGAAGAGAAATCAGGAAAACAGCGAACGAAATATAATTATCTTTTCTACAGTAATGGGCATTAACCAAGGACGCCAAAAAACTGTACGTACAGAAATCATTAAAACTGTGTACTGAACGATGTTAGAAACATGTTGTATTCGTTTCTGTGATCATAAAAGAATACGACGCAAACCAAGCTTTGTGCACGGTGTGTTTGGTACGATAAGTGACTCTACCATGTTATTTTCTTCCCGGTAACTCACCCATGTAACTTGGCACGTAAGTACGTTTGTCCAAGGAACTGGAATTCCCGTGTACGTTCTCCTGATTGTAATCCGGATTGCTTGGCCTGGGCAACGTATTACTGGCTACGCCACTGGTAGATGCTTCTCCATTTATCGATGATTTCTCGAGAGCTTTCAGCTCCATCTGGTCATGGTGAATCCACAAGTCTGGTGGCTTGATGTTGGTCTTTTGACTCACGTCTTTCGCGTATCTAAAAGATTTGAATAGTATTTATTTCATAAAAAAATTAATCACATTAACATTAAGCAATAGTACGCTCGTGTATTGTAATACGCACCCTTTCTTCCGGTCTGGAGTATCCGGATTGCGTTTGCAGCACATCACTACCACTACAACCACTACACCAGGAATCAGAACAATAGTACAGCCGCCAATGATATAGATCAATATATTCGAGAGTCCTCGTCCGTCTGCAAATTAAATTAACTCGTCAGTATTGGTCGCTACTACCATCTTCGTAAAGTAAATTTTTAACTGTATGGTACGTATGCAACGAATATAAAATATCGATTTCCATTTTACTGTATGCATTACTTAGACATTCAATACTTCATGCGATTCTATAATAACGGATGATGATTCGAGAGAGAATAATATCTTACCTCGACCATGCAATTCATCATAGACATCCATGCCATTGCCTAGCATAGAAATAAAAAAATAAAAGGAATAATTAAACACACACCGATACTGTACAGATGGTATAAAGAGATCAAAGGAAACGAGAATTGCTTTAGGTGACGATAACACTGTACGCAATGCTTAACAAACTCGTCCGAGACCAACAAATTGCCGAGTGCGTGCACAGAGATTCTGTAATATGTGGGAATGCTTACTTGGTGGTGTTTTGAACGGAACGGTGGTGGAAAACGGACCGTATCCCTTTGAGTTTCGTGCCTGAATCTTAAAGTAATACGTTGTGTTTGGTTTAAGGACTTTCACGATGAACTCAGTCTTGTCGCCGAGAACTGCTTCGATCAGCCAGTCGCGATCCCACTTCGTGTTGTCGGTAGAATAAAATATAATATATCCTGAAAATGGTTCATATAGTTTCGAATTTGTTTGAATTTATTTCTACCAAATCAAAAATCAATGAATACCTGTGATTGGGCCGTTAGGCTGCTTAGGGGGCTGCCATCGTAGCAAAACTGAGGTCGGACGGTCTTCCATCGTTTGTAACAGCAAATCCCTCGGCGCAGAACTTGGCGCAGCTTCTTGCGTTTGATTCATGACAACCATACTCCACGGCGACTCTCGCTTCCCCTGAAGAAATGATTTTATCGGAAATGTTGAGGCTAGCTAGCAAGCTAGATACGCAAAGTGTTCAAGAAGCAAGAACGATCGGTTCAAATACATACCTTGACCAGCTTGACTGTGAATTCGTAGACAGTGTTCGGTTTCAAGTCGTGTATCATGCAATTGAGATCGGTAGCGTTGTGATACTTGTAACGCGGAGTACTGCTATGATGATTCATGTAACGTACCACGTAGTAACGATTGTCCGTTACAAACTGCAACATCAATTCATTTTTATTTAGTAAAGAATTCCATAGGTGTACAATGAAAAAAACATTTCATCAACATACCTGAGTTTTTGGTAATGTTGTGTCGGTCCAGTACAATACTACGGTAGTGTCTGACAAAACAGCTGCTTTAAGGCCAACTGGCGGTATCCAAGGCGTAGAGGATTCAGATACAGAACGTTCAGTTGTTCGGATATTCGCATAAGCCGGCTGGCCATCACCGGCGTCGTTTGTTGCTCGCAAGCTTATAACGTATTCCGTCATTGGTTCTATAAAAGTATACAGTGAACGAAGTGTTAAGTTTGCTATTCCCTTATTATCAGTTATATAGACTCCAAAGGCATACCTAAATGCTCTATGGTGAAAGAACGTTCCTTCCCATCGAGAAGCTGTACTTCAACGTCAGGAAAGCCCTTGCCCCATCCTAGCTTGTACCCCTTCACTTTGATACTCTGATCCTTCGGCGAGTTCCAAAATACTTGTATACTGTCCGACTTCACTTTTGCTGCGATGCACAAGAAGTCATAGTAAATAAAGAATCTGATTATAAGACTACGAACGTTCGTGCAAATAAAAAATTTCTTTCACGACTAAGGATTCGAGTGGAGTGAAAATAAAATAATATCGTGGCAAAGGGTATAAAGGTTCGACTAACTTCTTAAATTGCTCGGTGTGTTCGGCACTCTCTTCTCGTCTGATTCGGTTTCGTACGTCTTTATCTGTATCCACTCCGTCCAAGGCCCAGTACCATTCACGTTTAAGGCACAAATGCGAACTTGATAGACGACATGCTTCTCAAGTCCTGTGAGCACTCTTGAGCGTTGACTTCCTTCGGTAGTTATAGTAACTGGCTGTGAGCTGCGATCGTGTCGACGATAGCGGATCTTGTAGCCAGTGATAATTCCATTTTGTCCCTCCAATGGAGGCTCCCACCTTATTATAATACTCTACGTACGAAAAGAAAACATATGAGATACGTGCTTCACGTACATTAACACTAGGTTTACGGGTTCTAATATTTTAAATTTACAATCATTGGGAATTATTCGACGAATTAATTAATATCTGTGGGTGCAAAAATTTGCATAGATACATTCGTGTTATTTTTACAGAGTAATGTAAAACAGTCACTTTTAGTGCTCCGTAAACCTAGTGTTAAGGGTCCCATGTATAATACGCACTGTAGGACTAGCTGGTTCTACTGTAACATTGTGTGGTGGTTGAGTAGGCTGTGCACTATAAGTCCTCACTATGATATCTCTACTAAACGCGCCAGGGCCGTTCTCGTTCACGGCTTGGACTCTAATACTGTATTCTGTATAAGGCACGAGGTCTACCAATTCGTGCATGGTACTAGTGGTCTCGCGAATGATTTCCTCATTGTCACCCTTCAAAATCAAACAATAAATACTCATTTCTGTTCTCCTTTAACACTTTGAGTGCCGCATCTATCAGAGTTCGAAGTTGGATTTAATAAATTTCTATGATTTTATGGAATTTTGAAGACTGCTAGTTGGCACTCGAAGTGTTAACAATCATCGATACTTTCACAAGGCAAAGCTTTTCTATACCTCGACAAACGTGATCAAGTATTTCGATATTCTGCCGTTAACAACTTGCGGTTTCTCCCAAGACAATGTGACGCTCACGCTGCTCGTGGCTTGACCTTCTAAGTTCAATGGAGATCCGGGAACATTTGCCTGTTACGAGAGATCAATTATAACAAACACAGTAAACCGAGAGAAACGTTCGCCGAAACGTTTTCGAAATTCTAAACGGACCTCAGTAAGCGTAATGACTTGCAACACTTCACTAGACGTTCCAGGACCTCTCGCGTTTAAGGCTACCACCCGAAACTGATACGTCATACTTGGCTGCAAGCCCGGTATCATAGCTTCTAACTTTTGATGCGTGTTTACAACTCTT
Organism: Lasioglossum malachurum; assembly: GCA_028455605.1. Lineage (NCBI taxonomy): Eukaryota > Metazoa > Arthropoda > Insecta > Hymenoptera > Halictidae > Lasioglossum > Lasioglossum malachurum. The sequence continues at coordinate 29,517,225 of CM052313.1, forward strand.
TCTCTGGAAAATTTGATCAGACAATATACATGAGATATAAACGAACGGATCGAATTCTTTATTCGAACGAGTTAAAAAGATTTTGCGGTCACCTTTGAGCGCCCTCTTGTTTGTAATAAATCTTGTAACGTACAATATCCCCGTTCATGTTTTCCGGTTCTTGCCACCTCAAGGTGACAAATCGTGCGGTGACAATGACGAGACTTAGATTTCTCGGGGCTGAGGGAACGCTTCCTTCTATCGACTCCAGGCTGTCTGTGTCGTCTACAAAATGGGATGTCGGGTCGTGAGGAGAATCAGGAAATCGAACAGATCCAGGAAGATCTGCTGGATCGTCGGAGGGGCTAATGGAGAGCGGCGGATTCTGCGTGAATGCCGACATCGTGTGACCCAAAAGGGTGCTCGGATGTTGCCACGTTTTATTGTACAATTGACGGTGCTGTGGTAACTTTTTCTTGGGGATCATTTTCGGCGTGGTTGTCTTGTGGAAATTTACTTTTTCTGGATACGGTGGTTAGCATGCACACAGTTAACAAGGAGGACACGCAAATGGGAAAATAAATAAAGACCAAATTAAAATCTCAAACGGAAACACGAAAAAAATAATGAATCGTTCGGAGCTAGTCACAGGGAATGGAATATACCTGAATACCTCTCGTACCAGAAAAATCTACCGAAATATAAAACATGATATAACATTCTGAATATTCGTTTATATTTACTTTCGTTTTATCGAATCTACTGTAGATATTCAGGTACAGAATATCGCGTGACTTACTCTGCATACATCGACGAATTGAATCAAATAATGGATAAAACGAGAACTATGTACAAAATAATTTTCAGAATGATTTGCGAGCTAAGTTTTATGTACAGTGAGACGGGTACTCACTAGGTTGACTAATCGTTAGACGTGCTGCGGCTTGCACGCTTCCAGCAGAATTCGTTCCGATACATTGAAAAATTCCAGCATCTATCTTCAGTAGACCATTAATTCTAAGGTAACTGCTGGAAGTAATCACATCGAAGATACTTATCTCATGGGATAAACTCAAGTTGCTTGTTTCTAATCGTACTAATAATTTACCCGTTAATGATCTGCCAGTATGCGTTAAACGTGATACGTTCTCCGTTCTTGAGCCACGAAATTTTCGGCTCCGGTTTTCCATAGATTTCACATTCGAATTCTAAGTCTTGATTCTCGCTAGCTACCTTATCTTCTGGCTTTTTTATAAATCTGGGTGGCACTGAAGACGAAGGCATAATTATGTCAGCGATATCAAGAGAGAAAGACAAATAGAACTGATAAATTACGCCTACCTTGTACAATTAAGTCTGCAACTGCATCCAAAGTATCGAATTCATTTTCCGCGCGACACTGATACGAACCATCGTCTATTTCTTGGGCGTTATTAATTACGAGACTGGACGCAGCTACTTTCCGGTATCTAAACAATAAAATCCGTGCTTTTAGCAAACAAGAATTCTCTTTCAGCTCTGTATACTTTCTATGGATCCACTGTACACACCTAGAATCAAGCGATGCTAGGTCAATAGCTGTACCGTCTTTTAGCCACAGTATACTTGGCTTCGGGTAGCCATTGGCAGCACACTCTAGAGTGACTGTTGATCCTTCAACAACCACTTGCCTAAATGGTTTAGCTATGAAGACTGGTGGTGTACTTTCTTGATCTGTGATACAACAAAGCAAGAGATTAGTATTACCTCTAGTATTATAGCAGCAAGCCTTAAGAGTTGTACTAACCAATATCACTTGTCAATAAACCTAATTGTGCTTTATTACTCAGTCTATATTGTCCGTAACTACTTGCATTACACCTGTACGATCCAACGTCTAGTATGTTAACATTGTCGATCTCCAATGCACCTATTAGGCAAATAAAAAAAGATAAATGAACATTAGAATCAAAAGCAACCATATTTTATTTGCTATCAGCATAGCAATTTACCTGATGGCAACACTGTCATTCGACTGTCATCCAGTTCGAGTGGGTGTTCATCTTTCAGCCATTGTATACTTATAAAATTAGAGGATAAAGGAAGTGTGCAACTTAAATATGCAATTTGCCCTGGATGTACCATCGTATCTTGAGGCTCCTTTTCAAATCCTGGCAGACCTTTAAAACAGAATTCTTGGTTTATTTCTAGTTCATACAATACTTCATAAAGCTATGTACTGGATACTAACTTGCAAGTTTAATTGTAGCTGTTCGAGAGACAATAGCTCCAACATCCTCTACAGAAGCTAAACACTGATAGCTTCCAGTCAATTCTGGATTGCTGCCGTAAACGCTATTTATGTACAAAGACCCATTTGCTAGCTGAGATCTAGAATCAAAGAACAGAATTAGTATGGCAGAAGAATGTGCTAGATGGACTATAATATTGATACCGAATATCCTTACCGAAAACTGTCCCCAATAAAATTAATCGGTTGGCCATCATCGGTTCGCCACTGTATATTCGGTTCCCCGTAACTACTCTTGGCTTCGCAGTCCAGTCTGGCCGCACCACCCTGCTCCACCACTGCATCTTGTGGCTCAATGATAAAGTGCAGACCACTTGCGCTGGCTGTGAAGGACAAGAACGACTTATACTTTCTCATAATGTGAAATTATTAGCGTACAATTCCTCTACGCTTGCTAACAAGGAAAGATCTGTCAACCGAAAATTTAGAAAATTTCCAGATTGAATTGTTAAGAAAGATCTTTTTGTATTCCCTTCCGAGTCAATTATGAAAAATAATGGAACTTTTTGTATTCTAAATTACATTCTCTATCAGATTGTACAGGTGTGTCTGACACCCATTGAGAGACACTGCGACCCAGGTGCGGCTTAGCATGATAAAGAACGCCGTCCTTTACTTTTCGCTATAAGAAAAAGCGTGTAAAAAGAACGGGTATTCTAGCAGACATCTATCTTGCTAACCATCATCAGGGTAAACTCGATAGGGGCAGCAGGACTATCAAATTTCGATTGCATCTCCCGTAAGTTACTAAACACGTGCGTAGGCGTCCGCGTAAGTATCGTGATGGTGGATGTTGAGAACTTGTGAGGGTTTACCTAACGAAGATGTGGGATGCGCGTGGTGGTGTGTAAATGGGAAGAGGGAGGGGGATAAAGGGTCGGCAACCCTACAGAGGCACCCTTTGGCCCTTTGGCGAGACACCCGAGCCGAGTGCCTAAATTCTCTTTTCCTTCCTTTCTTTCGTTTCTTTTCTTTCTTTCTTTCGTTGGGGCTTTGCGATCGTCCGATACGACGTACGCAACCGCACGATGCAGAACGATTCAACGTCGTTTTCTGAACAGCCCTTCGCGAGAACAAAGGAATAAGAGAATCTCGACGGGAACAATTTTATGGGACGCGATCCGAATGATTTCTAGCGAACGCGAGAGCTCTCTTACCTTTTAAATTCCATGCAATCGATACGCGCCGCGAGAGGTATTTCCTACGCAAAAGTGAACAGTGGTGGGAAACAAAGAATTTCGAATTTCAAGTATCCGCGGGATCACGTGGATTCGGCGTGCGACTTCGCACGGGGTTATACAGGGTTATAATACATCGCATATTTTTTCTTTTTCTTCATTCGGTAACAATCCTCCCCATAAATTTTCCACGGATTATTCGCGTTGAGGCGAGCTTCGTTATTTCCATGATAAAACATTTCGCATTCACGCAACGCCGATATCGACCGAACCGAAGAAATTCCACCGCGGCTCGTTAAATCCTTTCTCGCCGAGATTCTTAAGGCTCTTTATGAAAGAGATACGCATTATGCGCGGGACAATTATGAATATTTTCGCGGGCTAACAATCTTCCGGTGTCGAGACCTCGCCTCGGGAACCCTACTTTCTGTGCGGAACCCGTTACGTTACCGGGTGAACCGCGAGCGTCTCTCGATTAATGGAAAATTCGAAAGACGCGCGGTGAAACTTAACCTAGAAATAAAAAAAAAATGTACGAAGACCGCCTGCCCGGTGGAGTATCGCTTAGAAACCGTAGACCACATACATATGTGCCCATAATTATGAAAGTGGTCTAAGTCATATATTTCTTGTTTCGAGATATTAACACTAAATGAATTCCATATATAATGTTGAAATAACAAGCACTATCTAACGGTTCATTTTTCACAATATCGTAAAAATTACATTGTAAACTTGATGAAATACGTAATGTTATCTGAAGCCGGGTCTATAAGTATACATATATGATCTAAGGGGTATACATATAGTTTCGCCTGTCCACGGATACCGTAGGACAGGATATCGATCGGATATAAAACTGGATACGCTTTTTTCGTCCCCCGGCGAGCGAAAGGGACGAGCAATCGATAATTGACGTCCATCAACGGCCGGAGTTAACTAATTCGATCGACGCTTCCAGAAAATTGAGAGACACTGTCTACGGTTATTGGGTTACAGTTTCACGCTCACGGTGGTCTGTCACCTTTCCGTGCAATCTTCGCGAACGAGCGCGAACACGTCTTCAATGATCGACATAGAGAATTAATTCTCGCCGAGTCGATTTCTTTCTTGACTTTTTACCGCCACCGAATCGCAGCCAACTTCGCTCGATCACGAAAAAGAAAAAGTCGTATCGATTTATTTCATTCTTTCGATTCTCGAATCTATCGACACCCCCCACCTTTCTCTTTGAAAAATCGTTACGAATTAGTTCCGCTCCGCTTGACAGGTCCGTTCAACAGGCGCCGAGCTCGGACAAGCCGACAAATGAAAAAGAGAAAAGGGAACGTGCGAAATTTGGCGCCCGATAGCGCCACGACGCTGCATTCTCAAGGAAAATAAACCGTTCGCCGTCTGACTATTTGATTTATGAGTGCGGGCGACAACCTACCGCACGGCATACCGAAATAGATCAAGAGGAGAACCATTGCGGTGTGTACGGCCGAGGTAAATCCGTCGCGGGAACAACCACTGCACCTTATTTCGTACAGGTCGCTCTATAAATCTTTCCGTGCCACTGCAACATCTTTTTTCGTCGAAATATTAGTAACGAGCAATTATCTTCTCCCACCGAACAGCGTTTTGAAAGTCCGTCGATGGCGCGTCAATGTATCCAACATGGCGGCACATTCAAAAATGCAGTTACGATAATAAAGCCCAGTCCAGAAAACGACGCTAATGTTGGCAAAAGAAAGGAAGCACATTGAAAATATTTGTTTTCGATATAAGAGCGTTTTCGATTTAGAGGTAAATAAATATAAAGTTTAATAGAATATATAATACTATATATATACTATTAGCTGAATGTATTTATTTAGCGTTTGCTGCAACTGAAAAATTACAGAAATTATGTAAGTTCAGATAAGGTACACATTTATAATATACTTAAACCGATAACGATAACAACAACAGCACATGTGACTTCTGTTGTTTTGCCGTACAATCACGGAATTCTAAAGAACTCCTGTGAATTCGAATGTGCACAAATGGTCAACCTATTCCTCACACCCAGCTTCATATCCTCGTACAAAAAAAATGTAGAAAATAATATATTAATAGGAACAACTGAGATCGCTGACTACTGGTATTAAATAGCAAACTACGAGAACAATTATCTTGGAAGAAAAAATGATTTTTCTTTTCATTTACGATTCGATGAATGTTGATCTCGAATTTTTCTGTTTCAGCTCGAATTATTCGACACCCTATAGGCAGGGTGTTTGTCAGACATCGGTTTATACGTCTTGTTTAGTAGCATAACGGGAGCGGAAGAGAGAGACAGTGGAGGGAGGACGTAAGTACCGCGTACAAACTTACAACGAGTCTTGAAGTCGCTATCTCGGACGAGCTAAATGTATCGGATAATTTCCTGCAGATAAGGTTCACACGATCGATGCGGGAATCGTTTCACGATGCAAAGTGTTTTCACGGGGCTCGTCGAACGATTACACTTCGACAAAAATGCTTAGAAAGTAGTGGTACTTTCTCCTTCTACTGGTAAATGCACCTTTTTCAGAAATTACCCTACGAAAAAACCAAATACATAAAACTCCGCAACCGCAATAAAGTAGTCGATGCTCAGTTATTTCCTGTGTTCCAGGCTAGAGAGATGCGCAGTTGGAACATATACACAGTCCACTTAAACAAATACTACTATTCCAGGAAGTTATCGTGCCATCGCGGGTACCTATCACGATTTACAACCATCTGAGTAAACACATAAACGACGAACCATCACAATTCGCGTGTTTGTACTCGAATAGTGTGAGCATTAACACTATCCCTGACAAGAAAGGTTCACCCCATTTGCAAACATGTTGCTTGTTGACGTAAGGGTTTACAGAAGAACTTCGGGTTGGCCGAAATGTGTACTACGTAGTTTTGTTTACACAAGTGTAAAAATAGAGAGTATATTGTAATGAAAATTTCCATTCAGAAAAAATGTACGAACGTGCACCACAGTATGGGACTAGAACAAATATTGGCAGCGATTGTGTTATCGCAATTTGACCTTCTCTATTGCATCCGAGTGCCGATCTCCATGACTGTTTTACGTATATGATATACGATACGTATTTTCTAGCGTTAATAAATCCTCGGGAGGATTTTTTGCGTGGCACGGATTAATTCGTGGGGCGAGTTTGCATGCCCATGATGGAAGTCGGCAAGGGAAGGAGGGAGAATGTTGAAAAACGTGGTAAAAGTACTCGACATGTGACGAACAGACCGTGAAGGAAGGCAAGGTACGTATACACCGTGGCACGACCGATATACGGGGTGTCACATAAATACTGATAAAACCGGTGCGCCTTCGAGGGATGAACGATATTGCGATCCCTCCTGCGAGGGAATCAATTAATCGTTCGCGACAGTTGGGGTCGCAGGGAGCACACGACTCTGACGCTCGGCCCGGATAGACGGAAATCTAGGCTTGACTTTAGCGATCGATAAATGAATTCCACGAGGCCCGGTGTCTCATCTGTCTTTCTCTTATCTTCTTCGTACCGTGACTGTTACTACTTCCGTTCCAGGCGCGCGCTGCCTCCGCGAAATGTCCACGAACAGACGAGAATTGGGAAAAGGACGCCCTGAAAGGATAACGAAACCGTGCGACAGGGTATAGCGGTAATGGAATTGCCAACGTGATGCAACCGCCAGTGAACGTGATACCTTTGTAAGGAGAAGAAAAAGCAATGCGACCGGGCTTACAAAACAACCACGCTGCCATGCCGGCTCGAACCTACCACCCTAAATCTCTTCACCTTCGCATGGATCCGTAATATCGTTACTCTCAATGTTCCTTACAACACAACCGGTGCAGCCTATCTTTACAATAAATCCTCAATTTTTAACACATTTGCATCCGTAAGCGGAATAATTGCGCATTCGACTATCAATTGAACATCTCGGATTTTCTGACTTGGTCGCCGATTTAGAGCTGTGGCGAAAATGGATTAAGCTTCTTTTTATGAAGGTAGACTTGTATCGTTTTGTAGACAAATTCTGGAGACTTTGGAATCATTAAATTAATTTGAGACCAGCCGAGGAGCTCAGGTGGAGGTAGCATGTCGAAATCAAATTAATTGGGGCCTGTTCCTTGGGATGCGGAGAGTGTCTTAGGTAAATCACCCTATACATCAATATGCACGCGCGTACGCCGCGTGGGCGCTGACCATTAAGGTGTTGTTACGACATCGGTCGCGCAGTACACGCGTTTGTAAATACCACTTTACAGGGAACACATTCAAACGAGGTTGTGTTGCCCCGATCGTGTTCCGTATTTGGGCTACCAGTGCCAGAGTAGATCTTCATGTGTCGAATTTACGTTATAAGCAAGCCCTTATACTTTATACGGACACGGTTTCAACGGCGATAACGAAAACCGCTCTCGATATGGGAGAAGATTTGTCGAGAAGAGAGCATTAGGCGTCGCTTTATTATCGTGGTATCGATATTCAATAGGAATGTGTACATATTTTGATTCGCGGATTCTCTTTCAACCGGGAAGAGAGTTTTCAAGATATCGACTGCACCTCGAAGTTCATAACGAGTCCGTGGAAAGGGCCAATGTATCTCTATCGGACTCTTTTGAATTATCGAACCGTACGGTGATCAATCAGTTCCACTTGATGAACCGACATGAGTTCTCCCGGACTAAAAATTGGCCTGAAATTGGTCTACGAGGAGAGATCAATGAACTGAAATCGGGAGCCGATGTCGGTGTTGAACTTATCATGTTCTGTTTGTTTGGGCCCATAATTGTTCTGCAGGCGAGCTACGCGCGTTGGTAGTGCCGTATCCCAGACAAAGCTAACTGGTTTATTTGGGGAAGGCACCCTTTTAAGACCCCTTTCATTGTTTGAACGCTTCACCACCACAGGAAATGGATCTTTATATCTAACTAGGCGCGCGTATATGTAATAATGAAAAGTAAATAAAAAGGATAATAAGAGGACCGACGCTTGCGGGTAGGGCATCGCGAACATCATTAATTTCTACAAACATCTTTCCGTCGGGTATATTTACAAAACCCCGAGCTAGTGAAATGGAAAAGCAAACGAAATGGTTTTGAAACCATGTGTATTTACATGGAGCCTTACAAAATTCCTCGAAATTCTCGTCATTCAGAAATATAATCCCTGTAAGACAGTTTTATAAGATATCGTACGAGAGTATTATCCAGTGTCTCTGAATGTCAGCAATTTTTCTGCGAAGCTTGTATCGCCACATAGAAATCTCAAACATTTCTATAAAATTATTTGACTCTCCAGATGCACGGAACGCCTTAAAGTAATGACATCGGACGTTTAGTAGATGCATTTTCTATCATGATAAAATCGCAAGGAGAGGCTTGCCGCGTTGTTGGAATACTTTACTCGAGTGTTTGACGTAAATGCTTCTAGCGGTGCAACTTCTTTAATGGGGCACTCTCATTTCGAGGTACGAAATGATCGCCTTCTAAAACCGCCGTTTGGATTACCGAGTTTTTCGGAATTAATATGCGGTAACCACTTCTGGCGGTATTACTAACAGGAAAAAATTCAACGAAAAATGCCCAACCATTTCTTAATTAAAAGAATCCCTTTTAAGCGGGAGGATCCAGTTCATAGAACGCTGAAATTAATTACATCGTTGTTACCCAGAGTAGATTAAACGTGTTCTCGTCCCAGTTTCCTTATTCCTCTCTTAGAAAATTTATTTATTAAGTGACTGAATTAATATTCGTAATTCAAACGCAATTATTAACCATTGAAAAATGTTTGAAATATCTTTTAGTTTTTTTAATCATGTTCAGCTATCCTGCAATTTAACCTTAGTATTCATAGTAAATTGAGCGTTAACTCCGCCACAAAAAAATGAAGTTCGTTTGTTAATGAGACTACCCCTTAATGAGTCTGTGCTGCGGAGGACAGAGAGACTATTATATTTGTGTACACTGGGCCAGGGACTAGAACAATGGTTCCTAGCCCTACGTTCTACCTCTCCCAATTCATCGTTACTTTTATCAGGGGAGCTATACTGCCCTCGTTATTGCGACAGTATTGCCAAGGGATACTGTCCAGATCGTTGCAATCGGAAGTACACCCCGAATCACCCCCTTACACGAGATAACCTTCTCTCTGCATCAATAATAGCCACCCGGGGGTGCAGTGTCTCTCAACTTAATTCTTAAAAGACGCCTAAATAAAAATTTGCCGAAATCCTTTTCTCAGAACATCTTTCTACGGCAGTCGAGTTCATTCATATTGTTTTCATTTGGCGCTCGGGGAGCATGTATGGCAAAACAGCTCGTTATTTAATTCAAAGGCTGTGCGGCGGAGGCGGCGAACAATGAAACGTCTCGTTCGAAGAATCAAGATCATCGTTAATCATTACAGTAATACCCGTATCTATAATAGTTATTCTCACGGTGGAGCAAAACGCAGCTGTCGAAAACAGGACCGAGACCGTTTTCCATGGCGTAATCTCCGGCGTAAAGATATTAGCGAACAGAAAATCGCGGATTGGTTCTCGTAAATATTTGCCAACTACTACAATGGGGCGAAACGCAAACAACGGTAACCGCGAAGCGATACCGTGTTTCCCAGTTTTTCACGTTCATCGATAAAACGCCATGCAGAACGCGTCGACAGGGCTTTATCACATTTTTCTCCGCGATCGCGAGAGCCCGTTTCCACGATATATCCGCGAGTGACAATGCTGTCCTGCGCAGACACTCGGTCTCTCGTTCGCACAATATACAATCACTCGGGATTTTAAATTTGTTCCTGTGAAAACGAGAGATTTTTGACAGAATCGACGTTGCCGAGGATTTCCGTGCGATGAAAATTACGTTGATTCATGAGATAAGAGGACGACGATACGGGGAACTTACCCGATACGACGAATGTCAACAAAGCCAACGGGACAGCGAGAGTACGCGGCTCCATTGGGCCAGCGGGTGTCACAGACTCCGACGCGTACGAAAACCCAGCGCAATTTCTTCACGCGATCGCTGCACCAGCATACAATGTCCTGTCCCGCGAACACATGCCAATTCCTTTGGCTCACCGTCACCCGTCAAACGATCCTGCGAATCTCGCATCCGTCAGCCTCATTCTCGCACTACACTGTCGCGAACCCAACGATAGAACATGGCTAAAGGACGGCTATACACCTCCGCATTGTCTCGAGTCGTGCGACAATCTGACTCGAAGCGCCATTTTGCGGGCCCTAACGACCATGGCGCTGCCCACGGAGAAACGTCGAACTAACAGGTGGTTTAGAAATCCCTTCCTTGTCGACCGTGACTTTTAAATTTCTACTTTTATTTATGACTATTTTCACAACTCTTCAATTTAATTTTATTGAGAGATATTGCAAAATATCATGTGCTTACCTGTTTTTAATTAACTTCTTATTCGAGTCAATTGAACCGTTTAAATAAATTACTTCTTTAGTCTGTGTTCACATATAAAGATTCTGTCGAACATAAAAAGTTGTTACATAAATATAATTGTAGAAATGAATTGTTGGAGCAATTCGCAATAAATAAAACGCTTCCGAATGCCGTTTCCTTTAATTAAGATTTCTTCTCACTGGGGGAGGCAGAGATTCTGCAATTTAGATTTTCTAATCTGGGACAATCTGGAAGTAGCTATGTTCATGGTGGCGGCATTAAGCGTCCTTCTGAGTTGAGGTTATGTTTCTGTTGCATTAAAAAGAATACATAAATAAATGTTCATGTAGCCGTCAAGTACATATATTTTAACCATTTCATTGAGTTATTTTTGTAAAGGCGTTACGGTGAGTCGCAAGTTCAATGTGGGGATTATATTCGCAACGTACCGTGCTTAATATGAGTTATTACCTATCCGGCTTATGTATACTAAATTTAGTATTTACACCGTTTTTATGATAGAAGTTCGCTGCCGAATTGCTTTCGATGCCGATACAAGTGAAAATTAAAATGTCGTGATAATTATTGTAAGAGGGAGAGAGAGCCGTACAAATAATTCGATTACTGTCATAGATCATTTTCAAACCAACAAAATGTCAGGGGGCATGCTTTATGGAGGAGATGAAATCGGAGCTTTGGTATTTGACTTGGGTCATCATTCTTTGAGAGTTGGTTATGCTCAAGAGGATACTCCGAAGGCCGAGATCCCTGCAGTAGTGGGAATAGGAGAGGATGGCAATTGTACGGCTACGAAAACAGAACCGATGGACATCGATGATAAAAAGCCGGACAACAATATCACACAATCTGGGACCAAATATTATATCGATACTACTATACTACATGTTCCACGAAAAAATATGGAAGTTGTAAGTTACATGAAAGACGGTATGATAGAGGACTGGGATCATTTCGAAAAGGTAACATAAACATATGTTCTCCGCTGAAATTATTTACTTTCCTATAATAAATAACATAAAACTATAATTAATAGGTTTTAGATTATACTTACTCCAAAGTAATTCAATCAGATGCAGAATATCATCCGGTACTGTTCTCCGAATCACCATGGAATGTTCGTAGCAAGAGAGAAAAGTTAACTGAATTAATGTTTGAAAAGTATAATGTACCAGCATACTTTTTGGTTAAGAATGCAGTGCTTGCTGCTTTCGCGAATGGCAGAGCAACCGGTATTGTTGTCGATAGCGGAGCAACACATACTTCTGCTGTGCCTGTTCAAGATGGTTTTGTATTAACACAAGCGATAGTAAAATCTCCTCTTGGAGGAGACTATATTAGCATGCAGTGTAGACAATTTCTTCAGGTATGAACATACTAGAGATAACTGTTTAGTAATGTAGAAACATTGAATAATCGTATTGTTTAAATGATTACAGGATAATGACATTGATCTGTCTCCTTCTTACATGGTGGGAAGTAAAGAAGTTGTTAAAGATCATGACAAACCTCGGTGGGTTAAAAAGAAAGGCTTGCCAGAAGTCACTAAATCATGGCACAATTATATGGTGAAGAAACTTATTCAAGATTTTCAAGCTACTGTGTTACAAGTATCAGAAACTCCATTCGATGAAAAAATAGTTTCCACGATTCCTGCAGTTCAGTACGAATTTCCAACTGGGTACCATCAGGTATATAAAAGCAATATTCACATTGCCAACAGTATACATATTTATTTTGTTTAACAAATAATAATATTTCAAGGATTTTGGAAGCGAGAGATTTCGTATGCCAGAAGCTCTCTTCGATCCTAGTATGGTACAAATGCGTGGAGGTATGGTTGGTAATACTATGCTAGGAGTAGGTCACATTGTACAAACCAGTGTCGGAATGTGCGATGTCGATGTCAGACCAGCCTTATATGGAAGTGTCGTTGTTACCGGTGGAAATTCATTCATTCAGGTATAATTAGACTGTTATTACTAGACTGCGGACGTTTATGAAATTTGCAATTTTTCGCGACGATTTTTAAGAAGGCGGAACCAAATAAAATATTTTTTCAGTGGTAGTAGCCTTTGTAGATCTGAAATATATCTAAATTTTACTAAATTCTATCGAAGGATATATTCTGGCATTTTTTGAAAATTTTCAGAAGCCCCATAAATGCATAAAGATCCACAGTCTAATTATCACTTTATCTATCGGATGCTGATTAATAAGCCAAATTATAACACATTTGTTCGAATTTGCACAGGGCTTCCCAGAACGTTTAAACAGAGATCTGTCTATGAGAATACCGTCTAGTATGAGACTGAAATTAATCAGCGTAAACGGATGTGCTGAACGACGATTCGGAGCATGGATCGGTGGATCTATATTGGCCTCGATCGGCACTTTCCAACAAATGTGGATCTCCAGTCAAGAATACGAAGAGAGCGGAAAGAGTCAAGTAGAACGAAAATGTCCATAGATTAATAAGTTATTTTCATTTAACCTCGTCTTATAATGTCGTTCATATTTGTACAAACATTTCCTTGAAAGTTTCTTTTCATAAGTAAATAGATTTGAAAGATCACGTTTAAACAAATTATAAAAAGATACGTATACATACAGTGACAAATTTCACATTCTCCGAGATTCGTTTAAAAGCAACGCGCTTTTGACCTTGACCTAAGATAAGTATATTTTACTTATAAGTGATATTGAACAATGACTTGTAAAATATGCAGTCAAAAAAGTGAAAGTTTTATTTATTATCAATGCACCACATAAACGCAATAAAATTTTATAAGAAATGGTGTATACAAAGTTGTATTAAAATTTTTATAAAAACTTACCGTGGAAAATACAAATCTTTAACATCGACGTGCGTGCACATCAGTATCCCTTTGCCACAAGTATCTTCTGTAGAAGTGGGAACACTATAGAAAAATACAGTTCTGTTTTCAAAGTGTTTCTTCCTTGTCATTATTCGCGGAACGCTATAGCAAAAACTCTATGTGAATAATGTATGACTAAAAGGTATAATTTCAAAAGAAAAAGAAACCTTTAATTTAAACATAGTTAATGGGTCTTGTGTCGGTGAAATTACCACAAGATCAAAGCCCACAATGCAATTTGCATTAATGACGAAGTACATTAAACTCATGCTAGACTTTGAAATTAGTCTAAAATATAGATGAATCGCAAATTGATTTGGAGCGCTGGAACAATTAATTATTAATAATCATTTGACAAACGATTTTCACTATTCGCTGAAGCACGTTCACAGTGGCAAATGAAGTCTAAAGTGTCGGAAGTATGTTACTTTGACGAACTACTTTTTGAGAGTAAAATATAATGAATGTTGAAAACTATATATCCATAAACCTGTTCGTTCTAAAATTTGTTGGACTTTATCCAATAAATATCATAAGATATATTATATCCGTTTGTTGCATTATACTCATTGTTATACCACTAGCAGCGCACATTTATAAAAATTTGGACAGTCTGAACATTCTTTTGGAAACAAGGTTTGAACGTGATTGAATATAAAATTAATTCGTGCTTGGTCTGAATGAAATGATTGATTATTAACTTTTCTGCAGTTCTGTTTTACTGACAATATCACTTGCTATATTGAAGTCATTAATCTGGTTTTCGAAGAGAAAAAAATTGGAATTGTTTATCGACTTCATGTTAACAGATTATTGGAGATTAGGCGAAACTACCGTTTTTGAACACTTACAGGAATATGCAATGTAAATGATCTTGAGTGTTGAAGAGTGTAATATATTATTTAAATACATTATGTGTAATACACTGTTTCAGACATGCTAAAAAAGTTACGAGGAGCTATCTGTTCTTAATAGTGAATGCGTTACTATTTTTCTTCAGTGTGCCTATTATTGAAATATTTATTAACGCAGCTTATGTTTCGAACAATAACTCGACTGTTTCAAGGAACTTTCCATTTGTTGCATCGTATCCTTTGGCTTTTTATAGCTTTCCATTCTATGAGGTATTATTTGTAGAGGTGTGCGAGAACACGAAGGTGTCGGGTCGGGAAGGGTCAAGAATTTTATTCGGGACGAGGATTTTAGGATATTCCGAAATTTTCGAGAATCCGACACGCCCCGACCTTTGTTTGGTTTGCGCACACCTCTAATTATTTGCTATTTCTTGCTCTTATTGTAAATATATCGTCACAAAATTTAATTTGACTATATGTACATATTATATATAGACAGTTTATGTATCTCAAATGGTGGCAACAAGCGTTTGTGGTTTGATGATTCTTGCGACCGATACTTTGATCGCAAGCGCCTTGCTCCACACGTGTGGTCATTTTCGAATACTTAAAGAGAATTTGAAGCAAGTAGACTCAGAGATTTACTGTGTACGTATAATTCACTCTCGTTACAGCCTAAACAACGATCTAAAAAAATATAATATTTTGTAGTTAAATAACTTAAAAAATCATTCAGGAAGCATAAGTGCAAGTTTGTACAGAATAAAGATTCGAATAGCGCATATTATTAAGCATCATCAAGTGATACTTTGGTAAGTTGATCTATTACTTGTAAGCGAGTTGGTTTCTTATTTAGTCTGATAAAATTTAGGTTTTGTGATAATATGGAAAAGAACTTTCATCTTATGCTGTTGATGCAAACTGTGGCCAGTAGTCTTATACTCTGTTTCGTTGCTTTACAAGTTACTACAGTGAGCATAATTTTGGAATTGTTAATTTTCTATGTAGAGTATATTCTGCTGTCTATTATTTATGTATTTGATTATAGACTTTAATGGATCATTCTAAGGTAATGAAATACGCTTCTCATTTGATGATGGCACTTTTCCAATTACTGCTTTTCTGTTTTCCGGGAGATCTCTTAATCTCTCAGGTAAAATGATTTTCGAACAAATGAAATCATACTATTCTATACAAAACAATATCTTTAATCTGAGGTTATTACTTATTGTAACAGAGTAGTGGCATAAGTCAAGCTATATACTCTATACAGTGGTACAGAGTGTCGGCTTTCCTTAGGTGTGAAGCATCGATGGTGATGTTACGTTCGCAAAAACCCAGTTACATTACCGCAGGGAAACTGTACATTATGCATTTGGAAAACTTCAGCGCGGTAAAAGTTGATTCAGACATTTACGTATAAAAATATATAAAATTACATACATTATTTCTATGCATTTTTGTAGACTCTCAGTACTGCACTATCATACTTCATGATGTTCCGAAGCTTCAACGCGGAAGCTTAAGACTCTCAAGAATCAATTTTTTTAATTCGAGATATTCGACGATTATTGTATTATATACAAATGTTGAATGGTCAAGTATTAATTACTCCTTACATGTACGCACCCCAACCCAAATACATTTGACAAAGATTATCGATGTTTGTTGCTTCCAGAATCAGATGATTGGTTTGCCCCTCAACGCTCAGATTTAGCGCGATGTTTTCTAACTTCTTCCCATGCGATCGGATCAGGCCTTTCAATCGCTGTTCTATATTTTTTATATGTTCCACAGCCTAAAATATTTTTATAGTATTTCATCGTGTACACAATTTATGGCATTTTTACGCGTTTTACCTTTTCATTTGTTTTCTCGCCGCCCTCGCAGACTTGATTTTTAGTCCAGCTGACAAGTGGATCGTAAACGAACGGAGTTAGTACGCTCAGCAACGTGCTGCTTTGTTGCCGGAGAACTCTCATAGTAGTTTCGCAAGCGCGTCTAAATGGCCCCTCAATTTTTAATGGTCCCATAGCGTCCACCATGTTGTGCGTTAAACGAAATGGCACTCGCTCTGGCCAGTCGAATTGTTCCCCCTGATAAAGAAGATTCGACGTTGTAAATATCCATTCGTTCGTTCTAATGTCTATTAATTAGCATCGTGCATCGGCCATACCCTGTTGAATAAACAGTTGAAATCCACGTGCACACTATCTCCGCATTTAGAGTCGTATAATATGTTCTCCCCATGCCGATCTCCTAGGCCAAGAATATATCCCACCATGGACATCACTGCTGTGGTTCGAATGTACGCGGTACGTGCCTCGTACCTGTATCACGAATTTACTTTGTCTTACACTAGAATGGTAAGTTATTCTAATGTTTGTACAAGTAATTATAAATTTTACCATCCTAATGGGTCAGGGAATGTAAGACGGAACCAGTCTCCGAAAACAGACGGATGTCGTGGCAAGAGTTGCTGTACAAACTTCTTTCTCTTCTTCTCCAGAGGGTCTTCAATCTCTGCGATGAAACAACGAAGTAAGTTAATTTCGACATGCGTTACAATAATTCTGGCGAAGTATAACTAGCACGATGATAGATCTTTGCTTACCGGATGCCATGCTTTTGAATTCCCTTTTCGTAACTGTGAGACCTCGTTCTTTATACAAACTCATTATGACCGGTCTAAAGCCTAATAGATTAGGCACCCATTCTATTAGACCGCATTCTTCGTTTAAAGGTACAACGCTCTGAAGAGAGGAACGCGTATTAGCAGGTGCCAGTGTCAGATATTTAAAAAAACTTACGTATGTTCGAATGTACAATCTTCTTTGGCGAGATTCTGGATCGTTCTGTAGATATTTATTCACTATATCGTTGAACTCCATTAATCTGAAATCCCTACGTAAATCGTCCTTCGGTTTGCACATGAATAGATACCGTCTACCATCTGATCCTTTCAACGTAATACGACGCGGCCTCTGAAGAGATGGCATAACGGATACATCTTGCTCTATCCCAGATATATGCACCCAATTTCTAGATAAGAAATGTTAACTAATTCCAAAACAGCATGGCCCAAATAGTTTCACACAAGTTTGTTCACTTACGATGAAAACGGATTATGGTTCTCCAGTGACACACCCTTGGAGGGTAGATGAAGCTGCTTAAATTTAGTCGTTGGCATCATAATCGTACTGAAGTCTTTCCGTGAAAGTAAACGAGGTAGAGTTGGTGATAGCTGGCTGACTGTAGTGGTATGAATACCCTGTTGCAAAATTCAAAAAAATGCGTAATAGTAAATAATACTTGAGCAATTCTGATACAATGCACTTGTTACTCACATCCGGTATTCTTTTATTGGATAACTCAATTAGTCTCTCCCACAGTTCATGAAAGTCCTTGATGAGTTTCAGCATTTCGTCTGTTTTCAGTTTGGAATTATTTAGAATTGCTTTGCAACGTCTCTGTCGCGCAGGATAGGAAGACTGGAAAAAATATATTGTCGCATATGAAATGTCTGATTTCAAAATGAAAATGTTATAAAGCGTTCATTTAACATCGCTGTTAAAAATCGGACATTTTACGTGCAACAGCCTGATACATTCGAGTTCCTAGTACTTTTGAGAACTCACGTTAATAACCGACGCCATCATCCACAAGCAGTGCTGAGGGTAACCATGAATTAGCTTCACTAGAATTGTACAAAGCGTGTTCTGCACTTCTACCGATGGATGGCATATTCTAGACACGAGTTGGCTGAACGCAGTCAGCCACATAAATATCGGCAACCGTTCTTGATACACTTCTATATTGCAAAAATAATCAATGAAGTTTTCTGTAAATTTTTAAATTCCTCGTTTACGCTCACCCATGATTTTCGTCATTTTTAATAACGCGTCGCGACGGTATTTCCTAACTTCATCGCTGACTTGATTAGATCTAGACGTTACACGAGAAGCAAAATCCAGCCATATAGTCAACATTCTTGGCATAGACTGATGAATATATTTGCAACCATACTGAAGTGATTTTCCATAGAAATTCATGGTGTGTACTTGCAAATCCCTGGAACAATTTTGCATTAACTACGTTACTTTTATATAAACAGTTTTACATAAAATGTAAGATGATACTACCTTCCTTTCTTGTCCTTTTCTTCGTCAGACAATCTATCTATGACGGACTCGTAATAATGAGCACAGGAGAGTAAACTTTTCTCCCATTCTCTCCAAACCTCGATGGCCTCCTTATAATTCATAATGTTAGCATCTGTATCCACGTTCACCGTTTCATCGTTGTATTTTGCATACAAAAGTTTCGCCTATAGATAAACAAAAATTACCACGTAATATGGGTTCTTAATACACTATTTTACAGTATTGCATACAAACCTTCGCGCATTGTTTCCTTTCTTCGACGCATTCCGACGATGACAAAGTTTTGTAATACGTAGATGGCTTGAAACAGCTTGAGAAGCATCGCTTCAATGTCGTGAAAGCGTCTTCCTGGCAACCTTTTTGCCAATACAACTGAGCCTGTTCTATGTAGAGCTGTTGCAATGGGCAGGAGTCACTAGCTGACAGAATGTACATGTACGCTTGTTGGTGCAATCCTCTCCTAACGAGCCAAAATAATTTTAAAATACAATAAAAAGAGGATTACTCGAACTCGTTAACGAAAATTCGTACTTCCTTGCGATTTTTGCGCTCTTAAGCCAAATCTTCCCTATCTCCTGTTTAAGCACAGAATTTTCACGGTTGTTAATTTGTTTATCCAACTGAACTGCCAAATCTAGAGTAGCTCTACGCATGCTTAACACAAATTCCACTCCACGAGAAGACCTAACAAGCTGACCACGCTTCTCCCATTCTTCGAATAACATTGGCAGCTGGTGTATGTCTGTCAGCATCGTGGACACTGCCTTATCGAACTCGTTTAATATGTGTAGCCTGAGTAAACGTAAAGTAAACATTTTTCAATGTAACCTTTCGTAATGTGTAGCCAGCGGATCTCTATGCAAAATCAAAATTTTCTAACTAACAAGGTACTTGCTTCATTATGTAGGAGTAACATTGTTGGTAAGCTCCTGGACGTGAAGCATCCTCCAACAGCATCACTAAATTTTTTTTTAACGATAGTAAGTCTGGTTTCACGGATTGCTTGAGATCTTCTAAAATACTATGCTTTATGTTCTTCTGTGGTGTGTCATCTAGCCTGGTGAAATGGGCTAATCTCCAGAAAGGCTCGTTCTCGGTCATTAATGGTTCCAACTCTGGTCTAAAATGAAAATAGAATATTTCGTTTCTGAGTTAAAATAGCTCTGAGTGCAAAGTGTTAATAATTTTACACAGTTACCTGCTGCTCAAAACTCCTTCGGTAATATGCTTTGCAGTGAACGGCTGATCGAGACCAAGGTAGCATTCAATCATCCCTTGCAGATACGTGTGCTTTAACATCTTTTTCTGCGCTAATCTTTCGTAGCACGTAGCTGCGTCCTATAAATTTTATTATATTTAAAACAAGAATATTAATATTCTCAACTACAAGTCCTACGTTACCTGAAGCTGCCCGTTAACTTCGTGTGCCAAGATTAATTGTTGAACTGTCGGCGTGTGATCTTGAGAAGCTAGTATACCAGATATACCATCTGGCTCGTCCAATTGTGCATATATTTTCTGAAGCAGTAAATAACATTGAATACTTCTAGAATTATATTCATCGAAGGCTTACTTACAGCTAGCAATCCACCTTCCATTGATTCAGACAATCCCTTATTAGAGGAAGTCATGTGCTTCTCCAAATACATTAGAGCTCTATGATATTCTCTTGACTGATAACAGCCCTCTGCTACTATTAGCGAATTCAATTTTTCGCAGAAGTCTAAAATATTAATAGATATCAATGCACAAATGCATAAAATCCGCAGTGCACGAATTACTTACTTTCTACTGCCTTGTATTTCTCATTACGATTCAATCGCTGCTCCCATAGCCATCTTTGTAAATGATCTAGTACTGAAAATACGATCTGCCCGAGAATAGGAAAACCAATTATTTAACGAATTGCGAAAATATTGTCTTGCTAAATTGATATACCTGCGCGCAACGAGTGCGTCTAGTTTCCTCCGAAATTCTTGTCTCATCTGCTTTAATGCTGTGTCCAGTTCTAAGCGGTCGGTGACGGGACAATTCAGGATCAAGAGTAGGCTTTTTTCGAACATCAATTATTGTCAGCATTTCCTCTCGTATTTTTACGTGTTCTTGCTCTGTGCCAGTTGTTATTATGTACGCTAGTAAAACAGAATATTAAACACTATCTCAAGCAGGTTCCTAAAAAATAATTCTTTTATCCACTTACACACAACGTGAGGCAAACAAAATGTTAATATTTTTATGTCTCTTTTCAGGGCCAATTTACAAGCGCGCAGTACACTGTTGAGTCTTTCGTCTTGAATGTTGTTGAACATGGTACAAAGCCAATTGTAGGCCCAGTTTTCGACAGAGGAACCAGCTTCGGAACTGCAAAAACAAAATCACGCTTCAATAGAATATAATTTACGCGAAATCATGATTGTGTTCGGTGTTTACCCATAAATAGGATGAGGAAACATTTTATCGTCACTCACGGCGGCTATTTTGTAATGTGATGTTAAAAAAGGAAATATGATTTGCCTGGTGGTCAAAGGCAGGTCATTCCACAGTCCGCTGTTCTTGCCTTGAGGTGTGATCTCGTATGCTTTTAAAATTTCCTACGAAAATATAGATTTTTAAAAATCTATGGATAGTATACATACTGTTTATAAATGATTCGAATAGAAACCTGAATGGCAAGCGAGAAACAATCCATACTCTGACTACTCTTTTGCATTTGAAAGGCCCGCACATGTTCAAAGAGCATAGCACAGGCGAATTCTTCGTTCATATCGGAGATAAATTTACAATCGTCTATAATTAAAAAGATATTGTCACAGGTCTGAAGAATACTGATCGTATTTCAACACTAGGTTTACGGGACACGACAAAATGACGCGTACGAATAGTTTTAATTTACGATTATTGAGTGACTTATAGTGCTCTGTAAGCCTAGTGTTAATATTAATACCTCTAGAGATTATTCGGCGTGGCAAGAGGCTCGGCTCGATGGCACCTAATTCTCCTAAACATTCCCCATACAATAAGCGTATGTTTTCATCTTTGTGCTGGCATCCAATTAACAGCGTGTCTAACAACTAAAAGAATATTATTGTTCGATAACGTCTATAATCGCTATATCCATAATTTTGTAAGTTAGTTTTACCTCAACTATCAGCGGATGAATATCCGTGTCACTCAGAATCATTTGGTTCAATTGACACCGATTTTCCGCCAAGAATTTTTGCAAATACGTCAAAGCTCTAGACCTCACTTCATCCGTTTCATGCGTGATTCGTTTCAGCCATAATTTCAAGTTTGCTTCGAAACCTTTCGGTCTAAAAGGATAAAGTATAATCATTAAACTCGTTATTTTATAGTAGGTAAAAAAAAATCTGTTTTTGCATACCTGGCCTGTAAAACACGTGCCTTAATTATATTTGCAATTTCGTCTGGAAGATCTACGTCGTCTATGAAAAATAATTCTGCGATGTGATTCGAATTTTCTTCATTACACTCGATGACGAGGAATTTCAACATCCCAATGATTTTATCAGGATAGATTTTTAACAACGATATTAACGATATGCATATGGTTGGTAGTAGCGGGCCAAGTTCTTTGATAACTATGCTGGATAATGAATAGAAGGATAATTACGCTGTAGAATACATCGCGTGATTTCGTATTCCCTTTTACATACTTATGAATAAACGCGTTCCATGCGTCGCATATGAGAGGTCCGAAACCTGGTCTCTTGAATCCCAGAGAAGTTCTGAGCGTGGCTAAAATTTTGTATCTTAATGGACTTAAGTATTCTGGCCCCATACATCTCATTAGGGTGGCCAGGGATGCAAGTGCAGACTGCTGCGTGTGCTCGTCCGATTTCGAGCCAAGTTTTATGTCAAAATTAACTAGTATACCATGCAAACGTAAATTCAAATAGGATTCAATTCCTTCGTGTGTAATGTAATTCTTTTCCGAACTATTGTCATAATCAGAAATTATTTTCAACAATCCAATCACTTTCTCGGGAGACTCGTGGAAGTACAACATTAGTTCCTCAAATATACCCATGAACGATTGTCTTGTCAGTAGAGACAAATTCGTCTGTGTGATGCTCGATACAAATCTTAAACATTCTGCGGCAGTGGCAAGAGGCATATTTAAAAATGCGTAACTACAAATGTAAGGGAAGTATTCTTTCAACATCTGTTTCTCGTCCATACTGACTAGTTCTGCTATATCGCGCAACAAGGCTTTTGCGTGAGGTACATCGACACTGAAAGAAACTAAAAAGCACACTGCATAATGACCATCTTTGCGCAACAATTGACGCGATCCCTCGTATCCAATGCACTTTGCAACGCGGTGTATCGAAGTGGCCACGTTGTAAGAATATTTTATAAAATTGTGCACCGTGCACTGCATTATGAGCTGAAATTAACAGGATTTGAAAATTATTAAAGAATTAATTTAAAGTGTATGCCGTCAATTATGAGACTTACTGTACATACCTTAAGCAAATCTTTTTTATATCTAACATATAACATTTTGGTCGAAACGTTTAATAATTTGGCGTAGTCGCTATAGGCGGCTGATGCAAACGCGACTGCTGCTGGAGACGATGTAGAATATAGTATAGAGATGAGGAATATGTTTAAAATTCGTTTCTCAGCTATATACAATGGAACACTGAAAGTAAATAGTTCACAATTGATTTCACCAAAATTTAAATGATCTTAAATTAATCGTACCTTGCAAAATTTTTAGCTGTAAAAAGTAAGGTCTCGTGAAGCGCATGATTAGAACTTCTAATAGCTTTCATAAGTGCACTCGCCATAGTATTAATTATTAAACTAACAAATTCTTCCAATGGTGCAGGTACATCGTACTCTAAAGATACGACCGACTTCTTCGTTATATTTATTTTATTATTTAATATTCCTTTTATCGCTGTGGCAATATTCGAACGAGTCGTGGCGTTTCCGTCTTCTATGTACGAAGACCACACCTTAGCTATTTCATTCTCATTAAACGAATTTATATGATTCGAAAATGATAATACATTTTCCGAAATGCGTAAACGCACCGAAAGAAAGTTCGATGATAATAAACTAAAATATGAACGCAAAAGATTATCGTTTTCTTTTGAAACATGATAGGCATTCGGATTTAAATCGCTTTCAACATTATCACTACAACATTTGCATTGTATTTTCCATTTTGTATTGTCTGATTCCCTGGAAAGAAAGAATAACTTGTTTAATAAACTGCGCCTTGGAAGAGAATTATTAAAATATTACCTTACAAAATTTGCATGTCCAGACAAGTAACAACTTGTTTTACCCAAGACGATTACAAGTCTCTCGTGAACTTCTTCCTTTTTCAACTGCAACGCAGGTTGAAGAACGTACCTCGCGATATCTTCGAATTTGATTTTCGGGTTTCTCAGAAGTAGTACACTACACCTGTAAATATTTCATTGTTATAAATATATACAAACTTTCAGATACGAAAGTACTTACTCCAACGCTGCAACTGCTAAATCGCTTCTACCATTCGATACGCAAGTATTCAACATTTTTAATGCTTCCATTCCAGTACCAAATTCACAAAGAGCTTCGAGGCATCTTAACTTTGTTGCAATATCCAGAGATTCTGCTGCTTCTTTTACATGATTATTAATTATTTCCGCAGGCATTTCAATTTGTGTAACAAACGGCAGTGTCAATAATTTTTGGAGAACATCCTTATTCGATTCGTTATGCGCCACCATAAGTATGAAGCATTCGAAAATAATTTGTCTCTGCCGGCACTGTCCAGACCTTAGATTCTGCACGAGTATTTTCAAAATATCATCTAAATCAGTCGCGTACAAGTTCATTGGTAATTTCACCTCGTTCAACCAACTCTGTAATATGCCCGACGCTCTCAAAATGTGAACGCATTTATCTAGTTTGTTTGATTGTGCTGTAGAAATCAGTTCATTTCTTATTAACTTCCACGGCTCGCAGAAATCGCTGACTAAATTACTGCTGCTAGAATTACGCCTGATCTCTGTGAGAATACAGTGGTTGAAAATGACAATGAAATCTGGGCAGTACTCGAAATACGAAATAAATTCTCTCGTCTCGGAGACTGTAAAAACTCTTGGTTCCCTGATAAAGTACTGTCTAATTTTGTTACATATTATTTCTTTCAGATTCTCCATAGCTTCAACGTTATCTCCATGTTTGATTAGTTCGTGAACCATAAGGTGAATGATTCGAAAGCATAATTCAATACTATTCGGCAATACTGGAGAGGTCTGAATAAATCGTGCAAGTATCTGTATAAACTGACATAATTGATTTCTTTGTAATTCGTGAGAAGTCATCCATACAGGAATCAGTTTCACAATCTCGATAAAGTGGAGTATCAAACTTTCCAGTTCCTGTCTGTTCATTAACGAAAATTCTACTAAATTCGTGCATAGATTCAGTGCCATAATCTTTACGTTTGGAACAGATACAATGAGTATTTTCAACATAGCATCTGAAAGCATGTTTCCATTCCACACTGAAACTCCAGTCTTCTCGATAATCTTCAAAATAGACATTTGTACCGCAGATACATCGGAATACTTTATCGTAACCGGGAACGCTTGTAGATCCAAATTCTCTATGCTTTCTTTGTCGGCATTGAATTTGGATAATGTAAGTTCCTCCCCATGTCCGCTTATCTTATAAAACTCTAGTATTTCTTGAAGAATATTCATATATTCGACACTGATGACTTCAAACATTGTTATATGATGTCTGGATAATATTCTAAGCATACAGGCTTGAATCTCTATACTGTTAGCAAGAATTTCATTGCTCAGAGGCTCTCCAACTACGTAAAACATCGTCCCGAAAAGCCAGGTAGTAAACGCTGTAAAAACAATAAGATAGAACTCTATTTGATACCCGCTCATGCTATTTCCTTACCTGCATATTGACACTGCAGCGCGTCATTTTGCAATCCGTTAGTGTAAGGAGGAACTAAAACTGTGGTTAAAGTAGCGGAGCCCTTTAATATCGACTCTAAAAGGGATCGAAGCATTTGTTCTGCGGTTGCATTTTTTAAATCGTTGAAGATCGCGATGATGGGGCTGTTGATGAATTTCCATACAGAATCGGCCACTGTTATGCTGAAAATAGACGAATGTATCGTAACAATGTAATAAATAAGATGAATTAATATTCTCGATTTATTTTACGTCGTTCAAAGCGACGTTCTGTTTCCTGAATGAAAATTAATAACACGCGAAATGACATCGATTAATACGAACGATACGAAATGATTTACCTGCTACTGCTCTGTAGAATAATTGAACTATCATTTACTTCCATCTTACATCGTTAGCACCGACGTTGTTGTTCGCAATGGACAGAATTAAACATTTCATCATAACATCGCGAAACAACTGTTGAACATTGCGCTAAATAGTGATCGGCGTTCACACGTGATTTAGATAATGTTCCCTCATGGTTTTGTTGAACGGAGGCTCGAATTGAAATCGGCACTTTTCATTCGTCAAAGGCACACTATCCGCGGCGAGCGGCCTAGGGTTTTAATTCAGCGGTAAAATCATCAACTTTGAATTAGCGTCATCCGAGATCTCTCCATGAGGAGTCGGCTTTAGTGTTTATGCCAACCAAACTTTAATGATTATGTGTTTTTCACCGCACGTTATTTCTGTTATGAACAATTAATTTCTGCCCGTGAAACACACACCGCTGTGCAACACCGGTCATGATTTAGTGCAGCGTCCCGTCCCCGTGCAACTGTAGCGGAGTTATTGTTAACATATTCACGGCTTAACCTAATACGCCAACGTAAATTTCAACCTGTGCGCTAGCTTTCTGAAAAATATGCAAACATTATTTACAGTGAGTATTCGACGTTCTAATAATTCGCTTGTACTTAACAGAGAACGATATTTTGCATAACCTTCCAAACGATACTAAATGCAACTGTTGCATCAAAACTCAACAGGATCAGTTATGAATCTGAATTGAAACCAAATAAGACATTCTTGTAAAATAATAGTATACAATTGTATAAAATGAGTGAGAGTGCTCCAGTGAACGACGTGTCCGAAAGCAACGGTGGACCTGAGCAGCCAACCTTCAATGGAGAGTCCGAGGAGCATATGAGTAATTTTGAATCTGTTCGGTTTTAAATGTACGCGTATATTTATTTCTTTTTTATTTAAAATCATCATTTTCCCATTAGATAAATCGCCTGTGAGTGCGGAAGATAAAGCACCCGACTCTGTGTGTGACAATGGGGTGAAGAAGAACAATACAAACTCTGGTATTGGAAGTAACACCACTAGTACAACTAATAGATCGAAAAAACGTAAGAAAGCTCCCAGAGATGCAACTGCTCCGAAGCAGCCGCTCACAGGATATTTTAGGTATTGTGTTTATGTAACCAATACGTTAGACCAGTGTGAAAGTATACATGTTAATGGATTATGATACAGGTTCTTAAACGACCGAAGAGAAAAAGTACGGAACGATAATCCGACTCTCTCATTTGCTGAGATCACAAAGCTTCTTGCCTCGGAATGGAGCACATTACCAACTGATCTAAAGCAACAATATTTAGATGCAGCTGAACAAGACAAAGAACGTTACAATCGCGAATTTAGTGATTATAAACAGACAGAAGCGTACCGGTTGTTTAACGAGAAACAATCTCTAGAGAAACAGCAAGAGAATAAGAAAGAAAGGAATGGGACAGATGTCAATTCTGAACAAAATGTATTACATATATTTTTCTTTTTAATAACGTTTTACGCGTTGTTCTTATGCTTATTTTCAAGTATCTTTTTTTCTCAGGACATTCAACAGGAAAAAGACAATGATTTCACGGGCTTTGATATTCCCATTTTTACAGAAGAATTCTTAGATCACAATAAAGGTGAGTAAAATATATAAGAAATTTACAAATTCGCTTGTGGTTCGATCAATATTTACAATGAACTTCAATGTATCTAGCATGTGAAGCGGAATTAAGGCAATTAAGAAAAGCAACGTCGGATTACGAGGCTCAGAACGCTGTTCTTCAGCGGCACGTGGATAGTCTGTATGCAGCTGTAAATCGTTTGGAGTCTGAAACAAATCAACAACGCACGACAAATCAAGCTTTACAGCGTCATTTGGACTCTCTCCGTTCGCAGTTAGCTGGTTGCTTCGCGACAGTACCTCTTCCAGGTTGGGAAACCCTGTATAAAAGAATGAAATATGTACTCAGAAATCATAATCATCATCTTCCTATTACTTTAGTTCAGATCTCTAAAGCTGTTACATTAGTAGCTCACCTTGACTAACGAAAGTAACTCTTTGATTTCAGGTACGCACGAAGGCGCAACCTTACAAAATATCGACAGTTATGTCGAAAGATTAGAATCATTAATAAACGGCAACACCGAACAGTCTTTAAGAAATGCTGTGCGCAGTGCCGTGTCTCGTCTCGAATTAATTGGATGACGATCGCCCCCCGGTAGTACAACTACTACGTCACTGAAGCATCATCGTTCGAGACACTCACATCGAAAATAGAGAAAAAGAAAAAACAAAAAACACAAAAAGTGACTGTGTTGTTTTTTACATGTTTTGTAAAATACAATTCTTTCCTTCGAAAACAGATATGATCATTTATGAGTCGGTGATACTTATGTATGCTTCGTAGCTCGACGATTACAACATATCTGTACCATATGTAACATTAAAAACATTCTTTCTCGGTCATAGTTTTATGTTCGTACATTATTCTTTAGGTGAGTATAATTTATAAAAATTTAATTTCATACAAAATATGTACACGAACGCAACTATTCGTTTATACAACAAATATACATACTGGATTTGTAGCTTAATATGGCGAAGTATCTTCATGGTACTGTCGATTATTTATTAATAAATTTTTTTAAACTTATACTACTGATTCGCTTTTATGTTTTTCATAGCATTTTGCAGTTGATTCCAGGAATACCTGTAACGTTAATGTTTAGATAATGATTGCAAAAATTTATATTCGGTAGAATATATAATATATACATTACCTGAATGATGCCGCGTTCGGGCGACGATTCCTCTCCAAATCAATTAAGGTACGTTCAATTTTTGGCGATAAACATTGTAATATCTCGATCCTCACCGATAAAACTAATTGCAAAAATTCGAAAGTGCTGTGCTGGTTTGTTGTAATTAATTTTTGAACGGTGCTGAATATCGCAGTATTGAACTTCTCTCTGAAATTGTTAATTTCATCAAATATAGTCCCAGAATCTTTGTAAACCCAAGAATAGTGATACTGACTGTAAAGTATGGCTTTCTTTGTAATACGGATTTCTGACAATATTTCTCACGAACTCTAAAGTGTGTTGTTTATGTGGATGATGATCGTGAACTTTTATGTAGCCTCCAATAATATAAGGTGTACAAATTAAAATAATATATTCTATTACATGACTGGCGTAATCTTTTCCACCTTTGAGCAGATTTTGTAGAAATATCATTACCTGAATTCAATATTTCATCGTAAAATATTTCATAATAAACATCGGAAGGAAGAAATTAATACTTACCAAATAGAAATGCTTGTGAAACATGTTATCGCTCGATATGGTAAAAAAGTTCGTCATCAAGATTTTTAATACTAAGTGTATAAAATCCGCTTTTGCATCTTTAAAAAATTTTAACAACGAATCGGAAACTTTAAAATTGTTCGTATTATTAATCGAAGTTATTAAAAGCGGCATATATTGATCCAAAAGATCTTTTATCAGTACTTGAAGTGATAAATCACTTTTAACATTGAGAGCCTCGATGCCCAAGAGTATCATGGAAAATGTTTTTTTTCCTAAATTTTTTAAAAACGGTTGATCAGACGAAAGAATAATTTTATTCAGTAACATTTTGAACATGTTATTCGGTTGATTCTAAAAAAGATTTCGATTAACATAGTACACCAACTGTGAAGCCTATTTTGTATATTAAAAGAACTACTTACTTTTGTATAAAGCATCGTAGAGGTACAAAGAATCAATGTTCCAATGCATCTATATATCCACAGAGCTAATTCTGAATCTTTACTTTCTTCTGTGATCGGAGAAAGAACCCATTTTTCCAAATGATTAAAATACGATCTCCATTTTGCATCATATTGAATTCGTTCTTGTTCAGTCTGCAAAGGGCAATTTATTTTTATTTTTATATTAACTTGTGCATTATTCCCATAACTTTAGTGAGCTATACTTTTAGAATATTTCGTTTCTTCATAGAGTACATGATGAACACTAAGATGGACTCGTTACTGTCTCGAATCTCTTGGATATCCTGATTCGTTAAAAACATCTGTTTTATTTCATTTAACAATAGTATGTAATCTTGTATAACTCTAATTTCATCTCCGTTTGTATCGTGGCCAATGATGGAGCATTTTACCCATGCCTGAAATTCATTCAATTTATTAATTCATCCTTTAATAATTATATCATCATGTTTTAATATTTTACTTGTATAAGTATCGTGTCGAAATTTTTTATTTCTTTCTTCAGAGCTTCAACTGCCTGCTGTTCTTTGAGTATCAACACTAAATAATGTCTCGTAATCCTAAAATCAAATCATTTGTTTCATAAATCATTTCGTAGTTGTAGTATTAGAAATATTAAATACTGCGAGTATACCTAATATCTTTAACAATCACGGAAGACGCAAAATGCTGAAATAAAGACGTGGCCGAGTGTTTGTACTTTTTCGACGTTATTGGATTCCTCAACGCGTCCAAAGTAAATGAGACAGCAAGTTGTGAGACATCCCGGTAATGATCACCCGTAAGTGCAGGATCAAAAACGAGCTGTCGCACTCTACATGCAACGTAACACCATAAAGCGTCTAACATTTTCCCTACTCCATCTAGTAAACGTACAAATTAAAATGAATGCTCCGTAAATCTAGCATTAATGATCAAGAAAACAACGAACCTGAATTAAAGGAGTTAACGCATTTTTTAAAAATATTGACGAGCACCCTTGTCAACGTTCCCACCATTTTATTCGAACATTCTGTTAAGTACCGATCTATCCAGCCATCGAGCAACAAATGTTCTTCCAGCTCCATGGTACTGGATGATAAAATTATACTAAACACATCCACGAAGTTCATCATCATTGCTCGGGACGTGTCGTCCCTGCGACAACTTATTGCATTCACCTGAAAATGATAATTAATTGTATCAAATGTATAAATTATTAAATGTAAATTTACTGTTATACCGTGTCGATGTAACATGGCGCTATGCTCGTAAAATTGAGCCTAAGTTCGCTGTACAAAAGAAGAATAGCCAATTTTCCCTTCCAAATCAGGCTATATTTTTTATTATTCTCATTATTGTATTCCTTCGTTGGTGGTAAGAGATCTAACATCACCGAACACTATAAAAAACAAAGATTATGACAAATATAGTTGATAAAAATTTACAGATTTTAATGTACACGAATAACTTACTACGTTCGTAGTATCCGCAGTAACTGCTAACGTTAAAAACAGAGAAATGAAGTTGTATAAACCTGTTACGGAAAATTCTTCTACTTTGCTTTTAGAAAACTTCGAGTAGATGCGACCTTTGATTTGATTCCAATGTTTCGTATCGCTGCTACTATAATTTATTTTCAGGAAGGACCCTATAATACATCATTTATATTAACATGTTTTTTAATGAAGTATCGTTTTTCCAACAGGATATTTACCGAGGAAATGTAGAAACATCCCGTAACTAGATTCTTTAGCACATTCCGTGTTACTTAATCTGTCCCTCACTTGCTTCAGTATATCTACAGGAGTTTTCCTGTTAAAAACATCTTTAACAGATCAAACAAGAATACACATAGTTACATAAATTATTTTCTTACTTTTCGACCGACAAAGTCCAAGGACCAGACGTTTGCAACAAAAATGGCTCGTCTAATCTTTTATGAAAACAGTCCCACAGCAGCGAAATTATAGAAACTCGTGTTTGCCACCAGTTTGTGACTATGGTATTTAACAAGGGAATCATGATACGCAATTCTTCATCGATTTCATCGCGATCGCCGTCCTTTCCACCTTTGGAAATATATGTCTTCAAGATCTTCTCTAGCTGCTCGTAATTAGGCCTAATCTTTAAAAACACGAACAAATAGTTAATAGTTTTAACGCTTGAACAATACGAAGAAAAATATTCGAAATACATCTACCCTTGAACACTTGAAGCCCAAATAGATACCGTCTATGTTATATCCATATAAAAGTGAAAGATTATAAATAATCCATAGACAAAACAATTCAGAGTTTTTACAGGGTGCCAGTGTGTAGCACATCGATTCTTCTTTGCTGTTAGATGCTCTCCTATTCAATAATCCATTAACAGCGTCATTTACGTAGTCCCAGAATGTCTATAAAGATGAATATTTTATATTTTATATAAATCTGTAGTCTACATTTTATATATACCTTTGATTTCATTCTATCGGATAAACTATCGATGAATATCTGGAGCATCAGCCATAGTTCACGGATGCAAGTACAATTATACGGTGTCTTCTGTTGCATATTTATTAAAGGCATCTGAAATATATTTGAAAAAGTATAGTAAACACATATTATATGTGCGAATATCATTTTAGCAGATGATCTTACCGTCTCGAATATTTTCAGTGATGTGTAAATGAGATCATTAATAATTATTGTTTGAATATTTTCAAGTTCTTCCAGTTGACTCTCCATGGAGTATTGGTGGTATAAACAACGCGTGTATACCAATGAGATAAAAAACCATCGTAATTCTATGTGCATATGATACATATGATATTCCGGTTGTTTACACTGCAACAAACAGTATAATAAGTCTATTGGTTTTATATTAGCTTTTCTATTATGATTTTTGTACAAACCTGATTGCCTAACTTAGAAGGTGCATAATGAAATGTGGCGTCCGGGATACTTCTTAATCTATTAAGGAAACGTTTCACGGTAATAAATAACATATTCAATTCTTCTTCGACGTTTTCGTTTATAACTTGCAGAGATTGAAGGTTCCATTTTATACTAAAAGAGTAATGTCATGAGGGACATTTTTAATACGATATTAGTACTAGTTCTAAGAAATTAATTGTCTCACCTGTTTAAATATCTTCGAATGTACAAAACAAACTCACAAACAAGACGTCTTATATAATAAAAATCAGTATCGTTTGTCACAGAATTGAAAACCTGATTGTAAGCCTCGTGGCTGCCCAATATCTTCAACTGCATGCTGAAAAAGAATTCAGAGAATATCAATGGAAGATATAATTATTTGTGTGTGTGTGTGTGTGTGTGAAACGAATTAAAGAAAATGTTCTTACACCATGCATTTGATGAAATGTTTCAAATCCAATATGCCTGTTGATGCAGGCACATTGCAATCAAATAGTCGCACGTCCAAATCCAGCAACGAAATTTCATCTTGTGGGTAAAGAACGTTCTCCACTTCTCCAGACAAGAATAAGCTATCTTTATTCAATTCCCAATCATTACAGTTCACCTTACCATTGCAATTAAA
The DNA here is from genome assembly GCA_028455605.1 of Lasioglossum malachurum. Taxonomy (NCBI): domain Eukaryota; kingdom Metazoa; phylum Arthropoda; class Insecta; order Hymenoptera; family Halictidae; genus Lasioglossum; species Lasioglossum malachurum. The sequence continues at coordinate 29,550,596 of CM052313.1, forward strand.
AGTCAAACACAAATCCATCGGAACAGTACTAGCAGACACAGTGTAGGAGGAATCATCGAGTGGATTGTCGTTTACAAACGATTCGTTCAACATACATTTTCAATACCTGAAATTACAGATTAACAGACAGTGTACATTTTCCACGTCGAATTAAGCATTCTGCAAAAATACCTATTTTATTCGTCGCAATCAGTCGCAATACATATCCAACGCATGTCAGCGGAAGAAGCAGACGATTTTTCCTAAGTTTTGGCGGTTTCGACGCGAGCACCATCTGCATAGAGAATGCACAGATGCAATTACATTTTGCATAAAAAATTGCTACTGAAATTACAACATTTACGTTACATAATTATTGTGCTTCTTATTAATACGAATATGAAAAATACGTGGTTTAATATGAAATTAACAGTCTTTAATACAATTTGTGGTAAAATTTTCGAATTTGTTAATTAACTCCGGTGTTAGATTCTTCAATTTCTCAAGTACCCTTAACAAGCGATTTTGTAAAATAATCTTCCTGGCTGCCTGAACAAAGGGTGTAATGATATAATAGTGTAGAAACGATTGCTCTGCTTCAGGCGCCGACGACACAGTTTTCGGAAACTAAAAATAAATTGATAACGCGATTAATCTCTGAGGAATCGTACACGATATTTTACAATTTAGAAATATAAGGACCTTATGAGCAAGTCTCAAAATTCTTTGCTTTATCTTTCGAGCTTTTTGTCGTTCAAAAATGTCTTCCTCAGGGATATAATTTTCCAATAAATTCTTGTAATCGCTCCATTCTTTCTCCTTTTGAATTTTTATCTCCGTTATTCGTTCTTCATTAAGTTCTCGTGTTTCATCATTCACTTTCGGTTTGTGACCAATTTTCGCCCTGCTGTTCTCTCGGCGATAATTGTTTGCTTTTGTCACAAATTCTCTTAATTGTCGAGCTTTTCGCTCTAAGACGTCCAACAAACATTGATTCAATGGTCCTGCGCAATTTAAAAAACTGTTTGATCTCTTTCTACTCGCGAAGAAAATTCTATACAAAATCTGCAACCTTTTAGCTCATGCTCGGTGCACAAAGATCGAGGTTTCGTGATTAACATACAATTGACGGTGTGCAGTGAATACAAAGGCAAGTAGCCACATTCTTTCAATAATGCCTTCTCGATGCTCTTGTATTCCACAATAGGCTTTATCGCGTTCGATTTCGATGGAATTATTTCTTGCAAAGTGGCTTTTCTTTTTTCCCGAGATTTCGCGCCGACTTTTGATGGTTGCTTTTTGCACTTCGTTTCCGGTTCGACTTTCTCCAATACTTCCCTTGATCGTATCATAGCGTATTGTTTAATTCAAGAAAATAATTCAACACCGTCGTTATTCTTACCGCAAAAGTCCTGGTCGTGTATAAGCAGAGAAATTTATAATGTACGGAGTTTTGCATAAATCCGTAATGAATATACGGATTTGAAAGTTCATGCTTATGTACCGTATAGGTCTATAAATAACCATTACCATTACAGGAGCTTGATTCGGTCTGACACGTCCTAGAAAATCAAATGAAATATTGTTTTCATTGTGTAGTCGATTTACCGACACTGATTATGGTAGTTTACCCCATTGCGGGTAGATGTCGACGCAAGGATCTTTCTTCGATGGTAAAATCGCGAATGCAAATTGTTCCTTTGGGTGAGGGCATATCGGAATTTCGTAACAAGCTCTATACAATAAACAATTATCCTCATAATTTACGAATTTCGTAAATAATTTAACGACAAACTTACGCTTTACCGAGCGGGACATCTCCAAAATTGATATGCGTAGGAAAAGAAAAATGGGTCCTAACGTTCCCGGTGATTTTAACTTCCAAAATACGCTTGTCAAAATAGTGAATCTTTAATACGTCGTTGTAATTTCTTGGTTCGTCAGGAATGAATTGAACGTTGATATTGTAAACGGATCCAGGGGTTAACCACCTCGTCTGCAATAAATTAGCATTTATTAATACATTGCGCGATACCCGTCCTAAGAACAAAGAATTTTCTTTCACTTGAGAAACACTTCCGATCCGGAAGTAAGGGGTTTCCATTGGTAAAGGTCGAATCGGGCATGGTTTAGGGAAATAATTCGTGATTTTTAGTGTTTTCTCCCGAGCTTTCAGGTTTCTAGGACTGAAAGTGAAATTCAAATTTCTCGGCGACGCGTTCAGGTAGCCGTCCTTCGAATAATATTCCTTCATCTTTATTCTCGGCTTCAACTTCAAACATTCCTATCCATTTCGAAGTACAATGTCGAATCGACGGAACTGCTCTATTTATTTACAATAAAACAAGAAACAGATGGAAGATAACTTATCACTTCACGCGATTCCTGTGCAACGGTTGACTGCCGAACTGCCGAACAATCATCCCCAAAATAAGTTGTCACCCACATATAATCGACGTGGCAGCGTCGATGTGTTAAATTCGAAACGGGAAATTTGATTCGTAATAAGCATCGCGCTTGTTTGCATTTCATTTCGATCAATTTGAATTTGAAATTTAATCTAAAATCTAAAAGATCGGAAAATTATGGCGGAACGAATATTCCATTACAAGTCTACTTCGAGGTCTTTCCGAATAAGATATCAATTTTATTGACTGTTGATTGGATAACTGATTGATAATTTTCGAGGATCGTGAACGTAGGAAATATTCTAAGGAAATCCCTTTAATTTTCGCGCGACAGCGGTACATGATATATGTTATATTCATCTGTTTACAAGCTCCTGAAAACTTGACAGAAACAAAGATGGAGTACGCGAGAAGAAAGGTAGCTGTTACTGGTTATACAGAAGGATAGGATAATTATGCATATTTTCGTAGTTATTTTCACACAAATGATGCCGTTGTTTATCTGAGACAACGGTCGATGTTGTATACATTTACGAGCGGAATTGTCGACAGGCAAAATGAAAGTAACATGCCCGACCGTACGTGTTCGAGTATGACTCACACACTACTATGACAGTTTTTTACAGTCCTGTAACAGTGTTTTTTATAAATACTTCCGTATTTGTATAAATCGAGAAACTGGTTAATCATGAACGTGCAAGAATTACACAATGGGGTGAGTGGTTTTCATTTCTTTCAGTGAACGCGTTTCACGGAACAATCCCCGAGCATGTTGATCAAGCTGTAAAAAAGCCGGAGGTTAGACTCATGTGTCAATCCTGCGAGACTTTTTTACTTTTCTTTAACATAACAGTAACGATCGTATTTATTCATTACGTATTACTCATCGTATCGAAGAAATTTTCGAGAATTTCACTCACCACCATTTATTTTTAGCTTTACACATGCGAATAATCGAGTGGTGCTCGTTTTTATGGGGTTTCAATGAATATTTTATACTATACAGATCAATCGAATTTTTGTTCATTAATATAATGTTCTTTACAGCCTCCCCTACTGCGAGCTATATTTTTTGGAGCTGTGGAAGAAGTTTTATCATTATTATCTAGAAAAGAAGATGCATGCTGGGAGGACAAAAAACAACGGACTCTCTTGCATGCAGCCGCATACATGGGAGATTCTAAGATAGTAGAGTTGCTACTATTGCACGGAGCCGCTGTAAACGCTAAGGATAAGAAATGGTTGACACCATTGCATAGGGCTTGTTGCTCAGGGAATCACGAGGTAGTACATGTTTTGTTAAGCCATAAAGCCAATGTCAATGTGTGGGACCGCTGTTGGCAAACTCCTTTACACGTAGCAGCAGCGAATAACGCTGTGAAATGCGCAGAGCTGATGGTCCCATACTTAAAAGATGTTAATATAGTGGACAGGTTTGTTGATGTATACTTTTTACTAATTTTACACAACGATTAGCTCTTAATGTACTAAAATAATTCTTTCGTTTCTTCAGGACTGGTAGAACAAGCTTGCATTACGCAGCCTACAACGGACATCTTGAAATGACGGAGTATCTGATTCGAATCGGTTGTTCAGTAAACGCATATGACAGAGAACAGAATCGCAGTGCTTTGCACTTTGCAGCATTTATGGGACACGATAGTATCGTGAAGACACTTATAGACAATGGAGCCGATGTCAAGGATAAAGTAAGAGAACACAATCTGATTAGAAGCATGAACAGTGACCCGTCCCGTTCATTGACTGTAAAATAAGTCACGAGATGATATACTTAACACTTTATCTACTGGAAGCCAAATAATAGAGTTTTCAATAACTGTGCTGTACCGAATGGAAGCTTAGAAATCTTCTTTCTATTAAATAGTACAACTATGTTTCTAAATTCTCTTAATTTCTTCACTATTTTAAGTTTCACTCGCCCGTTTTTGTCACAAATACATGAAACCCGCAGTTTATTTACGATTGATGCTTCTGTTGCTGTCGAAGGATCTATTAAAAAATCCTCAGCCGATAGATAATGTGTTAATGCGAGAGACCTAAAGCAAAAGAATATTTCATACTTGCCAATATTAAGAGCTATTTTCTCATGTGTGCATTTGCATGTTAAGGATTGCAATTTGTATACCCCGTTACATGCGGCTGCAGCTTCTGGTAGCGTGTCGTGTATGAAAGTATTAATCAAAGCTGGAGCCGATGTCGAAGCTAAGAACGGGCGTGGGAATACACTGCACATTGCGTGTGTAAACGGCCACGTAGATGCGGTGAAACACTTGATTGCCAGTGGAACAAATATTGGTGAGACGATCTACCAATAATCTCGTAGAATTCGATGTTGTCCTATAAAATCTATTATCGTCGTTTGTCCAAAAACAGAGGCTGTTAACTTTCACCGACAAACTCCTTTACACGTCGCTGCCGCCAGCCCCAATAGCGTTGAATGTTTAGAAGTACTTTTAGAAGCTGGTGCGAAAATCAATGTCCGATCGAAAGACCGTTACACACCTTTGCACATGACCGCGATCTATGGAAGATTTACTCGATCGAAAAGTTTACTCGATGCCGGAGCGATAGCAGACGCGGAGGATAAAGTTAGGAATACTGCCCTTCACATAGCGGCTTGGTAATTACTAGTAGCAAATACGAATTACAGTCATAATTCGTTTTTTATTTGTACATCGATTATTTATTTCATTATAGGTTCGGCCACGAATGTTTAACGACAACATTGTTAGAATACGGAGCCTCTCCTGCCCTGCAAAACGCTGAACTACATACACCGTTGCACCTCAGTTGTCTAACAGGTCACATCGAGGTAAAATATTGATGTAGTTAAATAATAAAATAAAAATTGATCGACTTGTACGATTTATCTCACTGTTACGTGATAAATTACAGGTATGTAGGAAATTGTTGCAAGCCGACAGCAACTGTATAGATACCAAAGACGTCGGCGGTAGGACACCGTTGCATTTAGCAGCATATAAAGGATTCGTCGATTGTCTAGATTTATTATTATCCAACGGAGCAAATTTCCGATTAACCGACGACGACAATAGGTTGGCGCTTCATTACGCAGCTAGTCAGGGACATTATTTTTGTGTCTTCACTTTGGTTGGTTTCGGAAGCGATTCGAATGCTCGGGACATAGACGGTGCAACGCCTTTGCATTTAGCTGCAGCATCAACTGCGACCGATGCTGGTGCTCAGTGAGTGTTTCCATACTCGAATAGAACTTTCGATGTTAAAGAAAAGAAACTTAATTTTTAAGTTAAGAAACATACTTCTACGATGCTTCGATGTTTTCAGATGCGTGCAGTATTTACTGAAGCACAGAGCAGATCCACGTTTACGGGACAAACGTGGCTTCACTGCGTTCCATTACGCCGTAGCTGGTGGAAATCAGCCAGCCTTAGTAGCACTTTTGGAGGCTTGCTCGCTAATTACCGCGGAGGGGTTCAATTACACGGAAGAGCCAGACCCACCGCCACCGGAATTAACACCATTACACCTAGCCGTATGACTAATACAATCGATATTTGGTGAACCTGCAGAACAACTACCTACCCCCCGATGTCGGTAATTTGTGGATATGTAGTAGAAATCGATATTGTGAACAACTTTTTATTTGCACATTAGTGATGCTACAGATGCGGAGGGTAGGTAGTTGTTCTGTAGGTCAAGCGTTGGGATTTTTCATTTACTCTCATTTACTCAACCAATTGGAGTCGAAATATTGATGATGCGTATGTGAATTTGCAGGCTTATTACGGGCACAGTAAAATACTGAGTTTATTATTACCACTATTTTCGGATACAAATATCAAAGAGGACTCTGGTAAAACACCTTTGCATTTGGCCGCGAGCAAGGGCCATCAGCAGTGCGTAAAACTGTTGTTAAATCACGGAGCCCTAGTATCTATCCAAGTATGAACGAGTTCAGTAAAGTCTTTCTTTATTCGCCGATTGTTTGTATACCTGTTACTATTTGTTATTATTTGTAGGATTCCGTTGGCAGACGCACTCCGATACATTGCGCGGCCGCGGCAGGCTACACTGCTTGTTTGTTGCTTCTTCTTAAAAACGTGGACGACCCGAGCATTGTCAATTGCTACGATGCGAAGCAGCGTACTGCCCTAACGTTGGCTGTGACAAACATGAACACAGAGTGTATTATTTCCCTTTTGAAATACAAAGCCGACTGTAATTTGGCGGACGTAAACAAACACACGCCGTTGTTTCGAGCAGTTATCAACGAACGTAGCTACCAGCTAGGCAAGTTATTGTTGTCGCATGGTGCAAAAGTGGCGATACAAGACACAAACGGTAAAACACCGTTGCATTTAGCCGCCGCTTGCGGAAGGTGGGTTCACGGGAATTCTTGGTACATCTTCTTGACCCTCTGATTACATAGAATTTCACGTTTTCGCAGAGTGATAGCACTGACAGAAATGGTACGAGCAGATCCTGCAGCAGCCACCTTAAGGGACGACCAAGACTGCACTGTTCTCCATTGGGCTTGTTACAATGGACAGTACAATTGCGTAAAATATCTTCTACAGGAAAACGTAGTCGACACTTTGGAGGGTAAATGTCTCTCTTCAAATAAATTTAAGGAGGCTGTCTCATGTAAACGAGTGAAGAAACGATTTTTTAAATTATAAACGAGTTTTTCAGCGATGAAACGGCTCCCTTAAATTGCTCTTTTTTGAGACACACTTCTAGAAAATAATCCTAATCATTTTATATGAATATGTTATAGGCAATTCGTTCTCCCCTGCACATTGTGCCGTGTTTCTGGGATCAGTAGATTGTTTAGAGTTGTTAATCAACAAATTTGGAGGGAAAACAATTGCCGCGCTGCGAGACATTCCTGGAGATCGTCTGCCTTTACACGTAGCAGCTACTTCCGGAGCACTGGAGTGCGCGAGATTAATTTTGAACTGTGTTGGCCCGAAATTAGCTGGCATTGAGTCTCCAGATTACTTGGGACGGACGCCTCTTCATTGCGCTGCTATTGCTGGTAAATGCGAAGTCATTGGTAGGTTTCGTTTGATTGACAAAATTAAGGGGTGGACCTGCAAACAGCTAGTTCAATATTTTTTATCAACTTTGTTCTTTGTATGATAAACGCAGAGTTGTTGCTCGAGCGGGAAGCCAATCTGAGTGCAAACGATTGCAATAAAAACACGGCGCTGCATTTAGCTTGTCAACGGCGTCAGTCAGCGGCCGCTTCGCTTTTATTGAAGTGGATAGAGTCGAACAATGCCAATGCGAACAGCGAGAATGCAACGCAGCCTCAGCAGCAACAGATATCGGTTATTAATATGCTCAACGAGCAGCACAGCACACCGTTGCATTTGGCAGCGAGGAACGGGCTTGTAAAAGTAATTGAACGAATTCTGATGCTCTGAAATAATTTTTATAGGATATCCGATAACGGAAGAAATTTTTATTCTGCAGGTGACAAGACGTTTATTGCAATTGGGAGCAAGCGTCGTTGCTGTGGACGCCGAGGGCCTCACTCCTGCGCTCGCATGCGCTCCAAATCGCGCTGTGGCACGTTGTCTAGCAACTATACTTGCCGCGCATAGTATGTTCAGCTTGCATTTAATAACACCGCTCTACAAAATTTTACCGTTTCTTCATTACGTTTTCATAATAAATTGTATTTGCGTTATTTGTAAACGAATCGATGAACATTACAGGTCAACATTGGGAAACCGCACAACACTCGCCATCTATTCAACAAACCTCAGAAGTATATTTAAACGGAAGGAGCGGCGATTCGCAGCACAGTTCAGATTCGGAGTTTTACTAACAATAGTCGTAACACCCTTGAGCCACCGAGGGTCTCGAACTCAGTACACTACTTGAGCGAACATTAACGCGAAAAGGTGGTGCATCAATCTTTACAAACTCCAGCTCTCGGGAGCTTGGTTTTATTACTTGGCACGTGACACTGCGAACACATGTGCAATGAATACTCTACACGCGGTACCGTTATGCGAACGTATAGCGAAGATGAGGATGGGATAGAAGAAATATTGCTTGTTTGTAGTTTCTAAAGCTACCGTTCTTCTAATTCATATTAGTATCTCCGTAGGTAGCGGTACCATTAATCTTCGGTTGTGACGAGCGAGAAATAACGATACTAATATGAAGGACATCGGAACTGGGTTTAGGAAAGACAAAATAAGCAATTCTAGGCAGTATTGTATTTACAATTTATCGCTTTCGTAAGGAACGTCGAACTGGCCTATAAAGATCAATTTTGTTTCACTTATCTCTCCTCCATCAAACTTCATGTATTTTTATTGTACATACTGATATTGCAATAATCGCTTAAGCAAAAGGGGCGAAACGATAGATATATTTAAATACAGGCAACCCCCGTACAACACCGTAGCCATGTTCCTAAAACTATCACGGGGAACTAAGTACAAATTTTCAGTATTCTATTTCAAAAACCAAACGGAACTAAGCATTTTTGCTACCATAATTACGCGAGATGCGTTTATCAAAAAGACCAGCGGTTTTTCAAATTTTATATAAATGATACAGGGTGGTCCACCTAAATGTAGTCACCTAAATATCTCCTTTATTTTTAACGCCGTAACAAATGTTTTTAATGCAATGTAAATGGTATCACAAGGTGAATGCTTTGCAAATTTGATTTTTTTCGGAGTTTTCAAGGTCATCGATGTTTTTGTGTCTTGTAAACATTTACATTTAGGTGGACCAACCTGTATACATATATATCTATCTTTTGCAACAAACAAGATATCCTTGTTGTAAAATGACCCAATTCTGTGCTCAGGGAAGTTACTATTTTTAATTTGATTTACATTCTCTCGGGAGGATCTGTAGGCATTTCGTGCTTCTTTTAGTGGGACTGCTGTGTTATAGCGGGGGTTTCCCTAATTCTCTAACCGTGTTGTAGAATGCTGTGTTATACAGGAGTTGCCTGTAACACGAAGCAATCTCCGCTTTTGTACGTAGTCTATGCGAAACGCGCGGGAACTCAGATACATTATTTTTCTCTGAAAGATAAGAAAGCAGTATCGACTGTACATATTGATAAATATTTTTCAATACCATCAACCGTGAATATATAAAAAAATATACATATATATATATATGTCTATATATGTATATATATGTATATGTGTACACATATACTTATACGTATGTGTAAATATATATAAACATTCGTACATTACGCGAGTTCCGGGGGAATTTAATATTGAACCACATCGAAATCGCGCTATAATTTAACAGCTATTGCCAGTATGTATCGTGCATCTGTACTACATGACCATTTGTAATCAATAGACTGCGGATTTTATGCATTTATGACAAAAATAGGTACGTAAAATTTAAAACAGTGGACATATTAAAAAGATTTTAGGCCACCAGTGTATTAATGTCACTTTAATAAGATAATTAAAAGAAGAAAGAAATTTTTATTTGGCTCCTGTGCCTTGCAACCAATGCAAACATTTTTTATTTTGCATAAAGATCCACAGTCTAGTAATCAATAAACGACGTTACGATTTATTTTTACACAAGCGTTTTCTTATTCTTAGACTTTCACCCCAAATTCTTCATTTTATGATTATTAACGCGGTTCTCACCCTAAATTCTTTATTTTACAATTATTTGAAGTATACGACCCGTCTCGAATTCTTTACTGTACTCTTTATTACAATTATTAAAAATACAATTGACTTGCTTTTTTAATAGGTTCGTATGTTGAAAATAATATAAAAATATAATTTTTTTCTGCTTCTAATTATAATAAAAATCAAGGAAGTAGTTTCGATATTTAGGATCTTGCAATTTTTGTAAAACATTTTTGAATCATGACTTTGTGATCAGAGTGTAAAATATGTTCGCAAATTGTCAAAGATCAATCAATTTCGATTTGACTTGAAGTGTCTTCTGTGTCCTCGAGAGGACGATCGAAAGGGTCGAAACTCATGATTTCAGACCAGGCGACCATGTTGCAGAGGAGGAGTCGTCCGTTCAACCATTTCTCCTCAGTGACCTCAGTGATGGTATTAGGTGCAACTTTTCTCGCGCATGCGCGGCGATTTCACCCTTAGTAAAGTTTGATTCTCGATGAAATGGGGTACCTTGAGCACCCCGCAGAATTTTAAAAAATTGATATGATTTGATTCTGAGAAATAAATACATAACATGTGTATTTGTGTATATTTTGTAACTGGTGGGACACGTCCTAGTCCTGGAGTCTTTTGGTTCGGAACAGATTGTTTCGGTACATTCTCGCCAATATAACTGCCTCAGGGCTCTGCTACCTTGTCAGCCTAATATAGATACGTTATTGTTCGGCCGTGCATGCGCGAGAAAAGTTGCACCTAATACCATCACTGTTCCTCGTCCGTCAGCGGCAACGAAAGGGTTAGAAGCGACAGCTACAATAAAGGAGAAACGTTGGAACGAAAATTCTTTCTTCCAGCCCGTGGTGAAAAGGGTCGAAATTCGTGTTTTCTGATCAGGAATGTACGTAACTGAAGACGGTAAACATCGGGGGCCGGTTTAAAACGACGGAAGTTCACGAGAAAAGACGATCGAATGACAGAGTAGCATGATGTATCAAGCGGTGAACCATAACTTGTCGTGTCGTGATGTGCATTGATACGACTGGGTTTAGAACAAAGCAAGACAATCAGAAAAGCATGACGAAAGGAGAAGTTCGAGCCACAACGTTGTTCGCCGATTTATTCCATTGCGTTAGGAGTTCAGGAGCGTGGAGGAGGTGAGTCAGCGCACACTTGTACGAGCAGGTTACTACACAGTGTATAAATTATTAATTCCGTTTTTTCTTGGCGGTCAGATCCTCTTCTTCCTCTCCTTCCGAAATGTTTCTAATTCTGTTTTTCATTTAATAATAATCATTGTGCAACGGTCTCTTTAAATTTTTTACGATAAATATTTCAAGAATAGCGAGATCGATTTTAAATGTTAATAGGGGTAGTTAATGTTTTATAGCAATTGTTCGTAACAATGAAATTCAATCCCGATTTAGCAAAAATACATTTAATATTGTACAATATCAAATAACATCATGTAGAATGGCTGTGTCGCTATTATATACACAAATACGACAGCGCGCATAGCAACAACAACAAACATGTTAATACATAGTGGTCCTTATAAATATAAACGCGTCTGTATGTACACAAATAACCGTATGTTTCAGCAGTTTCTGTAAATTGTTTCGAGTCTGTTCAAGCCTTCGTACAAAATTATATTCATTGTATTCAACGTTCTTGTGCTCACCGATATGATCACAGTCGCACTCTTCGTCATCCAACATATAGTTGCACCCGATCGTTCTCAAAGTAAGTATCTTGGAGATCACGGAGATCCATCACAATATTAGTCTGATGGCTTATGAAGAACACATTATACATAGAAGAGGCATAGGAATGTTCGTGATACCGATGATCGAGATCGTTAACTGAATACCCAACGTCATCAGTATCAGAATATCACAAACGTACGAGGACCACGAGGATACTGTTCGCAAATCTTCCTCGACCTTCCACAATCCTCTCTTTCCTGAAGAGTCCCTCCTCGTGGCTCAGCCTGAGAAATACTTACGACTTTTTAGCTTTGGTATCGACTCAATCTTTAACTTCGTCTTCTTCCTCTCAGATGTAAACATGCTGCAACGAGATCGTGTGCACCACGTCGCTCTTCGCGTTCGAGTCTGTGGTCAAATCCTTCTTGCTCTTCTCGGTGTCGTTCGGGGACAAGTCCAAGCACAGATTGTCATAAGCGTACACGTTGCTGACGATGTTAGGATGTTTCTCCTCGGACAGGGACGCGAACTTCTCCAAGGTGATGTTCCTCGAATGGGTAGACACGGTGTGCAACGTCTGATCAGCGTTGTTCCACTCGGGTTTGCTGGAGAACTGGCTCTCAATCTGATCCAGGCTTCGGCCTCTGGTTTCCGGTAGGATCAGCACAGCGAACAGAGTCCCGAGGATGCTGGCGACAGCGAAGGTCCACATGACGACCTCGATGCCAGCTAGGGATCGCAGGTCCGGGTACAGTTTGATGGTGCCGAACGTGAGCAGCTGGGCCAAGCTGGTCGTAATACCTCCGAGAGGTCCTCGGAACCTGAGAGGATACAGTTCCGAGGTCATCACCCAAGGCAGCGTGAGGAATCCTAACATCGAGGATCCGACGTGGCCTCCGATGCACACCAAGGAAACGATCGACGGAAGCTTGAACCTGCAAAGGAAATCGTGTTGGTAAGATGTTAGATGGGTGTCAAGGAGAGGAAACGTTCTACTGATCTACATATCTATCAGGATAGGGGATGTCCGTGGAGCAGCTGTGAATCAGGGCTCTATTTTCTCAGGATTATGATTTTCTTTTTTGTTCATGTCTATGAATTAGTCATTACTGTCTACGATGTCTTCCGGTTTACCTAGACGAGCGACATTGACCGATCTACGGGAATCTTTCACGGTTGCGTCGAGTGGACTTGGGAGATACGGATCAGCCGAGACACGGAAGCATCTTCGCAGAGATTGGGGAATCTCACCGAGCTTTTAGAATAGACGTAGAAGAAATCGATTTTCCGAAGTCCTCATGGAACTGTGCTCGCTTAAGGTAGGTCGATCAGCGACATTTCGAGCTTGCGCGTTTAATTAAACTCCCAATTAAATAATAATGCGTACCTGAAGGTCAGAGCGACGCCTACGGCAGAGACCGCCATTCCTAGGCCGCTAATGAAGGCCAGCACTTTCCTACCGAAGCTGTTGGCCAGACCAGCGCCGGCGATCGAGGCGAACAATCTGATCACGCCGATCCCAACGCTAGCTGTGTACTCGTTCACGTCGATGTTCAGGCCGATGTCTTCCAGAACGTTCACAGCGTAGAACAGGATTATATAGATCCCGGACATCTGCTGGATTGCGAAGAACACCAGCAGGATCAGGAACGGCTTCCAAACGCTGGGCATGTGGAGAGCTTTGACCAAGCTGTTCTCCTTCTTCTCCTCTCGCTTCAGGTTCGTCTCGCAGAGCTCCTCGTACTCTTTGTCGGTGCTAGAGCCAGGTCCTCGAAGCCACAGCAGGGACTCTTTTGCTTCATCGTTTCGTCCCCTGGCCACCAGCCATCCTGGCGTTTCCGGGATCATGCTAATACAGGAAGAATGAACAAGCTACAGATGAAATGCTTAATGCTGGCTTTTTAGCCATCCTTATTGTTGGGATAGTAATTACCGAGTGAGTGCCAATGAGAGGATCGCTGGCCCGATGCTAATCGCAGCAGCTTTCTCCCACGTAGTGAACGCTCCCAGGGTATAGACCATCAGGACGCCCAGAGAAACCAGCACTGGGCCGCAGCTTCCCAGCCAGGCCCTTTGGTTCGGCGCTGCAGTCTGAACAAACCGATTTGTTGTTTAAATATCGGGGTTACCCGTTACGGGAATGTTTGGGCAAAGAGTATATATAAAATTAAGTACCTCGCTGACATAAAGGTAGAGGCCGTTCGCCATGCCCATGCCGATTCCACTGACGAACCTGCCAACGTATAGCATAGGCACGTTCGTTGATAGTGCTATCAGCAGCCATCCTGCAGCATGTGGCAAGCTAGCTAAAGCGATCGCTGATCTCCTTCCGAACCATTCTGCGCACAATCCTGCCATCAAGGATCCCAACGGGTTAGACACAACCCCTAAGGATGCTATCCAGGACCGTTCTGAGGTGTCCGCGAAGTTGGACTGTCGAAGCTGAGGGAGCAGAATCGCACTGAACCCTTGGCCCAGCCCTACCGATATTTGCCCTGAATGGGCTGCCAGTCCTGCGAATACCTGCAACGAAAATAATAAGCTAATTTGAAGTTGGTGCTCTTTCTTAAAAAATAATAGAGGAAAAGTTCATGTTCTTTTATCATATGTATTTTTTTGTTAAACCAATCGATCTTTCACAGTGTCCACATGTGCCAAGCTCATAAAAATCCCAACCCCACCCGGAAGACTGTAACGGTCCTCACCCGAGGAACCTCATCAAACACGGACAATAACTTATCCCGAAAAATCGTGGAGCCACGTTGAACCAATTAGGCGCGGGTGCCTCGCAGGTACGTGGCAAGAAATCTATGTAGAGTTCCTTGAACGTGCTCGGAAACGATGATTGCACCGGTTCGTCATATCGTTTCGTTCACGTAAGCCGCGCACGAATTGCTTCGCCGGGCTCTCCGTTGCGGAAGACCCGAGGAATTTCGTGTGCTCTCTGTTCTGCAAGTCGAGCAGCGTGTCCCCGCTCGATTCCTCGGCGAAACAATCACGAGCGTAACGTTTTCGCGATGACGCAAACCACTCGGTTATCGGAGTTCGCGCACGAAGAGAATCGGCGCTCGTCCGATCGTCATCGACGATGACGTAGTTGGGTACATCGCCGGTGCTCGCAGGCTGTAATTATTCGAATGACAGTGGTCCCGAGCTTTGCTCCCTGTTTGGAAGTCAATCTCGCAGGCGAACGATGAGTTTCGCTTCCTAGACCGGCCATCTTTGGACGATTGTAATAGCAAGGCGCGCGAGGAATATTTCGATGTGGTCGACGGGGAATTTCGATTAGCTTCTTTTCCGCTCCAACTCGATTACGAACCTTGCTCGATCTTCTGATTAAAGGTCCGATGATCCGCCGGAGTCCACGGAGAATCTTTCCTCCGTGCATTTCTTATCAGACAAAAGTTATAACGGCTTTCGAAACAGTCGCCGGCAATTAATGCGTTAAAATCGACTGGAGAACCTCCAACTGAGCGAGTACTCGATGAACTCGTCACGGTTTACCAGTTGACTGGCTTATCTTATCAGCCGTGTGAATTACCATTAACTGCCTCTTTATTCTTAATTGCATAACCGCGGATGGAGCGTTGTTTGCATCTAGATAGAGCATGCTAATGCACATGGTGGCATCTTCCGCTTCGTAAGGAAATGCAGGGACCCGGAGCTGAATTTGGGTCTGATTACAACTTAATTCACAATTTATTGTCTTCATGAATATTGACCAAGACACATTTCGAAATCAGACTCGAAGCGTAATCCCACATAATAATGCAATAAAGAATATTATACCACGATTATTCTGAAATACCGACGATTCTGATTGCCGCCATTTTGAATCCAGACTGAGGTCGCTGGAAATGAATCGTATTCTACGGTCGTTTTGATTTTCGAGTAAAAGGATGAATGAATCGATTGTTAACGAGCTTAATGAATTAAAATCTGGCGCAATTTTTAGTTCAGCTAATTTTGAAGCAGTTCCTTATTAAAAAGACGATGAAAGGAATGGCCATGGGCGATCATCTCGCTAACTCTATTTAGCTCGCGGTGACGCGTTACATTTTCCGCGGAGGACGATCATGAAGGTTTTTGCTCGAAGCGAGTGTCTCACGATCGTCGTAACACGGCGATCCAACTGGGGAAAAACATCCAAAGACAACTCGAAAATCGTCTATAGATTTGTCGGTGTATAGATCGTCTGTAGATCGTTGGATCGATCTGTTGGACAGGTTTGTTTGCCAGTTGATCGTCCGAGATCCCGTATGGCTTCTTTTAAAGCAGCCCGATGATGTTTTCCGCAGATAGCGACCGATTCGCAATAATTACCGGACAGATCGCAATCGTTCAAGTGCATCATTGTTACGCGTACACTTTTCAAACCGATGCAACCGGTGGCGTTTTCCTCGATCCTTGCTGGAGACACTCGTCGACTTGCTGTCGACGATCGTGGTTCACTATTTCGTCGATCCATTTTCCCTCGATCAACAATTGGATGCTGTTAACACTTGACTGGCACAGATGCCCACAAACTCATTTCATAATGCAAGAACAGAGAAGGCTAAATTTATCGTAATAATGATCATCGCAACCTCCTAGCAACTAACAGATTCTAATAATTTAACGGAGAAGACAAAGTTTATCATAACAACAATTTTTGTAACATATCTCGCAGATTCTAATAAAATTCGGACAACACTACAGTTATGGTTATCATAATAATGATTTTCGTAAACAGCTAGTAGATTCTAATAAAAATTGGTTTGTGTGTGCAGTAAGTTTGATGGAACAATTCTGTCGACAGTCGAAGTGTTAACAGCAACACTGTCAATAGTACACTGAACAGTGGGACCCTTTGGTAGTCTAGTTAAGTTCGCAATTATCTGTAGATCGATAGCGATCGATAAGCACCGTCGAAGAACAAGTTACGTTCGTCGATCAATGTAAATTACCGATGACACAAGTGAAACGCTGTAATTAAGTAGTCTGGTTTGAGCTAATTATGTAGGCTGAGAGCATTTTAACAGATCATACGCTTTCTGTAGATAAGAATTAATGATGTTGATCCAGTACTGTTCTGCTTAGCAAGTCGATTATCATGTTGACCGATATCGTATAATCTTGCTATGCAAAAATCGGGAAGCGCTATTGTTCCGATCAATAGATTGTACACGGTCAAAAATTGATTTTTCAGCTTTCATAAATATTGGGTTGGAACGAAAGTTCGTAGCGTTTGTAAATAAAAATTTATTCATAGATTTATTGGATAACATATTTTCCATTTTGTTCTATTACTTTTGCCATTTTCGAGGTAACTTCTCAACAAATATATGAATAAATATCTTAATTTCATGCTACGAGCTTTCTTTCCAACCCAATGGTTGGAAAAATTGAAGAAACCAATCAAACATATTTTATGAAAAAATGAATATTGGAAGCTAGAAATTGTTTGACGCGTTTCTCAAATTTTTGTTCGGTGGTTCGACTACGAAAAATGTGAGAGTGAGTCCATCCTCGTCTGACTTGATTCAATCGTGATGAATGGACAAGTGTGTGAATAATGAATGGATCGATTGTGGAATTGTTTAATTATGTCCCTTACGCCTTTCTGTTCGCCGGAATGTAGCAGTTTCCACCATAGTTTCGCTCGGGTGATCATCTTATCCAAAGTGCTCTAACCGGTATCTGCAACATCGTGAAAGAATTGTTTCGTCAGAGATAATTAGAAACGGACGACACAGAGGCACGATGTGTCTTATCTGTTTTTTGTTTTTCGGATAATAGATTAATTATCGTTTTTCAGAACATCTTGGAGCTGTTTTTTCCGTCGTGCTTGTAATGTCAATTTTTCGTTACGCAAAGACGTACTAATGAAATCGCGAAATTAGAGGAAACAATGGATTGTTTGTTCTGGTAACAAAGTTCTCGTTTCTTTAGCGAACGGTTCGTGATTAGACCAATCACGGTATCGTTCATCTGTTTCCCGAACGACCCGACGAACACGAGATGATCTATCTTCTATGATATTCTTCGTTTTTGCTCGTTGTTTTGAGTCATCCGCGAATTCTGCGCGACGAGTCCTCGCGTAAATAACACCTGTTCGCCACGCTACTTCGAAGACAATCGCGAATCTGCGCGACGAATCGACATTATCCCGACTCGTCTGTCCGAACACTGGCGATTTTTGTAATTATAGTGCTGCACGACACTGCTCGCAAGGTGGACTTTATGCAAGCGTCGCGCAGCCGGACTTGCAGCTGGAATCGCACCGGAAAAATCCCCAAGAAATCTTCGAAACGTATGATTAGGTCGTTGCACATGAAATATTCCCGATTTCGCAATGCAAATGTTACGGAGAGGTTAACAAGAAAATGCAAAATAAAAATTGTGTTAATTACGAGACGCGAGAGCTACGTGGACATTTATTTCTACGTTTGGTTCAGTGGTTCAAGGTCAAGATCATGGAGCTCATTCTGCCAATATTTACCAAATGCGGATTCATTTTGGCGGTTCTACGACGTTCAAACCAGGTTCTGATTAAACTTGATCTAGATTTCATATGTGAGAAATTCAGTCTAATCTACTCAAGAGGATTCTTGCTACTGCTTTTAAAAAAAGCCACTATCTTTCTCAGTAATTGAGTTTAGATAACTCCGAACGTGTACACAGTCTACGTTTAATCTTGATTCGGTTAATTTAGAATTGGTCTTGATTTTTTAATTGCAGGTTCAACTCAATCTTGGTTTTGCCTTGGTCTAGTTGCTAGGTTTAATCTCAGATCAGTGTAGATCCTGGTTAGACTAGTTGATGTTAACTGTACGTTTCATCTTGGTTCCGTGTAAACGATTAGTCTAGTCTATGTTTAGTCTAGATCTAATCTTGATACAGTTTAGGTGTGGTCTAGTAAAAGCGGAGGTATAATCTCCGTTTAATCTCAGCCTGATGTAGGAGTCTAGATAAGGCTAGATTTAATCTTGATGAGATCTAGGTTTAGAATAGGTCAACTCCAAGTTCAACTATCTTTAATCGAGGCTTATTTCAGGTTCGTGCCTCCAAGTTTCTTGATCCCCACAAAGTTGCACTGTGCTTCGTTCCTCGTTTCGATTCATTTTGCTTTCGGCACGACCGCAAAGTATAAATAAACCTTCTTTGTTCGAAACGGGCATGAGGCTTGAATGAGATCTGGAGCTCTTCCACCTTTTCACGCAATAGCACTTGCTTCTCAGTATAGCAAGAGGTATGTATTTCTAAGCTAACGAACTTGGCCGTATTTTGTTTGATCTCACAACTTTTTACGGCCATAAGAACTTGGCTCCTGTTTACAGGATGTTTTTGTTGGGATTTCATCAATTTTTGTTGAAATTTCATCAATTATCAAGTAAAATTTCAAACTGATAATTATTCCTTTGAGTGTTTGTTATGGTGGACCTGTGTACCAAATTTCAAGCTTGTAGGTCAATGGGAAGTACCCAAAAGGTTTTGATGATCTGTCAGTCAGTCAGTCAGTCAGACACATTTAGCGATTTGTGAGGTTCTATATCTCGGAACCTACTAATGTTGGAAGATTAATGTTTTGTCAATATTGAGACATGATAGCATTTAACAAGTGTACGAAATCACATCTCTCCAGTGGCGAGTTATAAGCCTCTAAAAAACGGCTAAGTTGTTTCGCGTAAAAGGAGGTACTGCGAGAACTTGGCCGGTGAACTACCGTGCACCTAGATTTTATTCGTAAAATACAGAATTTCAATTTTCTATCTCGCAGAGTTCAAATCAATAACCATACTATCCTAGATTCAATGAGCAGATGTCGACCTCGGACAAGTAGGTTCAAAAATCAATAAAAAGATTCGGTCACAACCGCTATGGAACCATCAGAAGCATCCTGTTTGCGAGGGTAGAGTCCCAAATACATAGTCCCACAGGGATTAAATTCCGAATAGTTTTGAAAAAAGGAAATTTGACTTCCTGTTCTGCTCCAGAGGCACTCGATCCAGGACTGTCCGATACGGCGGATAAAATCGCAGTGACATCGGTGAATCAACCCGACAGATTAATCACGGGACGAGATAATGTCGAAATCTAATGGGCTGGGTAAATTCGTTGATAGGTAAATTGCAGCTCACGTGCGAACCTGATGGAGAGCGTCGATCTCTAGGCTCGTTAGAGGATCACGAGAGTCTCGTGACTCACGAGGCGGTACGCGCTTTCGAACCTAACGCGCGTATGATGATGATTTAAACGGGGCCATTATTCAATATGCGTGTGCACAGCGCGACCGGTTAGGCTTGTCGAAAACTACAAGGTAAGAATAATTGGAACTGCCTGCACAACATTCACCGCAGAAACGATTAACTCATCGCGCGATCCCGCGACGCGATAATTAACTACCGCATTCACAAGCCGTTCCCATTGTCGTCGACGAGCGGACAAGGATCAACGGATCTTCGCGGGGAGATCATTCGGCTGCGAATGATTTACGGCTCTCTTTATGCAAAATCGATATTGCCTGCGCGAGTCGCGAGAAACGGATTTATTTCTTCCTCCGATGATTCTTGCAAGTTGAAAATAATCTATCGATATTTTTAAAACCTAGCTGTTTCAATGATTCATATTTCGCCTATTCATTTCTGCAAGTCATCTCGGTGCAAAATTCAAATTGCGCGAATTGCAAGAAACAAGAACTGGATAGAAATTCGTTTCTTTTCGTCTAATAATATTATTATTATACATACACGGTCCTTTTATACAAATGTTTACGGTCGTTTACAGTAGAACTGATACAAACACAAAGAAAATAACAAAAAGTCTTAATCTAAAATTTACGTAAGAAGGGACAAGCGCAAAACTAAACAAATACAGGTACGATACTAACAAATAATCTTACGTAATTTTCTTTTGAATACTGCCATATTCTTGCGAGTTGAAAATATTTAATAGCTCTTTATTTCTTTTGACAACTTAGAAAATGAGTGACTCGAGCTAATTTTTATTTTAATTTGATTTCCGAGTGGCTCGAATGGAGTTCATTTATCAGCGCAGACAAATTTTCGTTGCACCGAGCACACTCATACCCATCATCAGCTCAAAACAGTAGAAAACAGCTTCCGCTATGACCAAACACTCTTTCCTCACAAACCCGGTAAAAACATTAGTCTCCAGAGCAGCAAACACAATTATGAAACGACCGAGTCCTGTCATTTTCGCTTCCGTAAGATAAATACCTGAAACTACGTTCATTTCGAGAAAGGTTTACAGTTTTTGCGCGCATTAAACGCAATCGGGACCACAGTGAACGGCACTTTCAGTCTGTACAATGGTTTTATTACGCTAGATCTACGGGATAGGTGCAAACGGTCTGTCTTAAACAGCTGGTTGTGCAATCATCATCATGTTTAACCGGCTTGTCCTAAAAATTATCAAGTTAATTTTGTATGCACAGGAGAGCGGTTCAAACTGTCCAGTCTAGATCTCTGATTGTATACTAATCAAAAGATCGCATCTACTTCCGCTAGAAATTATTAAAATAAATCTGTCCGCGCGGAGAATAATTCAATCTAGCTCTCTCGTTACATAATTATCGCAAAGTGAAATCTATGCCAGCTAAACATTATTAAATAAATTTATTTGTGTGGGTGAAGAATGGTTCAATGTAGCTCTCTTGTTATGCAACGGTCCAAATATTAGATCTAGTTACGTTGAGAAACGTTACATAAAATTTGTGTGTTTGCAAAGAACAATTCGTTCTAGATCTTCTATACTAAATTCACTTCTGTTAAAAGAGTGATTAATCGAAGTTTACCAGTTTCGCTAAGAGAATCAAACCCCAGCGACTTCGATCATAGATCGACGAGCTCGCGATCAAAAGATCAATCGATGAATAGCCGCAAACTAAGATCTCATTCGTAGTAAACCGGGATCGACGCGTGTTGATCTCGAGTCACGCGACACTGTTCCTCTCACTCGAACTCGAGTGCATACCAAATTAGTTTGTTTTCGCTGTGCAGCATGTTTACAAAAGCCTGGCTATTTTTGCCGACTCGCGAATCCAGAATGCATGCTGCGCCGAACCTGTCATCGAAACGCGGACTTTAATGATCGGAGAAAATGAAGCGGAGTATTGAAGAACAGCGAAAAAAAATTTTATAAAAAAAAATCCGACTTCGAAAAAACGCAATGAAAAGTATGAAATAATTTCCATTTCATTTATGTGAATACACGCGAACTTAAATACAATACAATCTTTTCAGAGGGGGCGCAAAATTGAAAATTTTCCAGATGACAGATGTTGCTGATTATGATTGGTCGAGCAGTGACGAACATTTTTATTCTGTGTAAAAATCTGCGGTCTACACATTATTGTTGCACCGAGAGAAGATCACCCTTACCTTGAAACAATTATCTTCACCTAAATTCCACGAGTTCCCGCGATTACCCGGTCCTCCATATCGCGGAGATCATTCAGGATCACGTGGATCAGAGGAGACGTAAACCACTTTGCGCGGGGGTGTTCTCGCGGGATGATCGATAGATCCGCTGTCACGATCACTGTCCCGGCACAGAGTGGGTCCAAATTGTCTTTATTCAAACTTCGATCAAGGGCGGAAAAAGTGGAATTAAAGTCGTTCGCGAGAATGATCGATAAATCCGTTGTCACGATCACTATCCGAACACAGAGTGTATCTGGGTATCCTGACTGGATCCCAGAAAAAATGACAAACTTGGATACGGGGTAGAAAATAAAATCTTCGATAGAAAAACGGACTAAATTCTTTCGAGTTGTGGAGATCGTTCTCGAGGATAGATCCTCGTTGTTTACCGCGCGGGATCTCGGTTGTAGATCGCGCACGTGGTTCCGACTTGATCGCAGCACGAGCAGAGAGCCAGGTCCGTCGCGAGTTTTTTCGCACTCGGCACTGAGATGATTTTCGCCGGCGCGTTCGCATTTATACGCGGCGTGGAAGGCGCCTCTCTTCTGAAAACGGCGCTCCGCGTCGCGAAGCGCCCTTCCAGGGCCGTCTCGAGGTCTCCCAGTCTCCCTGCTCGCCACCAAGAGGAATTCCCTCGATCCCCGATCCATCTCGATCTGTTTGCCTTCTCTGCAACGATACATTATCATTTCTATCTGTGGTTTCAACGAAGAAACCACGCTCGCTCGAAAATTCCCACCACTGTTCGCCATTCCGATTTCTATTAGCACATTACGTCACTTTTCTATCAAGTAGCAAATCCATACAATCAATTTTACACCAGAACGATGCGTTTGCTGAAGTTTAATTTTTGTTTCTGTACGTCTGTAGTTGTTGAATAGATGTTGCAAAATTTGAATTTTCTTTCTGCGAATGTGTGTGAGGGAAAGATGGCTCCTATACGGGCGCCATTTTGTCTCTCCCCTTTCTACTCACATTTTATTGTCATATTATATTAATTTTCTGAGAGATAAATATTGTTGGAGTCTCGGAAAGCCTAAAAATTGAATTTCCTATTTACAGGAAACATTCGAACGAATAGTTCGAGGGGAAATGGTGACGATGGGGACGCCATCTTGTCTTCATCTTCCCACTTCGCACTTTTATTATCGCATTGTATCAATTTCCTATGGGATAGAGACACACAACTAGAATTTTGAGAAAGTATGAAAGTGAACAATTCACAGTTTTGCATAAGAGAATTTCTGCGTTAATAAAGGTAAAACTCCTATTTTCGTGTATCCGATAGTATATCTAACGGGGACTAATGGGAAAAACGTGATAAAATGGCGGCGTCTTTCAATGCTAAAAATATTAATTTTGCATAAAAATCCGCAATCGGATATTGCCCTCGGTTCGTCAAGTCCCTAGGTCGTCTCGGTCCTCGTTATCAACGGCCTCTCTCTCTGTGTTTAAGGTCACGTTAACATAACGCGCACATGCACCGTGCATTACGATAAAAAAAGGCCGCGAACCGTCCGGTGGTCTCTATGCGAAATCGATTCCCGATTTAACCGTCGCTTCTTAACCTTTAACGAGTCGCGGTTTTTCCGAGTAAACTCTTAATCGCAGACTATACAATTGACATGACAATGGTCTCGCGTTCTACGACCGATCACCTCCATGCATCTTTCTGCGAACCGTTTATTATATGGATAATAATTTATGTTGAAACGTCTTCGGAAACGGCGCCAACTGATGCGGGAAACGTGAGATTTTCGAAGATTTCCTCGGAAACGCTTCTTATCTCGAGGACACCGTGACTTCGGGATTTTCGAGCCCTGCAGCTGTTTTAGAATTCTTGAAAAGTGAATTGCAAATCATGTACTCTCGAATCCTTCATAATTGTGCTGAACAAAAGACTCCATTCTCTTGCAAGACTTCGCCCAGACTTAGCGCATTCTGGCAAAGAATGTACAAAATTTCTAAGGCTTCATCTAAATTATTGAAACAACATTACCAGACTGCGAATTTTATTCAATTTCTTAAATTAAATCGTGAACGGTAATCTTTCTCGGTCACTGTGATTCACCATTTAACGAAAAAAGTCAAGAACCAAAGATTAGAACGATTTTCTCAGAATCCTCTTTATCGAAGGAGCAAGGACTTTATCGGACACGTCCTCGTTCAACAAAAATTAACGAGATGAAGGGATCCATTTTTCTCGCGATCTATAACGAATCTCGTGATTGAGATATCGCAACAACGGATCCCTTTGATCCAGACACGAGTCCAGCGCTGTTGGAAGATAAGTCGGTTTCACGTGCGATTCGCTGGTAAAAGGTGCCATTATATTATTCTGTGACAAAAGCCGCGACCTCCGGCACGATTGCCAGTCAGAATGTTCGCGACAAAAAAGTGACGTTTACAACGAGTAACGTGAGTTATGGTTGCGGGGTTGAGTAGGTCCGATGGAATGGCGACAGGCGGCCGGTTTCCGCGAGGAACGGCTTTAAATTCGCGCACTGTCGATCTGCGGTTTCCTGAATGAACAAACCGGAGAACCGCAGTTCGCTACGTCTTCATCGAATCATTTTCTGAATACACTAAGAATTTAAATAATCCTTGAACAAATTGATGCGTCATTTATTTCCGTTATTGTATTAAGCGACTAAACGATCGTGCGTTGACAACATAAAATGAAGATTCGTTGAATGCACACACGGGATTTAAATTAGAAAATTAAATTAGTATCTTTGTCGAATCGTTTCCTGAAGGAGATAAAAATCGAAATAATCGTCAAACAAATTAGCACGTGCTTCGTCCTCATTGCTGTAGTAGCGGACCGAGATTTAATCTATAAATGACAGTGTTGTTGACCACAAAATCTTCATTTAATGCACACAGAATGTCAGTTAAAAGAGAATTAGAAAATTGTAATATAAATGGCACGTCCTCCTCGAATCTTTTTCTGAATGAAGTAAAAATTGAGGTAATCGTCGCACGAATCAGTATCTATTTTCGTCATTGTATCACAGCGAACGAGTGATTTAATCTATGAACGACCGTGCTTTGACGACATGAAATGAAGAGCTTCATTTAGAATTCAAATTAAAAAATGGTAATAAATTAGTTACTTTTCCCACAGGCAATAAAGATCGAAATAGTGGTCCCGAACAAATTAGCACACGTTTCGATTTCGTCACATTATCGAGCGAGTGATTTAATCTGCAAACGATCGTGTCACTGACAACACGAAAGGAACAGAACCGATTCGATCGGCCGGAATCGTAACGATCCCTAAGTCCGCAGTTCCATTAACGGCGCACGGATCAAGTTTATGCTAAGCAATCCGAAGAAGTCGTCGCCATTTCAAACGGGACAATGTTCCATTAATTTTATTCCG
This sequence comes from Lasioglossum malachurum, assembly GCA_028455605.1. Taxonomy (NCBI): domain Eukaryota; kingdom Metazoa; phylum Arthropoda; class Insecta; order Hymenoptera; family Halictidae; genus Lasioglossum; species Lasioglossum malachurum. The sequence continues at coordinate 29,576,141 of CM052313.1, forward strand.
ATTCGATATATACACGCGGCTGGATTTGCATTCATTAAGCCGAGCAGACTTCGCGTCGCCAGACCGGCATGGCACAACCAGGCGTGTTTCCATTTCATCTGCAACCTGACTCACGAAAGCGAGTCGTGTGTTGACCGTGAATTATAATATACAATCACCGATTCGATCCAGTTCACGTTTTCTTTTGCCCAGCGAGAAACATCGGTTCTTTAAATAAGTCTTCGCCTTTGAAAAATTAACGGAGTGCTTCGCTAAAATTAGTCGCGAGATTGTAAAACCGCAAATTATATTTAAACGCAATACTCGAAATCTATGTTTCCCTGGTTAAATATAAATGATTCGAGGATTTGTCCATTGTGTAATACGTCTGAAATTTTCATCGCAGATTTAAGTCGATTAAATATTCAGCGGAGTGGACTCGACTGGCGTGTCTGGTCATCAACGACCGTCTCTACTTACGGCGTATGCTCTCCGTTGAGAAATATTTGGTCAGTTTGGAGATAATAAAAAATGTGCACAATATTATAATAACGTCCTTTGATCTATTAGAATTATTGAAGAGAAGTCTGATACAAAATAATTTTATTTTCTACAAACTGCGAGACCATTCGCGAGTGAAATTGGATTTGATCGAACTGAAAGAAACAATGTTTTCTTCGGCATTTTTTAATGATTCCTTATTAGGATAATTAGAAGCAATATATTTGACAATTTTCTGCAATCTTTCAAAGTATTAACTCACTCATCAATAATAATTGCAAACTGCAATTGATTCCCATTGACCAATTCGAAGAAAAGAAGCATTAAATTGATTAAGTTGTTAAACAACAGTCGGAATTGCTTTTCGGCTGTAGTTTGACTGTTAATCGTCTCGTTGACAAGGAAGAACGATGAGAGAATCTCTCTCCTTGGATCAGAAACTTACTTCGAAGGTCCTCCTGATCGTATAATGTAACCGTGATCCAGAGGAACGATCGTAAAGGGGTAACGAGCGGTCGATAAAAATTGCACACCCGTAGACCTCGATCGCGAGTGTTACCCCCTGTGGTTTGCGAATGTTAATGAGTGCTAAAACGAGGATAAGTAGCGTTGCCTCGAATGTTTCTCGAAATATTCGGCTGGTGTTGTAATTCCGAGTAATTATTTAGTTGTCCAACGGCGGGTTGCATCAATTATACAGGGTGATTCTGGGAACTGGGACAAGTCACTGCTGTTTTTTAAGCGAAAAATCGCGTATGCCATAATACGTCCTAACTATCTATTGGGTTGTAACGAAAGTTCGTAGCGTTTGTAAATTAAAATTGAACGCTGAAATTCAGATATTTATTCGATAACATACTTTCCATTCTGTTCTACTAATTTTTCCATTTTCGAGGTAACTTTTCGCGTTATTGATCAAACATATGAACAAATACCTTAATTTTATCTTCGATTCTTAATTTGCAAACGCTACGAACTTCCTCTCCAACCCAATATTTATATAATTATGACCTTATTTTTTACCGATGCATCCCCAGGCGCATCCTGCGAATTTAAAATGTTCAGTCTCGATCGTTTTGGCAATTTTATGAGCGATTTAGATTCGTCGAATGCACGCCCAATGTGCTCGACCATGAGAAACAAAAAGATCCCGATCCGCCGCGTAATTGGCAAAATAATTCGCAGTGATCTATAGCGTGGATCCACGTGTCACCACCGGACACGTGCCGGCAGAATCACATCCGGTGCGCGATTATTTTCGAGCGGTCAGTTACATAAATGAGCCGGTGACCATTTTTTTTTTTTTACATCTACGGTGATCATTACAACGCGGCGTTTATACATTATTAGTAAATACGAGCGTCCGCGTACGATAAATCCGTAGCCGGAAGGTCGATCCGAGATCCACGATATTAGAACTTCTTTGAATCCTCCGGTGTGAAGATGCAATGGAGTATTCGATTCTTTGAACACTTCGATGAGTCCTTCGATAGTTTTCACACGATCATTCTTCTCCGAATTTTTCAGAAAATTGATTTTTTATGTTGTGAAGTTTTCATGAGACTGCAGATTTTATGCACTTACGAGTAATTGCAATTTTATATAGCAGAAAAATAAACGAATGAAAGAGTATTGACAATGTAAAGTGCAAAGGAAATTCGTTGGAGGCTCCTATTTGCTGAAATAATTGTAGAAAATTTTGATTTTGCATAAAGAATGGCTCCGTTTATAATAGACCGTGTGAAGAAGCATAAAATAAGTTATAGTAGCTTTTTGTGAATCAGTCTCATTTCTCATCACTTTTTCTATGGCCCCTTTGTGTTACAATCAAATTAGAACTCTCTCTCTCTCTATAAAATCCAGCTTGTGTGTGAATAATTTGATAAAATTCAGATTAAGAGACAGACTTTATTTATACAGTATATTATGTAATGACTCGGCTAGAGTGGTACGTGAAAGAATAGCGTGTGCGCTAGAGCAATAATGACGCAAAAATTGAACGTATCTTACGTAATACATAATAAAAGATCCCTCAGCCTAAAAATACATTAGGGTACCACTATTGATCATGTCTTCTTCGATATACATTTCGACAAAGTACACAATGCACGATTATTTCTAAACATATCTAAATAAAAAGTCCTCATAATCTCAAAAATAGTGAGGTAAAGAAATTCGCCATTTTGATGGGTCGGTTGTCCCATTATTAAAATAATAAAAAAAAGAAATTCTAATCGATTCCATTTCTAACCGCTCAGTGCAGAAAATTTCCGCATAAAAATGTTCCGAGTGAATTGTAAGAAACAGAATTTATTTGAAAACGAAAATGCAGTTCATCTTTCAATAATCTTGGTAAGTCGAGGACGAACGTCCTCACAGGTTTGTGTTTTCAACATTTTCGTCGTAAATTCATCAGATCCGCAGTTTGCTAATCATAGCGTGCTCACACATAGGGAGTGTGAATGTGTTAAGTGAACAGGCGAAACAATAAGTGACTTAACAAAACAATTTACCTGCGACTCTGTTGTTCGCAGAACAGTATGTCTCACCGGAAACGAGCACGGACATTTAAGCCGATCTCGGACGATCCACGGCGATCTTGAACCAATCCAGGAGCGGAAACGACGGTCTCCAACTCATCCACGAAGAAGAACGATCGAAGCTCAAGACATGGAAGTCGGAGGCGCGAGAAAGGAAACAGAAAGAGAGGGAGAGAGAGCGGACGATTAAATTCGCTGCTAATTGAACTCGTTCATCGGCAACCCTCGTGAATGCCAATGTCGATTGGAAGACGGTCCTCGATCCAGTTGCCGATCAATTAACGCGTCGTACGACCATACTATTCGACCGATGTCGTAAAAGATAAGCGACCGTGAGCGTAATGTTGTTTACGTGCTCCGGAAACCGCGTCCGCCACGATTTAAATTAGTCCAGGTGTAATTAGAGTATCGTGAGTTCCTGTGTCCTTTATCCACTACCTCCGTAGTCATATTTACAGTGGAATTGGAATCGTTTAATTCATTTCTGCGAATTCTTGTAATTCTCCGAACGCTCTTAAATATTGTGTGCAACTTCACTTGATCAAGTGCATTCTATTTTTAAATGTTGCTAACACGTTCGCTATCTCGTATAAGAAATCAGATCAATTTCGTGCACGTCCTTATTTAAAATTATGACAATCCCAACAAAAACACCCTGTAAGCAGGAGCCAAGTTCCTATGGCCGTAAAAAGTTGTGAGATCAAACAAAATACGGCTATCTAATTTTTAAAGAGTTACATGGAGGGCTAAATTAAATAGCGTTCTTTTAAACTAATTTCTAGAAACGCTTTTTTCAGTATTGCAAGAGGTATTTCTAAGATAACGAACTTGGCCGTATTTTGTTTGATCTCGCAACTTTTTACGGCCATAGGGACTTTGCTCTTGTTTACAGGATGTTTTTGTTGGGATTTAACTTAACTAACCTTGATCATTATTCCTTTGAGTGTTTGTTATGGCGGACCTATGTACCAAATTTCAAGCTTGTAGGTCAATGGGAAGTACCCAAAAGGTTTTGATGATCCGTCGATCAGTCAGTCAGTGACAAAAGCGATTTTTGAGGTCCTATATCTCGGAACCTACTAATGTTGGAAGATTAATGTTTTGTCAATATTGAGACATGATAGCATTTAACAAGTGTACGAAATTACATCTCTCCAGTGCCGAGTTATAAGCCTCTAAAAAACGGCTACCGTGCACCTAGATATCTTTTTGTAATTTTATTGGTAGCGAATTTGTCAATTTTTTAAAAATATTTTAGTAGCCTAAGCGTATCAGGAGGTGGACGATGTCGTATAGATTGGCCGATCTATCGATCGCAAGTCGAGGATTTCTTTTGCAGCCACCTGTACGTCGAATCGACTGTTTTGAATTGGCCGTCTCACTCTTCGAATCGCGTTTCTGTGACGTCGCAAGAACGAAAGACTGAAATATGTTCGCGTCGCCAAGGCGTCGCCTCGCGGTTTAGCAATAAATCCTGCTCGTCGATCGCTGTCTCCGACGATTTTTTGTCCCGATCGCTCCGATTTTCATTTCACAATGATCGCGGCATGCCTTTCTTCCTGAAAACAATTATTCGTTTCGTCACCGGCCGCACATTTTTCCGTTCCCTGCGTTCTTGGGATGAATCCGTAGGCTCTCGCGATTTTCTGGAGAATAAAAAACGAAAAGAATTATGGTAGCACATCGCAAGATGGTTGCCAGGTGTGATCGGCACGCGTGTCTAACGGAATTCTTGTAAACTTGGAAGATCGTTAGCAGTGACGCGATCTAATCGGCCGATTTCATAACGATTTTTCGTTCCCTTATCGCTCTGTCGATCACTGGCGTCCATTAACGCTAGAACTACCGAGTAATAAAAGCGTATACTTTATAAGAACGACACGCGACTGCGTCTTTTAGGCTTCGTACAGTTTTCATTACAATGTGTTCTTCAATAGTCCTCTCGAAAACTGACGAGATCATTTTTACAATTTCAGTAATTGTCTTCTCTCTTTTGTCATTTATTTCTTTTTGATATTCCATTTGATTGGTTCGATAGCTGCAGTGTCATTCCTCATTGATATCGATGATTAGGCACGATGATTCTTTACTATCAATACGATTGTCTCGAAAAGCAGGCTTAATCCTCCTCCGCCGATTTAATTACTCTACTCCAGATAACGATCCACTTGTCAACTTTTCTCGGGTTGTTCTCGTAATAGACTGATAAAATTAATCAATTTTACACATCGAAACGGTCGATGGCTTCACCGACACTTGAACTGCAGAACTTTGTACAGATTTCGAGTCGTCTAACATTTATTATAAGATCAATTAAAGAAAATCAGAATGACAGGATTGATCGATGCTAACTTGTCAAGTACTCATTCCGAATAAGTCGATAATTGCACTAATCAGTCGATGATAATATAACGACATTATTAAATTATTTTAATCGTTTCACTGTTTTATGTCTTAGGTATGCATAATCATGAATAATGCATAACTAACCCCTTGCCGTATAATTTTCTTTACGGTTACAGTGATTAAAACGGCTATATCCGGAAAAATGTCGTCGAAAAAAGAGAAAAGAAAATTTATATTTTTTATATGGCTACATTTACTTCAATGCTTAAATATTGATTACAAACGAACCAAATTTTATTTCAGTTAAAAAGAAAGGCGTAACATTTATGTTTGTTAGACGTTGTTCAAAATCTTCGTCACGAGAGTGCAGCTCGTCAAAATACGGCAAGGGGTTAACAGAGACACGAATTTTGTTCAGCTTTTGCGATTCTAGGGCACCGTGCTTGCAAGAATTCCTCCCACTTCCGGTACAAGCGGAAGAGAAACAGAAAACGCGTGAGACACGCGGAACAAGCGTGCGAAGTAAATCAAAATCGTAGGTCGAACTTTTTTTCGAATCGAGTTTTATGTAAAACTCATGGCCTCTCGAGGAGGACTGTTTTAACATAAAACAGGTATAGCGCGCCTTCTTCCGGCACACTCGCAAAGAGAATTCCATGAAATTCGAAAGTATTGCACAATTTGCAGCTAATGTTATCCTTCGATTTGTTCGAATAAATCTGGGGAGCCTTTGACGGATGTTTACGAGCCGGTGTTTTGCATAAAACATGCAAACGAAGGTACCGTAACTCGACGGGAGATTTGCATTTTCCTCGGTACAGCTGATTCGTAGACAATTTATGGACGGATCGGGTATGCGAAACTTTTCGAAAAGGAAATTCAAACGCCGATTGAAATTCGACAAGCCTCGCGAGCCCGCTATGCTCATTTTATATTATTCAAAAATCCGATTTCGTTTTGTAACCCCTGCTGGAGGATGCTGGATCACGTCAAGTCGTAGATTCCCAAAATTATTGGGTTGCAACTCCATGTTATTAACTCCATGTTTACAATAGAAAACAATTGGAATTTGAATGGTCACGACTGCAATGTAATCGTTAATTAGTTGCTTGAAACTAATACGAGAAATTGTGCAAGATACGGGGGTGTGAGTATCGTGTATCAATAGCAGCCGAGGATACAGTTTCTATGATAGCAATCGGACGGACGAGGTCATTGAAGGTATATCCAGTCGATCTCTGAATGACTCACTCCTCTATCGAAAGAATTATTGAAAAAATGGGAATGTTCTCTTAAATAAATCGAAGATTTCAAGGCTCGAGGGTGGGAACAGTGTTACGATTATCTCAAAATCGCGATGTTTACTAGAATAAATATTGTACTATTCCAATTTCTCGTACACCTCTCCTAAATGTTGGCCTAATTCATCAAGTTCGTAGCGAATCATCATTCAACTCTTCAGCAAACTCTTCGGCCTGACCGGCAGTGGTAGGTTTAGAGTTAAACAAGATCTGACAAACGTGATCATGTCTTTCATTTTAAACAAAATGAAATGTTGTTCTCTCGTAATCAATATTGAAGCATTGAAGCAAATGCGCGGCCATAGAAAAAGTATGCTTCTTATCTCTTCAACAGAATTTTGTGTTCTGTGTTCTTGCAACAATTTTGTGTTCAAATATTTCCTGGAGACGCTGTATTTGTCCCGGGGATTCCCAACGAAACGTTTGCGGGTCCCAAAAGGTTGGGCCCATGGAAAAACCCTGTCGCAACAGACTCGGAACAAGGAGATTTACCATTTACGGAAGAGATTCCCCGAATCCCCGCGAGATGGGTACCGAGGAAAAAGAAATAGAGCACCGTCACCGCTGTAAGGTCAATCGTTATCGGAAACGGAAGAGTCTAGGTACCATGCGGGGTGGGGGGTAAGGGTTCGGTCTGATAATTTGCATAAAAACCATTCGTCACGAGAGAGTGTGTGGCTTCCTGAGTCGATCGAGTCCTTGGACTTATTTCCTGGTTGAGACAGTCGAGTGGGACTTTCGTTCATTCACATCGCGGCCGATCAATGGCAAGGCCTCAAAGGAAAGGTCGAGCCTGTACTTTCAATGATCTCGTTCGCCCGGTCATGAGAAACTACATCATCGGTTCGACGAATGCCGAGCTCCTCGATTTCCCCAACAGCGAACCTTGAAGCCGCGCGTTTATGTTAATAAATACTTTGTTGCCGCGTGGTTTACATTTACACCGTTTTTGACAGGCGTCGTTTCATTCGCCGAGCCCGATAAACGACGATTTTCAATGACCTCTAAAACGAAGTATTCGTACTTTCTGAAGAAATACATTTCTGAAGATTTTTGCCGCGTTTTATGGGATTTTATTATACCTGTGGTACTTCACAGGAATTACGAGATTATTTCGACGCCATTTTTATAATGATATATGATTGCATTCAGAAATTTATTCCCCACGAGATGAGTCTTGATTATTTTAACAATTTTAAAACAAGAAATCGGAGATTATTAGTATTGATCATCGTGATCATGAAACATCGTTCAGTTCGTATTCGAGAAGTTCAATATACAGGGTGTCCCGAATTTAAATGGCAAAACTTCAGGAGCGTGTAGGGGACCGAAAAACTAAGACAAAAAGTCTTTTAGAGATTCGAACACGAACGAAGCAAAAACGAGCAAACGACTTTTTGTCTTAGTTTTTCAGTCCCCAACACGCTCCAGAAGTTTCGCCATTTAAATTCGGGACACACTCTAGAAAGAATCATCGAATCAACACGATGGGACCTCCCGACTAAATTTTTCTCAAATTGACATTATTTAACCTAACAAGTTCCTGGAAACAATTTCCTAATAATTCGCAAGGTTCTCTGCAAACAAGAATCCTCATTTGAATGAGCCAATTACAAAAAGAACATGGACGCGTCACACAGGTTTCTTACGTCAGGAGAGCACGATTTAGTTCAAGAAAAATCGCTGGACGATCGGTAATCGTCTCGAAACTAGTTTCTCGGTGACCAAATCGACGAGCGCCGCCGTGTTTACCGAGGGTAATTAGTGTAACGAGAAATCAACGTACGCATTATGTAGGTCAGTTGATGGAGAAAAAAGAATAAGAAGTAATTTCGATCGATCCGATAGAACAGGCTTGCTGAGCTCGTTCGCCAGGACGATGAGGTTCTTTCCGTTCGATCGAACGCTCGCCAGGAAAAAAGGATATTCTAATCGTCGATCGGTCACGCCGTCATTACGTTACATTAATTACGTGGATCGTTTAATCGCGCGATTTCATTAGCCACGGAAAATTGCATAATAACCACACAACGTGTGTTAGCGGACTTCCTCTCTCTTATCTTTTTTTTTTATTTTTCTTACTGTTTATCAAGGATGTGTGCGCGACTTGTTACTAATCCTGCGAGTTTATACCGTTTTCTTCCTCTCCGTCGAAAATTGATAATCGGAAAATAATTACCGCTGGATGGTCACCAAATGACCGGGGGATAACGGACCGGTCATGAATGAATCCGAATCGTACGATTTGTTGTTTTTCTGTTTTTACGTTCAATCCTCCATTCTCCTCTGTGTTTTGCGTTTCTTGAAAGCGTTTAGATTGTTTAGCTTGCTGAACGACGCGTTTATCGCACATTTAAATGTACCGCGACGTCCCGCCTCTTAAGTACACCAATAAATCACGTTCATTACATACATATTACCGCATCGCTTAATGAAACAGTATCGTAAATCAAATTAGTAATCTTCTTCTCACGCTTCTCTTGGGTAATAACGCGCCGACTTTGTAGCAGGAATATTGTTATAGTAAGTTTCCAGTTTTTCGTGCGAACCTATTAGCTAATATCGCTCCCCGATTCAATGATAAAGTTGGAGTAATTAATTAAATGAAAGGGGAATAGCTCGATACGCTAATTAATTTACATCGATCATCAATCAACAGATTAAGCTACGCCAAGATAACTTAATCCGATGTTAAGCAACTAACAATCTGCATGGGAGCCGTCAATCAACTAGAACAATTGGTAATCAAATCTTGATTAGTTTAAAAATTTTTATTCTGCGCTCGCGATGAGGATTCGAAACAAGGACTGACAAATATGAATGTTACGCCTTTCTCCTTAAATGAAATTACGAGACTGCGGATTTTATGCATTTATGTCAGAAATGAGTAGGTGTAATTTGAAATAGCAGAAATATTTAGAAAAGTTACACACACTATTATATTCTTGCCAACCTACTAAACATAATAGGGAAAAAAATAAATTTCTATTTCATTCCAGTTTGTTGCAATTCAAGTAAGAAATTTTTATTTTGCTAAAGATCCGCAGTCTAGAAATAACATTTGATTCGTTTGCAATCAATATTGAAGCATTAAAATAAACGCAGCCATGGAAAAAATATAAATTTTCTTTTCTCTTTTAAATATTTGGGGATAAAGATGTTTTAAATTACAAAATTTAAACGCGTGGAAATTTAAATTAAAACGTTACACATATAAGTATAAGTCTAACTAAATAATATAATTAATTGAAAGAATTATTTGCATGCCTGCCAGAACGGAAGAAAGTCATTTTGACGGGTTCAATAGTTCCAGTGTTAATTGGACAATTTTGCATGTCCATTGCAGAAATAATTATTGTGATATACTTTTTATGATTTGATGTAATATTCATCGCCAGAGATGATAATTAAAAATGATGAAGATTAGATCGAACGCGAAGAAACAGACGAAACTGTCACGATCGAAGGAACGATTCAGAGAAGCGATCCGCCGCTCGGCGGTCGCGAGGATAAATCGCTCGATCGCTTTCGCGTGCGAAACGGTATCACGTAATACTGATGTAATACGAAACAATTCGAACAATGGATGATGGCTTCGCGGTCGCGGAGCGGGTCAATTAATCTGTATCCACGGTAATTCCGAATCGTTATTTAACGAGCCGTGATTTATCGTGGGTGCAGACGGCCAATTAGATCGAGTTATCCACGGACAATGCTTTAATATTTAACCGCTAACGATCGAGACCGAGCCGCGAAAACCGAGCACGGAGATTTTCCTCGCGACTCGGCCAAATTGTTCCCGTTTAACACTCCATCTCGCTATCACTCACTCAAATTTGCCGCCTATTTCTTCAACGTCCGCAGGAATGTCCGACCGCAATTTCGAAGAAACTTTCAATACTCCTGGATTATGCGATTCTACATGCAGAAGTCAGTCGGAGAACACGATTGGGCTGCTCTTTACTTTACCGGACTCAAAATTTGTACCTTTGTCCTACGAATTATGATGTATTTGGTATGTAATCCAGTAGATTTGTACCCGGCGCGGCTGCAGATGAAGTTTCAAACCTCTAGGATCAATAGTTGAGGAGATATGATCGCTTAAAGTTGAGCATATTTCCAGTTTCTTGACAGGTAAGAGCGCCGCCATGGCTTGTAGTGACGGTCGCACGCCGCATACTGAGTTGGTTAGTGGTTACGATTAGGGTGAGGGGCGGGGGACAAGGTAAGCGGCCCGCGGTCGTCACTACAAACCAATATGGCGGCGTCCTTACCTGTCCAAAATGCTCAACTTTAAGCGACCATAGCTCCTCAATTATTCTTCCTAGAGGATTGAAACTTCGTCTGCATTCGCACTAGGTACAAATCTACTGGCTTACATACCAAATACATCATAATTCGTACGAGGAAGGCACTAATTTTGAGTCCGGTAAAGTAAAGTTTACCCTTCTTATGTGTAACAATGGATATAAGGTATTCTTTCACATTTTGCAACTTTGACAACAATAGAAAGTGACGTTGTTGCAGAATATCTCTGCGAAATTTGTAATAGGCATTCTCAAGATGGACGAAGCGCCCTGAAAACGCAGAAGACGTTTCTGGTGACGTCACATCAGTTCGACAAAATGTCATTTGCCTGCGCCGAACGTCACCGTCCCGCTTTTTGTTGACAGCTCTTCAGAATGTTTTCTGAATTCTGACTCGCACGAAAAATATCGCGGATCATTTCGAAAAAAGAATCAAGCGAGCCATTGCGTGTGATTACGTGTCTTATCGGTGTAACGTTGCCGGTGGTCACAGCGGTTCTATCGTTCGCGCATCACGGTTGCATAATAATACCGAACGAAACCTGATACGTAGTCCGTTCTCCGGAATTTCCTTCTGTCTTCTTCAATTCCTCCCAGTCATTTTTTTTTCTCGGTCCCCACCTCTCGCGTCCAATACGTTGTTCCGATTCATCGTTTGTTGTTTTTTCGTATCGCGCATCGTTTTTTTTTCTCGCTTTTATCTAAATACCTTCCCGACTTCGACACCATAAATCGATCCTTATCGGTTTAATCGGTCGTGTTAAAGGAATTGCGCAACGCGTGAGAATATGCATTAAATTAAAATTTACTTGGCCGCGCTTCCGGTATCGTGTATCGCGGAAACGGAGAGCCCTGGCGAACGAGGACGAGAAGGATAAAACACCGAGAAGGATTAAGGGGAACGTGATTCCGTGATTCCGATTTCAATCTCGTCGCTGAATTCGTTCGGGGATTACCGTCGTGGATCTAGACGAGGGATCTAGCGGCTAGATTCTAGCCGATCGCAAACCCTCGCGGATCAATCGACCGCCGATCACGTTTTCGGTTTAACTGCCTCCTTCGTCGTTGAGAATTCGACGAAGAAAATTTTCTTTTCATTTCATTGAGCACCTGACCACAGTTGTGCAGAATTACAATGGAATTACTCCAGGAATTATAATTACAAAGTAATTGAATTACATTGTATATAATTATAAATATAATTACAAATTCAGATATATTGTAATTTATAATTCAGATCTTCATTCAATTAAATTACAATGTAATTCGTAATTGCAATGGAGTACAATTATAAAATACATTGTAATTAAATTACAATGCAATTCGTAATATTGCAATGTAATTAAATTATAATTAAAAATTAAAGAATAATAAAGTAATAGGTAAGAAGAGGTTGAAAAATCCATGTGTAGGTGTTTCAAACGGAAGGAATGTATTATTTATAAATTTATAATATCTGAACAGAGAGAAATAACTTCTGCGTTACATATTTTTTAAATTTCAACCATAAAGCAAACAAGTATATGAAAGGAAAAAAAAAATATCGCACTTCTTCAAAGTTCTGGGCTATAATTTGGAGAGCTGTATTTTAATTATATTGTATTTCAATTACACATCTGATTAAAATACTTAGTAATTGAAATACAATGTAATTAAATTACGTAATTGAATTACTATGAATTGAAATACAATGTAATTCAATTAGAACAACTCTGACCTGGACCACTACAAGACAATTAAAAAGTAGATATTCAGGTACTTAATGTGCGCTGAATCCTTTTATTAGTTTGTCTTCCTATTGAAATCGCTTGTACGTAACAATTCGACAGCGTTCTTCTAATGTTTGTGCTGTGTTTTAAATTACACCCACTCATTTTTGTTATAAATGTGCAGAAAGTCCGCGTTCTAATAGTAATAAATTTCCTCGAGTTTGATGGTCGGAAGGATTAATTCGGCGATAGTCAATTCCACCGTGGAAGAGAAAGTCTCCCGATGAGTGCATTATGCAACGAAACGCATAACAACGAGGAGAAAATGAATGATCGCAGAGCATCGTAGGATTTTAGGAAAAAGTGGGGACCGGGTCAAGTTACAAAATTTTGACATAAACAGTGACGCAATTGAATTCGCGCATGAAACACCGCATTATTGTTACCTTGCCAGGTAAATCACCAACAAAAGCATGATTCCCTCCGATGAAGATATACAAATTCCTGGGCACGTTAATGATCGATCATCGAGGGGGGAAAAAGCGTCGGCGATGATGCACCGTTTTTCGCCGTGGCTTCAAGTCGCCGTGGATTTTTCATTTATAAATATTAATCCAGCGACATTGTGATCGTCGTTCACTTTTTTGCGATTTATTAAATAGCAATGTAATCAATTAGACCGTCTTAATGTAAGTATTAAAGGCGCCATTAAAATTCCTCTGTGTCTTCCTCGATCGTTTATATGTCTTCGACAGCGACATAAGAACCAATTACTTCGCTATCATAGCAAATTAATACTCGATCTTATATAAATCCGAATATTTTCTTGCAAATCTACGTAGTTGTTAATGCTAATGTCAAATCAGTCTGCAGAACTCTTAAAAATTCGAAAAGATCATCTTTGAATCGCGAATATTTTGTTAATACTTTGAAAAAGTTCTGTGATATTTCTTCTTTCTTCCGAATATAAAAATTAATTGACCAATTAACGTAACAACGTGTCAATAATAGTAAACTTACGTAAATCCAAAGCTTTTTCTCCCGTATCAATTTTTTTTCTTTAACAAATCCATGTTATTACTAATGCTAATGTTAAGAGATCCATTGTTCTTGCATAAACCGGTCATCTTCGAGTCGCGGACGGTGCTAATTTTGTCTAGTTTTTCTCTCCCGGTTAATATGGACATTGATTGCGCTTAATTTACATCTATCGACGCTGATTGTTACGAAACGTTCGAGGGATTGTTCACGTTGATCTGTCGGGGATACAACGGAACAACCGCGATTTCGACGGATCCTGAGGACCGAGGATGAAGACGAAAGCGTGTGTAACATTTGCTGCGAACGCTTTCTAAATCTCTCTCTCACCAGCGAAATAGAAATCTCTCTCGAAGTCGTTGAACTGTTCACGAAATTCTAGGGATCCTTTAAATAATAAATTATCGACTGCAATTTCCATATTACGACTATTCAATGGATCTCCATGTTTCTTTTTAACACATTTTAGCATTCGCGAATATGAGTGACGTAAGACAGAGTGAAACTGAACAAATTCTTTAGGCCAATCTTCTTAGATTTTGTTCGGAACAAAATTAAACTTCTTCGCTACGCGCTTGACGAGAAAATGGCGTCCACTAGTCCACGAGGACCAAAGAGTATTATCATCGTCGACTTGGAGTTTCTTGAAAATTCTGATTCACTGTACTAATTAATTTTTTAACTGATTCTTTATAAATCTAAACATTCTGCTTGTTTCGAACCGAGGAGGGTATTGCAAATCACGTCTTGATCTCGCGCGGATCAAGAAAATGGCGACCACTGCCGAGGACCAAAGAATATTATCATCGTCGAGACTTTCAGTTTATTCAGAATTCTGATTCACTGTAATAATTAATTTTTAAACTGTTTTTTAATAAATGTAAATATTCTACTTGTTTCGAACCGAAGAGGGTATTGAAAATCTCGTCTTGATCTCGCGCGGATCAAGAAAATGGCGACCATCACCGACGCCGAAGAATAATCTCAGGTTTCGAGCATCTTGAGAACACTGTGTCGAACAGATGAAGATGCAGGTTTTTCCACTGTGAATGGGATACGATGAAGGGGGCCAATGCGATACATAGTTATTATAACACAGTGACCAAAATGGCGGATCGACGTGGCGCCACGTGTTGCGTTACGAACACTTGAAAATCTGTAATCGTTTTGTTGTTTCATCGCGTCGCGACGACTCGATGAAAAATAACACAGCCGTGGCTCAAAGCACGAGTTCTTAATCTCGCGCACTTACTGTGCATCAACGTGAATGGCATAAACATGCCGTCGAATCGCGAAGGAGTGAAAAAAGGAGCGTTTAATCAAACGACTCGGATTACTTCGGCAATTAAGCATCTGATAATCGCTGATTTAATTGTCTGTCACGCGAGAGTTGAACAATTCGATCGTGTAATTCGAGATCCCGCGAAATCGGTCCGCGACGGTTCTCGAAAATCTACGAAGTCGTTAGATCCGAGGATGATGCCTCGATCCTTTATCTCGCGATCGTTATTCTTGCGGTAAATTAATATCGCTGTAGCTAATTGAGCCAGCGAGTGATGTAACGATCTGTTACCGAGCTGTGTTATATTACTTATTAGATAATAAGCACGGTCACTGCGAAGATCTTTGCGCCGCGCCAATAATGTTAATACTTCTATGTATGTAACAGCTGAATCTCCCTCGCTGCAACTCCGCGTAATCGACAGACGTAACGCGAATGCTATGTAACCATAACGCTTTAGAAAATTAATTTCATCCATTAGAAAATTTCGATTTCAATTAGGCAATGCCTTGGAAAATTCACTCCGTCCATTGGGGAACGTCATTCGATCCGACACAGGTGCTCTCTCGGTTCTGGGAAAGTAAAAACTATTGTTTGTCCACTTTATGTAAATATATTTATTACTACTTGTACTATATAATATATTTTTTTCGAGCCAAAATACTTAAAATTGCTCGGCCTTTACTTCTCCGAACAGGATCCAAAATGGCGTCTCACTGACAGATGTTCTTATAATTTCAAACGAAAAACTGCAATGGTTACTTCATTACAATATTTTTCGTCAACTTTATGTGCATATATCTATTACTACTTGGACTATTCATATAATGTACTCTTTTTCAAGCCAAAATACTTAAATTTGCTAGGCCCGTACTTCTCCGAACAGGATCCAAAATGGCGTCTCACTGACTAAGAGGATTCCAGATGTTCTTATAATTTGAAACGAAAAACTGCAGTGGCTACTTCATTAATAAAAAATTACATTACATTAATTAAAAGACATATTGAAGATTTGTTCGCTGAAGCTTTCAAAAAGGATTATGATTTCAATTTCTACAGTAGATTCCCAAGTGTGTACGCTTAACAATTGCTGTGTCGTCATGCAATGGGATACTGCGTTGTGCAAAAGAGAGCACTCGAGACCCTCGAGCACTGTTCGACCAGTCGTGTATCGATATCACCGTCGGGTAAGCCTCGCTTCCGCTTCTCATGTTTTAGCTTAGCGTAATTGAGAGTTTGACAGACTAATTTGTCTTGACTGACAGTGAGTCATCGTCCGACGACTACTCGTTCTCTATGCACAATACGTGGATATTCGAGCACTGTCAATCTTCCCGTGAACGAAACGTTTTATCCGTTTTTCTGTTACTGTTAGCCAACGTAAACGTACATTTCCATGAACAAACAGCGACACAAATAAGATACAGATTAGTGCTATCGATCAAACGGTGGTTAAATTGTTCGTGCATAATCACTGGTAATGAGACTGCGGATTTTTATCCGGGATAAAAATTGTCACAGTCGATAGTCAGAAGCAGAAATTAAATGAAAATGCATTTCCGCCTTTTTATGCAATGGTTTATTTATTGTCAATGAGTCTAAGCAACCAACTATCGTCAACTGATAAATAAACGATAATTGAAAAAAACACAATAAAACTTTCATGTACACCTATTCGCAAATCTGAAATGGTATTTGTCATTGCCACCCATTCGGTGTACTCCAATTGTTCGATAACAGAGCTGCCTATTGTTGCAGAGGTTTCTTCGGACTGTTAACGACCGTAGAAAATTCAGTGTGCACGTATTGTTTGATAACAGAGCTGCCTATAGTTGCAGAGGTCCCTTCGGATTGTTGGCGATCGAATTGTTTAAAAAATGAGCTGTCTATTGTTGCAGAGGTTCCTTCGGATTGTCGACGACCGTAGAAAATCCGGTGTCATCGGTCAATCCGAAAGGATGTCTTGTTTTATGGTTTTTGCGAGAGACGCTGGAAAAACAGTCGATGGATCTACGGTCACGATCAGCCATGCTCGATTATTCTAGCGGCGAGTTAATGACACAGGCCGACGTGTACAAGTTGCCAACGCAACTCATAGTTAGTGGTCATTGCCAAGGTTGGTTCTCGGAGTCTTGCATAATGCCCCGGTGACCATTCGCCCGAGGATTTTGCACGTGCGAGCGAGCGATTTCTGTGCGTCGCGTCGCCGTCGCGGCTCGAACGATGTCCTCGCGCGAATTGATCTTCAATTATGAACTGGCCGTCTCTCTTCCACGATTTCTTTTCCTCTATTCCTTCTCTTGTTTCCCTTCCTTCCGCCCGCGCTGTGTCAATTACCTGGTAGTCACGTGAGCGCGCCGGAAATTGTCTAGCGTTGTGCAATTCAAATGCTTGATTCCTATCAGCCACGACCTGGCGCAATCCCAGCCTCTATCGCTGGTTCGTGGAGGATCGAGGAGGATCCTGAAAAGATATTGTTTGCACAATGATGTTTATTAAAATTGGAAGGATTTTTAATCGGTAATCACTAATCACGATGTAAAAAAAGCGATTTGATTCTTTAAGAATGAATTCTGAACATTTGTTTTTGATCGAGGAAGGATTGAGAAGAATCCTGAAAAAATATTCATTGCACTCTTTTACATTTTTTGCACAATTAATATTCGAAGTCCCCAGGTTTTTTAATGACTGATCAGGATGTAAAAGAAGCTCAATAACATTCTTGTAATTAAGAATTCTAGAAGAAGTCGATGCATTATATGGATTCTGAAAATTTGTTGAATTATGAAAGAAACTGCTGTCGAGAAGGATGGTCTCTGCGGTCTGAAGAGATCTCTGTCCTTCACGGAACTCTGCGTGTCCTGCGATACTCTATGGTGTTTATTAACACTAGAGAAGAAATTATAGTCCCCTTATTTTTGTCGATATACATTGACAGAGACGGAGCATAGTCAGCTTTAACATGGAACAGAACCAATGCAGATTTTCAGCATTTTACAAGTGCGTATGGGCACCGACGAGACTGCCAGCCCCTGTGCTATTCAGCGATACCAGTAAGCGGGCGCGACTGGGCGCGGGGATAACGTGGAACTTACAGTGCTCTGATATACCACATCGCTAAAAGTTCCACCACCGACGAGATACTCGCCAAGTAGAAGAAGAATGATATAGTAGAATGCACACATTACCCATTCTGTAATTGCCTTATAATACTATCACCGACGAGATACTATCTCCACCGACGAGATACTATTAAAGACTGCCAGCCTTACGGGAGTTGGTGTCATCCGAATATTTCGGTGTTCTCATACGCCCTCTTGAATGTATTCTAGCTGGAGTAAGAAATAGAAGGCCATCGACGTGATCTTGTCGGTGCAGAAGGCCACTAAGGAGATTCTCATGTGCGTCGGTGAGAAGGCAAATCGTCACGGAACCATATTGATGTGAATTGTTACATTCTGCACCGAACTTAATATATATTAAGAAAGTAATGAAGCATAATTTTAGGAAAATCAACAATT
>CM052313.1:29594764-29759920 GCA_028455605.1 Lasioglossum malachurum
CAGCCGGTCACTGTCGGTAAATATAGCTAGCAGTTTGAGCGTTTTGCCACCACGTCAATGGGCGCTGTACGGACGCAAACTCGCAGCGACAATCGATAAAGTATGGAAACACGATAGATCCGATGTTCGATAATTTTTAAATCTATCAGTTTAGACTCGTTATAGAGAATCTCTTCGACTACGAGCTCGCATCGCGGCATCCAGGCAAATTTAAACGGGGGGATCATGAATCGAGAAATATGGGAATCAAAGATGGTAAGAAACTTTGAGATAATTAGAACGCTTACATATATGAATACTTACACTTAGAATACTTTCGTTCGAAGAAACCGGAAAGCCGAATAGACGTTCGGCTCCGTTCGGAACGTACTCCAGGAGGGATTGTCGTCGCCGGTGGTGGGTAAAGACGCGATCTCATAATTTTTATCGACGTCGGCCGCCTCCGTTGATGGGGCAAAAGGACGAACGAGAAGAGGCACCGTCGCAGGACGATGCAAAACGAGAACGGAAGAGAAGCGAAGAGAGGAGAAGAGGCAGAGGACGAGACAAAGAGTATGCACGGTGACTGGGAGGCGGTGAGAACTTAACCGTGGAACCGGTAGCCACCCAAGAAGGCGGTTCCCTTTCTCTCTGCTGGCGGCTGTTTAACGCGGCCTCCTTCCATCGTTTTATTTTTTCGCTGGTTCTCTTCGTCAAGGTTGTCGGAACGCGACCCGGCGAAGGGAAAGAGAGACGGGAATAGGAAGACGGCGGTCGTACGAGACCAGAGAAACGGAGAGACGAACAGATATACGGGGAAGATACAGAGAGGATGCGGAAAGAGGGGCGCAAAAGGAGCATCGGGAGAAGAAAGATAAACCGGCCTTTTGCACCTCACGACGTCGATGCGGGCGAGCTTGTTAATCCGACGTCTCAATCGGAAAGGTTGGGCGGCGCGGCACGGCCTCGCATGCTCTCTCGCATGCTCTCTCGCATGCTGGCGGCATGGTAGCTCCGGAGAGCCGCTGTAAAGCCGCCGCCGTCGCCGTCTGCGAGATGGTTCTCGCAGGGAATCGATGCGAGCCAGAAGAAACGGACCGCGGAAAGAGACCGCGAGGTACCAGGAAGAAATAAACGGTTTGATTCGAGGCGGCCTGCGTTCGGGTCTCGCGAAAATTTCACTTACACGATTACAGCGAGAGAGGGAGTCTCTCATCGTGGTGCCATCGCGTTTACGAGTACGCAGCACGTACACAAATTCGGTGCGTACACCGAAGCGAACGAAAGAAGAACGTCGCAAACGTGGACAGGGAGGGAGGTGGGGGACGACTGCCGGGGACCGAGGAGGGGGAGAGAGAGGGTGAGATAAGAGAGGACCGTACCAGCAAGGATTTTGGGAAAGATTACGACGGAAGAGGAGAGAGGATCGTAGAGAAAGTAAGAGAGGAGGATAGGAGCCTTGGCTCATAATAGGAGAAGAGACCGGCGCCTCTCGCAGCATCACCACGTGGCATTCGGCCAACTACCGTCTTCTGATCAATATGCTTAAAGCTAGTTCACTTCTCTTTCTATCTTGCCGGTTGCGTCTTCCTTCCCCCCTCCCCACGTTGCCATTCCTTCCTTCCTTCCTTCCTTCCTTCCTTCCTTGCTTGCTTGCCCATGGAAAGAAGCGACTGTCGCGAGAACCGCAGAGATTACAGTCGGCTATCGTAAACGACAAACTATGTATTCACTATCGCGAGAAACG
This sequence comes from Lasioglossum malachurum, assembly GCA_028455605.1. NCBI lineage: Eukaryota > Metazoa > Arthropoda > Insecta > Hymenoptera > Halictidae > Lasioglossum > Lasioglossum malachurum. The sequence goes on from CM052313.1 coordinate 29,596,491, forward strand.
CAAACGGGAACGGGAATGAGAACAAAAGAAGCCTGGGAACTGTAGGCAATGTTCGATTTCGCGAGACCGGTACTGTCCGAACACCGAACGGCTCCTCCGTTTCTTCGATTCTCGGAGAAACGAAGGGAACGGTGACGACGGAATACCGATCCATCCGGTCCGTCCGACCGAAAAAAAAAAAAAAAACTGTGGAAGCTCGTTCCCGTTCCTCGTCTCTCGCGAGCACAGCGGAAGCGGCCGTGGTACCACGCGTCAGCCACGTGGTGGCCGTTGGAACAACCCTTGTCTCCCGTTCTCCTCCCTCTCACTCTCTCCGTCTCTTTCTCTGTTAGCCGGAGGATCCTCGAGAGCAAGAGAAACGAGCGGCGCACCGTGCACCGAACCAAGCAAAATTATTCTCGCCCCCTCTGTGTCTAGTCTCCTCTCTTTCCCTCTCTCTCTCTCTCTCTCTCTTTCGCGATCCTTGCCCCGGACCTGGAACGCTTGCGCGCGAGCGATATCTGTGCTCTGTGCACTGTACACGCGTGCCGAAAGATGTGCCGATGAACAGCAGAAAACGCGGATCGGGCTGCAACGCGTAAACCAACAGACAGAGACAGAGAGACTCTTCACGCGGCTGGGGAAACCTACCCGCTCTCGCGTGCAGACGACACGTATTGGACACGTCTCTGTCGACGTCCGATCGTGCGATTCGATCGCGATTCGCCGAAGCCAACGTCGAGCAAAGTCGATCCGCGAACGTTTCTCTCCTCGTAGCGAAACCGTTCGCTGCGTTTCTGAGAGAAGAGAGAGAGAGAGAGAGAAACTTTCGGGAAATAGAAGAAGAAGATACAATCGTTTGCAGAAACTTCGAACTTCTTCGGAGAAGAGGAGGAAAGAAGGTATTTCCGCGTAGCGCGAGCGTTCGTCGCGTCTCCGAGAGAGGAAAAGGAAATTTTGGAGAAACAGAAGAAGAACTGGAAGCAAGAGGAGGCGAGAAGGTATAATAAGTTCGAACGTTCTTCGTAGCACGAGAAAGAAATTTTGGAGAAACAGAAGAGGAGGGTAGTGGAGGTAAGAAGAAGGAGAATCGTGGGCAAAAAGTTTCGGGTGGTGCGACGGTTTCGCGTGGTCGAGAACGTTTTCGGAACACCGTGTACAGGGGACCACCTATATAAAGTTATCGGGGAGTTTAGCCGGTCGTTGCAGTACCTATATCGTGGGTGGGTGGATGGTGTTTCGTTGGTCGGTGGTGGTGTTCGTGGTGGTGGTAGCTAGCGGTGGTGCTACTGCTTGGTGCCGGTGCTGCTGGTGTTGGTGCTGGTGCTGCTGCTGCTGTCAGCGGTGATGGTACGGCAGTGGTGGTATCGGTATTGGTAGTGGTGGTGGTGGTGGTGGATGCCCCTCAGTGTCCGGCGCGCCTCCGACAAGCGTGCTTCGGTCGTTACAGGGATCCTTCGGCGTTTCGTCTCGCGTTATCGTGGACGATATCGGTGGCTCGTGGGAACCGCGACCGAGGAAAGGGAACGAAAAGTAAAAGGACGGTCGGGAGAAGAGGATCGCGGGGGAAAGATAGGAAATTGGGTAAAAATAAGGAGAATAGGGAGAACCGTAAAGGAGCGGTGTGTTGGTCGGGTGGTCGTTGGTTGCAACGGTATCGGCGGCATCGGACACGTTCTTCGCACGGATCCACGGATAGATCGAGGGCGGAGAAGGATGCAGGCGGGATCTACACGCACGGAGAGGCTCGTGCACGTCAGGAACACGCGGTTTATCGGATCACGGTTCCTCTCGGACGTACAGTAGGAACGAGTGCCGGCACGCCGGAACAAAGCGGCAGCCGCCAGCGGAAGGTGGAAAAGAAGGCTTTGCTTGCCGGCCGGACCACCACGGGATCCTCCTAAAGGAGCTCTGGCGCCGGCTCGGATGCCTGTCGTTGCGCGTTCGGTCGCGGCAGACTTTTAAATGGTGCATCATTCCGAAGACCTTAGTCGTAGTGAGACATTAGGTACGCGTAGAAAGTGTCCGAGAAAGTCGAGGAGACCTTAGTCGCAGCTCTTGGTCGTTCATCGGGGCGGAATCGCAAGCAAGCACGCCGTTGCAACAAAAATCGGAGGAAACAAAACGGAGTCGAAGGGAGAACATCGAACGACGAAGAAAAAGAGAAATCGATCGTCTCTCTCTCTCTCTCTCTCTGTGTGTGTGTGTGTGTGTGTGTGTCTCTTTCTCTCTCTCTCTCTCTCACCCGTTTCTCGGAAGTTGTGCGGGAACGTGGACGGAGTTCGCGGAGAGGAATTAGGGTCAACAACCCGGTTCTCCCTCTGGTAAAAGTCGAGGCTCTCGGGGACAGTACCAGGATCGAGATCAGGATCGGAATCGAACGCGAGATCTCTCGGTCCGGTCGCGGCGAGAAACGACAGGCACACGGGAGTCACGAGTGGCACGAGTGGCACCAGTGGCACGAGAGGCACGAGGCAAGGTATGATCGACGTGATCGGGAGGGTGGCGATTGTCGTCAGTGAAACGGTGCGAACGGGAACAAGATAGGACCAGAGAACCGATATATCTAGCGATAGGTAGATAGTTAGATAGATAGTTGGACGGCTAGATAGATAGGTAGCTAGATAGATAGATAGACCAAAGTAGAAGAACGAGCGGAGAAACGGATCGCGAGGAAGCGACACACAGAGAGAGAGAGAGAGAAAGAGCTGAAAGAGATCACGAAGAATCGAGGAAACGAGGGTTAACGGTGACAGGAACGAGGAACAGGAAAGCGGAAAGCGGAAAATAAGAGGAAAGAGAGGAAGAACGAGAGAAAGGGAAACGAGAAGAAGAAGAGGAAGAAGAAGAAGAAGAAGAAGAAGAGGCGGAGAAAGCGAAAGATCGTGGCCGTGTCGGAAGGGGTGGGCCACGTACCTGTGGACGTGCAAGCCGCAACAGCGAAAAGGAGCGCGAATGGCCGAAAACACGAGCAGGGTGTACCCGGTTGTTACGGCGGTCCATCTTGCGGGTGAGATCGATCCTGAAACAGCGGCACCGGGTAGTTGGTAATGGGGGGTTTTGGCGAGAATGCCTTTTCCCTGTCGTCGTGGTCGTCATCGCCGTTCTCGTCGCCGTTCTACGCAATTCTCGCCCTCTCAACAGGTCCTTCTCGTCGTCGTCGTCGACGTCGTAACCGTTGTTCGTCGCCGTGCCGCGGGTCAGAGGCAGCTGGAACATCCGCAACGGACATCCAACAGCAGCTACAACAGCAAGAACAAGAACAAGAAGAGAAACAACAGGAAGAAGAAGAACAACTCGGGCTTCGGCATCATCACCGGCACCAACAAGATCAGCAGGATCCGCACCGGCACGTCGACTCCCTGCGGAATAGGCTCGCGCTCGCCACGCTCGGCCTGCTCGCACCGGCGAACGGACCGGCGAACGGTACCGTCCTCCTCGGTGGTATCCGCATCCGTAGCGGCGGTTCTACCGGTAGCAGTAGTAGTGGTAGTCGTAGTACTAGTAGAGGAGGGAGGAGGCGGTGGGGGAGGAGGAGGTGACTCGCCGCCGAGATGCACCAGGTGCCGTACAGAGCGGGACTCACCTCAAACGCAGGTCGAAACGGAAGCCTCTCGGAGAAGAGTGTTGCTGCCACCTCTCGGTTCGATCCGCCTCCGATCGATTCCGGTCGATCTCGGCAAGATCGAGATCGGGACAGAGACAAAGATCGAGACCGAGGACCCCCGACGGCACGAGTCGCCGCTTTCAGATACACCGTCGGCAGAGGAACCTGTCGACTTCCCTCGAACCTGTTACTGATAGGCCTGGCGATTTGCTGGCTGACCCTGTCGCCGGTTCAGCCGAGGCAGAACAACCATCACCAAACCTGCCCTGGTTGTCCGCACCAGCAGCAACAGCATCAACACATGCACGAGTCGCATCGGGGCGGTGGTTCGAAGGACACCGCCGCGCCCACCCCGGACGATCTCCGGTTGGAGGCGATCAAGCATCAGATCTTGACGAAACTCGGCCTGAGGAACAGGCCGGATGTGAATAGGACGCTGGCCACGGTGCCGAGACACCTGGCCCTCGAGACTCTCTACAGAGCCGAGGCGCAAACGTTTCGTTACCCGGACAAATCGCGAAACGAACACGAGAACGCGTACTCGGCCGAGTTTCTCTACGGCGACGACGATTACTCGTATCGGAATCTCGACCAGCAAGCCGAGAGCTCCACCGAGGACACCGCCGGAATAGGTTACGGGGACCACGAAGACCAAGACGCGCAGGAAGAGATGGACGACTTTTACGCGAGGACCTCGGAGATCATCACTTTTGCCGAACCTGGTGAGTCTCTCTTCTTCTTCTTCTTCTTCTTCTTCTTCTTCTCCCTCTACTTCTTCTTCGTCCCTGTTCCGCCGTTCTCTCGCGTTCCGTTCTCTTTTCATTGTTCTCCGAATCGCTCGAGATCGCCCATTTTTCCGGCGAACCGGAGAATACGCGTGTCCACGCCTCGCCTTGCCTCGCCTCGCCTCGCGTACTACGACTCGACGCAGGGATGAATGAACTGCTCGAGTGTCGGCCGTAAATGAACTTCTGCTCTGCTCTTCTCTGCTCCGCTCCGCGTGGGCGTGCATGACAAATGTTCGGACCAGCATGCCGACATCGGTTTCGAACCAGCGGAAAGTTCATCTAAACGGGTCCCGTTTCTAATTGCGAAAACATTTCGCAGGGATCTCGCTGTCCGAATGCTTCGCGATCTCTGAACGATACAGTATTGTCACCGTAAACGCATAAGCCTCGCGGGGATCTGTATGCGTTTATCTGAGACGGGTAGCTATTTTTTTGAGCTTCAAAGGCCGAGCCGGACGTAGGGAAGGACGGCGCGTGTAAAGAGAGACCACGCGGGGGCCTTTGAACTATGCCGGCGAATGCGACTCTCCGCGTCTCTTTCTTCCCCGTACGCTGTCCTACTTTGGGCTCGAAACTTTCATCGTCAATTAAACCATTAAATACAGTTGAAGTTATACCGTGTTTGGTCTTTTTTAATCAGAAAAATGCCACGAATATATCGATGAAAGTTTCACACAAAAATGAGTAATGATAAAACAGATTAAATATTGGTGTTACATTGAGAGGATGCACGGGCCTTTAAACTGTGTCGACATTATTGATTGATTGATTGATTATTCATTAGCTTTCTCAGCTACTTCGGTTTACATTTATGTTACAATATATTTGTTATAACGAATTCCTTTAGCATTCTCTTGACTCTATCTAAACTTCCACAGCGTTCAGATTTGAGATCAGATTACTAAAGTGGAGGGGATATTTTTTCTGCGTTTATCTGCTACAGCTTTTATCCGTTCATAGAGGATTCACCGTATTTAGTATCGAAAGGAAGATCTCCGTTGAATCGGCTACAGTTTTTGAAGTGAGAACTTCTTCAGGCGCTCCGCGTACATAATTGCTAACCAGTGACGGAGTCTGATCCGTCACGCTCCCAGGTGAAACGCTGTTCGGGTAAACTCGAGGGAGACGAGCTTAGAGGAGCGAACGAGGAACGGACAGGTGTGCAATCGCCACAGAAGTTTTCACTTCGATCGTGCGGTCTTATCCGCGCAGTATTGGTGTGTTTCTCCCCGTTTTCGAAAGTATTCTTCGCAGAGCGATTTTCTTTGGAAGAATTAGACTCGCGGGGCGGTGCAGCGACGCGAGAGGAACGCTTTACGACGTCGAATGAATTACTCGAGCCGCAATAAAATCGTAATAAAATTGTCGGCTGATGTCGTCGTCGCACCGCGCCAGGTACTCTCCGCGCCCCGCAAGTTGTCCCCGGAGACTTTGCACAGGGGCCAAAGGATGTACTCGCTCGCAGCCAATGATTCGACGTCACACACTTTCGCCAATAATTCGGCTAGAAGCGAAAGTGCGTGTGGAACGGTCCAATCTCAGCAGATCTTTATGCTAATTAAAACTTTTCTACCCGAATCACGAGAAACTCGAGTGAAATAGAAATTTCTTTTCTTTCTTCGCGTGTGTATAATAGTTTGAAAATAACATGACAGTATTTTTAAATTCTTCTAGTGTTCTTACCGTTGCATATTACCCTGCATAAAATGCATAAAATTCGCTGTCTACTAATCGCTCGTGCGTCGCACACCGATCCGCTCGAGAGTCGACTGCCCGGTCGAGCAACCGGGTCGAACAGGACCCAGGCGTCGCTGTCGCGGCAGGAAGCTCGCAGAGGTTTCGTACTTTCCGCCGCGCGGAACTTTTGTCCGCGGTTTAGGGTTGCTCGCGTTTATCGCAGCCCGGCTCGGCTCGACGGTGAATGGTTTATGGATCCCGCGGGAGGCTAGCCGCGCGAGAAACTTTCGGTAAACACGGAGTACCGGTGAGAACACGTGGACGGAGAGGAGGCCGGAGAAGGCGCGGTGAAGTCGGGCTAGACGACCGGACGGCATCGATGCCGTGTATCTAGGCTGTCGAGGCAGGCGGGGAGACGAGCACGTATAAACCCCGTCTTTAGCAGCAAGGTGTAATGCTTGATGCTTATAACTCGGTGGACAGGCGCGCGGCGCGAGCTAGCAACCGCGGGAGCCGCGTTTAACTTCGTTAAGTCATTTGAAAGTCCACCTCTCCCCGAGCGAGTCGAATAAATCTATTTTCCCGTAGTACGAACACGGCGACCGCGACCGTAACGATTACGCGACGAAGCCTCATTACGATGATTATTGCGACCGGATACCGCGGGGGCGGTAATGCACCCCACCTGTTACGGTTTACGGAGCAAATAAGTTTATTATTCAGCGGGTGGCCACGTCACCGACGCGACCGGCACGGATCAAACCGCGCGCACCTTTCCCTCCGCCTCCCTCCGCGGCCCGTTCTCTTTCCGTTCTTTATTTTCGTTCGAGTAACTGTCACGCGGAGTCCGAGTTCGAGTTGTTCTTGCTAGTTTTTTTTTTTTTTTCGAGAACGCGCGAGTACGCTCGCGTGTGCCGGTTCGACGTCCGCGACGCACCGAAAACCTGGGAACGCGCCGTCCGCGTTCGCGTTTGCGTTCGCGTTTGCGTTCGCGTTTGCGGGGAGAGAACGAGACCAGGAAAGAGGAGGCGAGGGAAGGACGAAAGGAAAGCAAGACGGCAAGAAAGAAATCCGCGAACGTCACGGATGACACCTTGGTCCGCGTGCATGCGTAGCCACACGCTCGCGGCCACGTGGCGTTCGGCGATGGGTGTTGCGGCGGCTCCGAAGCGGGCGACGTGCGATGGGTGACGGGCAACGGGCGACGAGAAACGGCCGCGGCTGGGGCCGGGGCCGGGGCCGGGACCGGGGCGATCTATAGTTCGTTCCGTAGTTCGCTAACTCTAAGTTTAACAATAAGGGTAATAGAGCCGGCCGGAGGTAGAGGCGGTAATACCGGCGAGCGTTTATTCCCGCACGTTACGCCGTGTATCCGTATCTAGCATTCGTGCTCCTGCCACTACCGGTAAATTAACGAGCCGCTGTTGCAATCCGTTTCGTCGTTCTCTCTCTCTCTCTCTCTCTCTCTCTTGCGGGTCCAGCTATCGTTCGCGGCTCTCTCGAACCGATCGCCGGATCATCGACTAAGTACCATTAGCTTGTGCGGCACCTTTTACCTCTGGCCGATAGGCTCGTCCATTCCGTCGGAGTGATTCACGCGGCCACGATTCCCACCGCGAAACCGTTTCCACGTTCCTTCTGCCGTCGAACGATCACGGATCTCAGCGACGATGGATGCAGACGACTCGACGATTCGTTCGAATCGCCGGGTGTCGACCCAAGATCGATCGTTCACATTTCCCGCAAGTTTGAACCGCGTGCGAACGTTGTTGGTCGCCTCTTCTCTTTCGGCGAGTATCGATCTCCGTAACTGTGTCGATAGCCGATGAAACCGCGTGGAACGCGAGACTACCGAAACGAACGTGTCCCACCGATCGACGATGGTTACCGAGAGCAATGCACTCGCGGTTAGCGACTCGAGGCTCGCGGCGTTACCCGCGCGAGACCCGGAAGGATCGCGAAATCTTCAGGTTTTCCGGGGAATAGGCCGGGCGAGGAGAAATTTGTTGTCGGCCGGGACCCGAGCATCGCGCATCGATGGGCGCACCGTAAACCGTAATGCGCTCTCTCCGTTAATATCGCCGTCTCTATAGATAGCCAGCGAACACGTCATGCTTTTTGAAGAAACTAAAGAAACTATAAACCGCCACCGCCTCCCCGGTATCGATCCGCGGCGGCTGCCGGGGGGAGAAACTTTTTGTTCCATATTTTTTTCGTCCACGTAAGTTACGAAAATCGTAAGCGGTGGCGTCGTTGCGCTCGATCGAACATGGGCACATCGGCGAGCCGGGGAATCGCTGAATCGCCGAATAGCTTCGACGAGGCGAGCTCTCGCGAATTCGCGCGATTCGTAATCGGCACGGCGCGCGGCGCAATGGCGTACGCCGACGTGGCGCGAGACTCGCGATTATCGGGCCGGGGCGGGCCGCGAGAATACGCGAAAAATGTTAACGAGCATTCCAACGATGTTCCGTGCACTCGGAATTACCGTCGCGAACATTTTTATGAGCTATCACCGCGTCGTCGTCGCCACCCACCCTTCTTTCTGTCTCGCGAAGGAGTGAGACGCGATACTTTCGATCCGCCATTGATCCTCGCGGATATCCGGCAATCCTTGATTAGGGTTGTTACCCCGGAATCTTCGCGTTCGATCGTCGAGACCGCGTTCTCTTTTCTCCGTTTTCGGCGCGGGGGCGGTTCTCTCTCTCTCTCCGTCTTTCTCTGTTCGTGCCGTTCCTCTTACGTGCAATGTCCGTCGGCGGGTAATCGAATCGAGTAGCTTTCGCTGGTCCGGCAACCCTTACCGGGGAGAACGAAGAGACGACGACGGTCTCCTCCCCGATTTTGGGGCTGGAGTCGGAGTCCCTAGCGTAGACCGGACGCATTATCTTATTGAATCGGCGGAACGTCCGGCTGACGACTAATCTGCGTTGCCCACGAATTCCATGGGGTCTCCGGGAACCCGATAAATTTACGGACGTCTCCGTGGAGGGAGATGAGGCCTCAAAAAAAAGTTTCAGAGGCGGATCTTTAGCAATTCACCTACGCTCGCGATCTCAAAATTGAAATGGCACTCTGGAAATATTCCATGCGCTATCTAAACTGTGATGCCCAAGGTGGTTCGGAACCCACCTTATAAAAACTGCAGGTCCCGTCGCTAATGACCATAGCAGTCGATGCGACGTTGAACAAATAAATAAAAGAAAGAAATTGAAATGGCACACCACGACACATTCTGAGGCTGAAGTCATGGCTGAAACGTCTGAAACGTCCGACCGACGACTAAGGTCCCGATGAATTTGTCTCCGTTGGCAGATGCGGCCTCGAAAAATATTCCCGAGGGATGCGGAAAAAGTTTTCTGTTTAGCGATTCACGATCCTTCGAAAGGAAGTGCCAGCCACCTGGTTCCGCCGTTTCGACCGACGTTTCATCTCGGGGAATGGTCGAGCGCGATCTCGAACTTGAAATGGCCCGCGACGACACGACGCTGAAGATGCGCCACCGGATACCTCTCCGTAGGTAATCGAGGAAGCGAAACGCCGATGTTCTTCGGTTTGACAGGGTTATCCGAGGAGGCGGCGTATTCGGTTCTCCGTGGCCGCCACTCGAAATCGATGCGATACAACGCGGTTTGGATAAGGGAAACGGCGTCGGTTAGGGGTAGAAGGAAGGGAAACCGGCGAGTTTCCGGCGAGAGTGGAGAGAGCGCGCGCGCGACATCCTCGGGGGCCAAACACGGCAGGGGAACGTCGGATTTTACAGCGCGTGAGTAATGACACCGTGTAAAAACAACGTTTATATTCTCGCCACCCTTCGACAGCGAAGCGCGAGCCATTTCGGGATGCTCGGACTACGTAAGATACCGTAAGAATTTATGAGTCTCAACAGCCGTCGTCGACAGCGCGCCACCGTTCGCTTTACCGTTTCGCCCAGCCGTCAAGGACGAATATGAAATCGCCGGAGACAACGCCGGAGACGACGACGGAGGAGATAACGACGCACGGACGACGACAAGACGCCGACGATCGCGCGACGGAGGCGTGAAGGCCGGGCGAGCCGAGAACGGCAGAGAGGAAGCCGCGGAGAATAGCGGAGGCTGTCTCGAGGGAGGCGACCTTCGACGGATTCAAGATTAGCCGATCGAAAGACACGAGATGGTGGGTTTTCCACCGCGAGAACGGTGGGAAACGTAACGGGCACGGTGTGGCTAACAATAATTGCCACCGCGTTCCGCGTGATTCATGATTGGCCGATCGAAAGACACGACGAGACCGAAAGGGTGGAAAATGTGACGGCTAACAATAATCGCCACCGTGTTCCGCGCGATCGTCGAACCCGTTCTCCTAGTCGAGGCACACGGTCGTTACCGGCGTTTTCTCCGCCTTCCGGCTCCTTTTTTTTTTTTTTTCAAGCTTTCGCTCCCTCCGTTCGGTGGTGGCGAACCCTTGCCCCTTCGCTCCTCTGCCATCTCCTCGGGACTCTGGAGCCATTCTATCGGCATTGCCCGAACGATGCGCCGATGCGTATGTTGTAAGCCGCCTGCAGTCATAATTTTAGCGGTTTATTGTGCCCCGAGTTTTTCATGTTCTAGAAGAAACCATTACACGTGACAAGGGGAATTGCACAGTGTATTGCCAGTCGCGCCTGGAAACAGACGACCGGCTCAGCCTCTAGGCTGGTACGCACGGCTGGCGGCCTCCCCTACACCCCTTACAGCCACCCCTACGCGCAATGAGCGACGCGCGACAACCGACTCAACGCTCTGCCAACAATCATTCGCCCCGGTTAATTAGCTAGATCCGCGGCTCGACGAGCGCCGCGTGTGTGTCTCCTGTTTTCACCCTACCCCGGTAAGCCTCCGATCCACTTTATACGGGCTCGGTTTCTCAACTATTTCACGCCCAACTAACTACCGGAATAATTAACCCGCTCGACTCGCGCCTAGGCGCTCACCCTCCAGCCGAACGAGGACGAGTCTCGTTGTTCTATTCGCGTGAACGCGGTCGCCCGAAGCGCCGACCGATCGAACTAGAAAAACAAGTCGTTCGATCGTCACCGGTTTTATACGAATTTTTCGACAATTTTCTCTGCCCGACGACCAGGCCCGTCTACGACGATCGGAGATCTTGGAATTCGTGTGGTACCGAACCGATCGAAGAAAGGAGAAATCGTTCGATCATCCCCGGTTTTCTCGATATATTTCGAAGTTTTCTTTGCAACGACGAGTCTATGGGGATCGGAGATCGTGGAATGCGTCGCGTTTCTCTGCTGCCGAACATGGACGAGTGTCGTTCTCCTCGCGAGATCGCGATCGATCTCTCGCACGCGAAACGCGAGCCGATCGAACGAAGAAGAAATCGTTCGATCACATCAGTGGATTTTTTGAAATATTTAAAAGATTCTCTCTGCCACGACCAGGCCGGTCTACGAAGATCGAAGATCGTGGAATGCGCCGCGGTGCGTCGTGGAATTCTCGCGGTTAGCCCGCAGCCGCAGCACAGGGAACGTATTCGATTGTTCCGGGCGTTCGACCGCAAAGCTGCTTCTCTTCTTGTTCTTTCTCTCCTTCTCTATCCTTCTATTTCTCTCTGCCCTCCCCGTTTCTCCCGTTGTTTTCTTTCGCGTTGCCCTCAGACACGCTCGCCCGTCAGAAACTTTTCTACGAAAGTTCCGATCGGATATTAATGTCGAGCGACCTTCTGAATATTTTATCCTCTCGGCCGTTGAAACCGAGGAAATCGATCCGCCTCCGTTAACCCTCTCCCCGCTGAAGGCGGACGGCCGATTTTCGGCCGTGCTTTCTCCCAAGGTGGCTTTTCCCGCTCTTTCCACAGGCCCACCCCCGATCGGGAATCACATTAATTGCTCCGCGAAGCGAAAACAATCCGTCGGGCGACGAGAGACGTCGTCGAGACCGATCGATAAGACTCGAATGAGATGCGTTCCGTAGCCTCGAAACCTTTCGTCGCCGCGGTTCGACCCCCGAGAATGAGTCGACGTGCTCGATTCGAGATCAACCGACGTCGCGAGTCGCGTCGAGACGCTCGAGAGGCGACTCGTACCTAAATCTTCTTTTTTCTTTAGTTTAAGAACGTGTGGAAAAAATACTTTTACGTATAACTCGGGGAGATGGTCTTCGGTTTCCCCAATTTGGAAAACCACATGTCAGGACCTACGCCCTTTCCTCCGTCAACTTCTGGCTCACTGAAGGGCTAGACGGGCTCCGCTTTTCGCATTTCTTCCGTCTGGTTTATTATGCGAACTGGCTCCAGTCGTGTTCTTGTCCAATCGTGCCTGAAATCTGCCGGCTACGCAAAACGATCGTTTCACTGATTTTTCTTATTGTTTAATTTATTTATTTATACAGTTCGCATCGACATCCTGGTTATTAACGAGTAGGTGTAATTTAAAACAGTAGACTTTAAACAATTGAAGAACATCAATTGTTTGCAGCTCATGAACATTATTAAAAAATGAAAGAAATTTTTATGTGGTCCCCGTCTGTTGCAGTTGATGCAAACTTATTATTACTTTAAAACGATTGATTTCTTTAGCAAGTACAATATTTTTACATGAAGCTTACATTATATTTATGACTAGACTGCGGATCTTTATGCAAAATAAAAAATGTTCGCATTGACCCCAAGATACGGGAGCCAAGTAAAAATGTCTTTCTTCTTTTAATTTTCCTGGTATCCTCAAATCTTTTTAATATGTCCACTGTTTTAAATTATACGTACCCCTTTCTGTGTCATAAATGCATATAATCCGCGGTCTATTTATCACACAAAAATGATTAAGTCATATTCTTATATTATTTGCAATGCATTAAACACTTTACCTACCGAAAGCATCGAAATTTTGTTTTACATTATAATTATTGCGGGTGACTTGTTAGTTCACAATGAAAATTGCTGTTGCTATCGAAGGCTCCATTGAAAAGCGGTTTTTAGCCATGTACTATAGACAAACCTATGCAATAATCGCCGGTCGGTAACGTGTTAAGAATCAAATAATTCTCTACTTTCCTTCTGGTTTAAAGGACCGCAGCGAATACAAAGCCGCTTTTCTCGTAGCTCCTTATTTCACCAGTACGGAAAGCAACCGTACGCAATTTTATTTTTACATCCATTAGCGACGTATGTACGTTTTCATAGAATGCATGGCGAAGGTCGAACGTCGATCGAGATACAGAGCGTCGGGGGTGTCTTGAGACATTGCGTATAAGACAAGTCACCCCACCCGGAGCGTTTCGTTGCTGCATGGGGCGAATCCGATCGCGAGGTCGAGAGAGACGCGTATTTTATTTATCAGCCGCTTGTTACGTTACGCTAACGCTTCTTATGCGCTTCTCTGCGAGCCAAAGGTGAACGAGAACAGCCGGGAAAGAGACGCGAGGACGGAAAAAAGACGGGAATATCGGTAACGAGCGTCTCGCGAACGACGCGCGACGCGTAATAAACGAGGAATCGTCGCGACGAACGATACACGGCTCGAGACCCGCTATTTCTTAGAATGTTCGTCATTGCCGGATGAGCTGTTCTGGTAGACTTCTGGAGAGATTTCTGTCGTAGTGGCCTGGCCATTATACGCGCTCGACGGTTGTTCTCTTTTAAAAGAACTTGGCTGCGGCTCGCCCTCGCCCTCGTCCTCGCGTTCGCCCTCACCTTCGCCATCAGGGCCGTGCGGTAGATTTTCTCAGTGTGACGCAAGTCTTTAAAATGCCCTTAAATATTTTTCATCTTATATAACCTTCGATTGTGCAATTCTAAAAAAATTCTCTTTCGCGCTAACTGCTCGCCGACCATCCACCTGCACCAGAAACCGAAATCGAAGGGCACCGAAAGCGCTTAGAGGCGCGCGGTAAATTATAAATCGTATACATCAACAGATCCGAATAACAGACCAATGTGGAAAAGCGTTGCGCAAAGATTTATAATTACTGAATGCTTTGAATTTTATTTTGATTTCGAATTTTCATGAAATCATTTCCGATTTTGATGAATTGTATTTGATTAATGCCGCCCCCTTACGGTGCCGCCTTTCGCGGCCGCCTCTCTGTATCGTAGCACGGCACGGCCCTGTCCGCCATCGCCTTTCGCAATTCTTCATGAAAGCTGAAGAGCGGTAACTCGCCGCACTCTGCGGCAGCGATTTTCTTTTTTTCCCGACCACCCTCGGACGCTCGTCCGTCCGAGAAACGAACCGTTTCTCGCAGTACCGAAAACATCCGGGGAATTAGAGCGACTTTGGGGAGAACGCGGTACCCGAACCGGCGGCTAAACGTTTTTCCCTATCCTTCTTACCGGGACGAAGACAATAATCTCTCTCTCTCTCTCTCCCTCTCCCGTCGTCTTTGTCTCTCGTTAGCTGCCGGCAAACTATGCCAAGGCTCGGAATCTTGCGGGCGCGCGCGATTGATCTATTTTCATTTAACGAAACCGTCACTTGTTTTCGCGGACTGGCCACGATTAGGTAATATAATCGATACGCGTAACCGCTGGCTGGATCCCACACGAGCACGAACACGGACACGGCTATTAAACGATCCGCGGCGACGCGTCGCGACGCGGGGTAATCCGTTAAAATCCATCGGTTTGCGCGCGCTCTTAGCCGTAATAGCGCATTCAAGGTCGCCCCGCCGCCTCACCGCCTCGCTACCTCGCCACCTCGCCGCCTCGTCACCTCGCCCATCGTGAAACCGTGGAAAGGAGGTGCTCCGCCGAGACCTTCTCGACCTTGGCTGCAAACTGGAGGATCCAACGGATCGGGGGAACGGCCCGTTACGATCGGGTTTCTAATGGATTCTCCTATCGGTGGAACGGTACGTGGTAGACTCGGTGAAAGAGCCGGGAACAATCGTGTCCCCTCGATGGAATCGGTCGGCCCAGAGAAGCTGGTTCTCTCGAACCGGGAGTTTACGCGCGCAGACGATAGGTAAGGGTGCTCGAAAGTGTTCGAAGGTCACGACGTCGGGGCTGACGAACCAGGACCAGACGAACTAGTTGCGAATAGTTCGAAGCGGGACAGGGTCGAGAAGATTCTCCGACCCTCGAACCGTCCCGATCGAACCTGTCTCGAGAAGCGATCTCGATGACTCTCGATGACTCCCCTACCTGCCGAACGACTCGCGATACGTCGTCCATACAGTTCGCCCTCCTTCGACGGAAATGCTAAACGAGAGAATCGGAATTCCCTCGCGATTTCCCCCGGAGCGACGCGGATGGATCGGAGGGCTGCTGGGCGTGTCTCGCCGACACTTCTTCTCGATCTTCAACCCTTACTACGCTTCGCAAGGGTCATCGTTCGAATAGTTTAGAATCTACGGCTGCTGCCAGGACAGTCGAGGCGAGGCGTGTTAACGCTAAACCTACCACCGCCTGTCGAATGGTCGGCTTCTGGTTTTTTGATAATGATCCCTTCACAGAGAAAGTCTATAGAAATTCTCTGTGATGTCATTTGCACAAGGCTGCGCGCTGACTGTAAGCTGAGCAACACGCACGTCTGCTAAATTACTCTCACAAAGGCCGTACATTGTCCAGTCGAATTGACTCGAGACATCTGCGAGTTTTTCGTCGCGGTTATCGTCGGGCCTGTTCGAACGACTCCGTCAACGTCGGAGGATCTACGTCTTCGGCACTCGGATCGATGGGATCGCTAGGCGCGAACGATCGCCGAGGATGAAATTCTAGTCGGCGGACGATATCTTTGGGGAGAAGGGAGTAGGTTGCGAGGAGGTCGCGCGAGAGAGCGAGAGAGAGAGAGAGCAGAAGGGGCGGGGGTTGAGAGAGAATCGTTCGAGAAAGTCGTGGACGAGAGCCACCACCGGAGTTCGTTCAACCTGAAGGAGCATCCCAGGGACAAACTCATCTCGGGCAGGACGAACAGGGGTTAAGGCACGACCTTCCCAGGCGATGGCAACTGGGAAGAAAAAAAAATGGGGGATTCCACCCTTTGTTCCACCGTCTCTTCTCCGCTATCGCGGGAAATATCGGCAACGGGGGGAGGGGCAGGAACGATCCGAGGGTGGGACGGGGAGCGGCTGAGAAGTCGGAGGAGAGTCCGAGGAGCCCGAGAAGCCCGAGAAAGTCCGAGAAGCCCGAGGAGAACCAGAAGAGAGAATACGGCGTGGAGAGGAGAGAGAGAGAGAGAGAGAAAGAGAGAGAGAGAAAGGAGAAAGAGGTGGAACAGAGAGGTTGACGGGATGTTCAGGATGGGATGGAACGGTTCGAGAGATGCGTTGGAGTGGGACAGGGTCGAACTCATGGACGAACGAGCCGACGGATAGGACGGCTGGCGCCTGTAGTCAGATCGATGCACGTGGCTCCAGCTGGGCGCCGCTCTTCGTACATCTCCTACACTCCCTTTTATTCCCTCTTGACTCTCCTCGTCCTGCCGCTACAGTACTCTGCTCTAGGATAGAAATCGAGGGTGTGTTTCTCCCCCCTCTCGCCGTCTCCTCTGCTTCCTTTTCCGCCGTGCTCTATCTCTCTCTCTCCTATTATCCCGCCAGCCTTTACCCTCTCACGAATTCTTACGCGGCCACACGCGCCTGTCGTACATCTCTACCGCGTTTCTTCTCCTCTTTTCCGATTCCCTCGTTTCTTTTTCCCTGGTTCCTCCTTTCTTCTCTCTTCGTCCGCGAATTCGTTCCCGTTTCTCCGTGGACCCGCCGTTACAGCGAGGACGAGTGCAAGAGGAAAAAAAGAATCGGAATACGAATCGCCGCGTTCCAGCGACGCGAAAACTGCGTGGGTTTTCCGGTTCACCAACCCCGTGTACCCAATTCATTTAATCGCCGTAATCCGAGATTGGCGGGGTTGCGCTTGCGCGAGAAACCTCTCTCTCTCTCTCTCTCCTCTCCTCTTGTGGCCTGTTCCCCTCGAAGCTGGAGAAAAAAAGGCGAAAGGAAAGAAAAGAAAATTGAAAATCATAGGATCGTTGGGTCACCGGCGTCACGGGGATCGTTCATCACTACGCTGCATAGTTTTACCCGATCGGTCGGTTGGTCAGTCGGTTCGATATTCGCACGTATAAGAACGTTCTTAGGGGGTTTAGAGATCCTCTCCGATGAGTTTCCGCGGCGGTGCCCGTTATCCGGATAAATTAATGATCACGATACTAGCCCGGAATGAAAGCAGCGAGATTCCTTTCCCGCGGAATGTCTATAGCACAAAGGGCAGTCGTTGGGAATCATCCTTTAACAAAGGAGTATGATTCGTGTAATTGCTCGCCTCGCCGCAACAGCAAGAAAGAGAGGGGCAAAGGGGAAGAAGAGAGAGAGAGAGAGAGAGACGCTTTGGCTCGGGAAACGCCCCGCTCTCTCGCCGATGCTCTCGCCTCGGATACGTCTCATATTTCCCGCAAAGTCAATCGATCAACTCTACGACTTAAAACGACAGCGTTTTCATTTTTCGAAATGAGAGGGCTCGCCGCCGTTGCGCAACTCCCAACGTTGCGCAGTCCGCGGCGCGGAACGATCGGATCTTTGTCAACATCTTTCGAAAAATCGAAGGAACACGCGAGGAATGGAACAATCGGTTCTTTATCGGCATCTTCTGTCCGGAAAAATCGATGAAGCACGCGAGGGAACGATCGGTGATCCGGTGCTAAAACTTCATTTCGGGCGACCACGTCCGTAAAATGTCGAACAGCTTTCTCTTCGCAATCTAGCCAGACTCGAAGAAAGAATAGAATCGATCGGTGCGAGGATCAAGTCGTAGACGGAGTCAATTATTATTTTCGTAGTCGATGGAGCCGACATTCCCGTTGTTATTTTTCATTTCCGGTGACCACGTCCGTGAAATTTCGAACAGCTTTCCCTTTGCAATCTAGCCAGACTTAGTTTTAAGAAGTAAGATCGAGGAGAAGAGAGAATAGAATCGATCGGGGCGAGGATCAAGTCGCAGAAGGAGTCAATTATTATTTTCGTAGTTGATGGAGCCGACAGTCCCGTTGTTATTTTTCATTTCGGGCGACCACGTCCGTGGAATTTCGCACAGCTTTCCGCGATCGAGGAGAAGAGGGAACGGAATCGGTCTCAATTATTATTTTCGTAGTCGCTGGAGCCGACATACTTTTATTGAATTCGCACGACCGGGAATAACGTGTGCCGAGCGTCGTGGAGGATTTCCTTCTGGAACTCTCCAGTGGAAACTGGGGAATTAGGATAGCCGTCGGAAAGGTCGAACTCCGAATGAAATCGGAGCGGAGCTGTGGTGGTGGATGGTCGCCGATGGCGTGCGACTCGTACTCGCGACGGCGGCTATGATAATGAACAGCATCGATATTTACGGAACGAGGATGGTGACGAGGCACGCGACAATCGACGACCGAGCCGCGACGCTAGATGCTTTTTTCCAGGAACGTAACCTTCCCCGTGCTTTCTTATCGCCCAAACAAACGAGTCGATTCGCGTCATGATTTTCCCGTGAATCAACCCTCCCCTTTTCCCTCTCCCTCCCTCTTTCCCTTTTTTTTTTTCAACGCGCTAACGACCGACGAATCGATTCGCGACGCGCCGACGACGCGCCCCGGGAACCCGTCCGCGTGTGCACGTTTTCACGCGCGTCAACTCGAGACTTCTCCTCTGGAGAATTGGTACGGGCACTCGAAGCAGCCGTATCGGTAATAACCAGACTCCGCGCCGCCTCGACGCATATGCAAGGAAAAAAATCATCGTCGTCGCGCGAATCAAGATCGGAGGCTTTCTAATTTTCCTCCGGCGCGCCGCCGCCATTGATAAAGTTGCCCGTTCGCGGAATCCGTCTCGTTCCACGTATATTTTCGTAGTCGAATATAAAACCACCGATAGTTGACCAGTGAAGGAAAATTCTCTGCGTGGATAATAGCGAATGCCTCTTATCCTTTATTAAACAGAGAGCCTTATTCAAATTTTATAGACATTTTTGAAGATTCAATAATTGCGTCAGAAGTTGTAGTAAAGCTGGAAACACTAAAGGTGGTTACTTTGGTATCGTTTACTTTCATCGATTAGTACGAAGTAAGTACAAGTAAAAGGGCAGACACACAAACGAGAAGAAGTGAATACCATATAAAATGTAATTTAGGCACAGAGAAAAATGTGTTCAACTACTGCTTTTACACCACGGTCGACCTTTCGAAGGTTTTGTCTCCAGAAGGACCGCGTGCGTGCTGTTCATTGGCAATAGGAGCCGTGAAGAGCAGCAGCGGTCCGTGCGGTGTACGGTCAAAGGGCGACAAAGACGAGCCCTTGGCGCGCTCTCAAGGAGCGTAAAACGTGGAACCACCTTCTAGGAACCGATCGGAATCGCGAATTGACAGGGAAACACGCGATACTGAAAACCGGCAAACCGGTGAAGCGCCGATTAGCCGATGCGCGACCATCGAGGCAACCACGTGGCGATAGATCTGGATCAGGGTTACCGCTCCAGCTATATCTGACCCTCTTATTTGACTGACCGTATTACGGTCAATAGCCTCGGCCCTATAAGATGCGATATATCGCGAGGCTGTGGCACTAGCGATATGGCGCGGCACTATCGAGTCACACGTCGCTTACGTGTCGCAGCGTAATTAGATTCGCGCTGAGGTCGGCGAGGTTCGACTTTCGACCGTGGATGGAGCTTGGCGACGCTCGACGGTCGCCGACGATAACGGTGACGGTGACGGTGACGGAGTTACCGCGCGACGGTGTCGGCGAAAACCGTTCTACCTCTCGCACTCTCGCGACCGCAACCAACCCCACCCGGCCCCCGTCCGCCATCCGCCGTTCCACCGCCATCCCCAAGCCGTCGCGTAATCACTTTAAACGGTTTTATCGATAGTCCGCCGTGCCCGACACTCGACTTTTACTTCGGTCGCGACACTACGCCTCGTCCAATGATTTCCAGATAAAAGTTTCCTCTAACCCGTACACTCGTTCTGCCTCGCCCCGATCATTCCCTAAGCCAGTGGTGAGCAACCCGCGGCGTATCGTCGGCCAGCGTTACCATATTTTTATCCCTCTATACCTCCCGGCCCCTTACCCTTCCGCCTCTCGCCCAGTCTCGCAGCATAGCTCGTCTTTGCACGTGGTACGCGGCAGCGTCGCCCAGCGTTAGTGGGAATAGTGCAAAGACGAGCTACGCTGCGAAACTGGGCGAGAGGCGAAAGGGCCTGGAGGGATAAAAATATGGTAACGCTGTTGTGGGCCAGAAGTGGAAACATAAGACTACATATTAAATACTTTGTTGCGCGCGCCGCGCCGGATTCCTGGCCAAATGCGGCCCGCGGGGCCATCGGGTTGCTTATCACTGCCCTAAGCCGATTCCTCGTTAGAACGTCGCGACGACGTGAACCTTCTGGCCCGTCACTCCCGCGACGGAACTTTGACTCGTCGCTAACTTTCGACAACGGAGAACCAACAGGCGGCTAACGACGTTATTTCGAGGTTTCGGTTCCCTAATGTATCAACCCTCCGAGTGCGGATCATTTTTCTCTCAACCGTCAACATGATAGCTACATACCCTAGTAGCATTCATGGTTGGCGTTTTGTTCGGCATTCGTTGCAATATTGGTTGACAACTTTTAGAAATGTCTACGTCGTTATTAGACTGCGGATCTTTATGCACTTATGAAAAACTTCGTTGGGTGAAATATATGACTGTGAAGGCTTAGAAAAATTTCATTTTAATGCAACAGAGTCACTAAGGCGTGAAATCAATTTTTATTTTATCCCTGCTTCCCACAATCAATGCAGAACATTTTTATTTTGCATAAAGATCCGCAGCCTGGTCATTATAATACGAACGGCTAACCGGGACCGCTAACATATTATCCTGATCTTCTTCCATGTATATCATAAATAATATACATTTAAGCAGAATAATAATATACGTATAAACGATGTATGTTACTTATACAAATGCTGAACATACCCACGAGCTACAAGTGGTTAAATGTGGTAAAAATCACAGTTTTTCGCGACTTCTGGGCTGAGTTTCTTACATCCTCACAGATTCTTACGATTTCTATGAAAGTTTTAGCATGTGTATAACTAACACATACATCTACGAAATAAATATTTTAAATTTTTATTACGGGCTCTAATAAGAGAGTTTTAAAAAACGTCTTTTTTATTTTCTCATGTAATTCTTAACATTTAGAATTTTTTCAAAATCTTTGAGACAGCCAAAATCTTTCATCGTTCAAGGCAAATACTCGACAGTGCGTCTACTCCACTGTAGTAATCTGATCTTGGGTCGGATACTTCGGTGTGAACCACTACTAATGCGACGCGGAGAGTCGCAGTCGCCCCGGCAATACAAAAATTCTTTTATTATTACTTATCTTCTTATGAAACTTTCGCCAATCCATTTGTGGCATTTTCCTTATTAAAACAATACCAAACACGATATAACTTCAACTGTATTTAGTGGTTTAATTGACGATGAAACAGTTTCGGGCGCAAGGAAGGACAGAGTGTAGGAAAGAAAGAGACGCGGGGAGTCGCAGTACTTTTCTATTTTCGGCTCCGTCTCTGAAGATCAAAGAAATAGTGTCCGTCAACGAACTTTGCAAACGAACCTCCCC
Source organism: Lasioglossum malachurum (assembly GCA_028455605.1). Lineage (NCBI taxonomy): Eukaryota > Metazoa > Arthropoda > Insecta > Hymenoptera > Halictidae > Lasioglossum > Lasioglossum malachurum. The sequence goes on from CM052313.1 coordinate 29,618,098, forward strand.
GAGGCTTTTGCGACTACAGAGGATTTACTTGTATATCGGTAGCCTAAGTCGCCGGAGGTCGGAAGACCGAGAGTGCTGATGCGCGCGGGGTATACGCACGCGAAACGCTGGGAAAATGATTGAAAAAGGACGCGGTTTACGACCGAAAGCCTCGGATCTCCGTTCGCGTACGATCCGCTAAGCTGTTTCTAATACGCTTGTTTGCACCGGACGAGATCGCGAGCGTGACGTTGCCGTCATTCGATATCCACGCGACGGGCGACGTGTCTGGGAGAACGGGTGGGAAGGGTCGGAGGGCGGCGGGCGTATTCCAGCATCGGTAATCGAATTGCGAAACGCGAAGAAGAAATTGGATTTGAGGCTGCGATTGTCGTTTACGCGAATGTCTTTCGTCGTTCTCTGGAGCCTCCGGGATCCGGGAGGCTTTCGCGGTACGACCGCGACCGGTGTGTCTGTTTGTCGGAGCCCGGTAGAATCGCGGAGCTCGCAATCTCACCAGAGAAATCTGACCCCGACGAATTTGTTTGTTCGAGTCCTTTGTTGTTCGGCTCGCTCGAGGGTGGGATCGATTCGGTAGACTTTCGGTCATTCATCGACGAACACGGCGATAACAGTTTGCGAAGAAGGTAAAAGCTTTCTCTTCTTCTCATCGAATCGTCTCATCGGTAGAATTTGCCTCTCCGGCTCTACGTGCTACCATTTTTTTCCCTTCCAATCCAGCCGGAGTCAGCGGTATTGCATAACTATATCCGACCGCCCCACACGAGACGTCTCGCAAAGGATTTCTCTCGATCGAGAGGACGAGGGGAAACGTCGGCGACGACGACAACGACGACGACGACGACGACGACACGTCGAATCTACGTTTATCGCTCTATCTCGGCTAGATCGGGGGGCGACGCCAAACACCAGCACAGCGGTCGACGCCGCCTTTTTGACGAAATTGCGAGGCCACGATTTTCTTCAAGTCTCGACCCGCCAAATTGTTTCCCGTCTCGGAACCAGTTTCCTTTCAATCGAGCCATTCGCGAGCAGAACCTCCCTCGGAATAGGCTCTATCCGCGGGACTAGAGGACGTTCGAAGGGAACGAAAGGTCGCTCGGAGACGGAGGTGGGGGCGGAGGAAGCTCGGGTTTGAAAATCGGAATTTATCGGCCAAGTGTCCTCGTCCGGTTGTCTCGCGCCGTCAACTCGGTGGATTTCCGGCTGGCTCTGTTCTCCTATAACTATAGCCTCCTATAGCCTACAGTTTATCGCCTGTGACCCTAACCGTTCACTCCTCAGCAATTCGGTGTTTCGGTGTGGTTGACCGAATTAATCTCTCTTCTACAAATCTCACTATTCTCTCGAGGCACCTTCTCTGTTCTGTACCGTTTGCTCCTTCGTCCAGGGATCCCCCTGTGGAGCAGTTGCAGCTGATTGTCCGTATTTGCCGCGAGCAGACACGGAATTCGTAGAGGGACCGGTGATTATTGCATATAATTTTGAAAAATCTATGATACATGGCTAAATACTTTTTTAATGGAACCCGTTCAACAGCAATCTTCATTGTGAGCTAACAAGTCACCCTCAATAAAACGTCATCTAACAGTTTCATTTAAGGTTGCATTGTAAAAGCAAATTTCTATGCTTTCTTTTGGTACAGCACAATTATTGAAAGTCCTATTAACAGGCTTCCGGTGGGTGAAGTGTTAACAATAACTGGTATGCATCCGTTTTTGCTAGGCGAACCTAAAAATAGAATAGATGGATGACGAACGGGAGACGATGTCGCGTGGATAACGCCGGCAACGAGATGACAGTCTCGCGGAGTTTGGCACGCCTCTCGTCGGTCCCGCGGAAAAAGGAACAAGGACCGGGAGAGGAAGCTTTCGTTTCGTCGCAATATCGTCCCTGGGAAATACAGATCGGGATGAAATAGAGTGCGCGGCGAGAGATCCAGGACTGGACCGTGGCGAAGGAGGTCGTCCTCTCGCGGTCTTTGCTTGAAATCGATCGGGCAAATTTTTATCCACGCCTTTTCTCGATTCCGCCATTTTTTCCCCAATTGAATGCGCGCCGCTCGGTAACGACTCGCCGAGCCGGAAGCTCGAAATTCCGCCAACGAGGTACGTTAACGATTGGCGTCGCTGAAAAATTGATGCCGATAGAGCGGTTCTCTGTGAGCGCGTTCGCTCCGAATTGCGTTCGACGAGCGAACGCAGTGATCGAACGTTCCGGACGTCGATTCGCAAACGATATGGGAACGATTCCGCTTCTACGATAATAATTCTTGCGCATCGCGTCGTTACGGACGGGCTGGCCGGTTAGCTGCCTCGATTCTCGTCGCTTGTAAATCGTCAAGCCGACTCTCGCGATCTTGGCCATGCGGCTGGGCCGATTCGCCAATTCCCCGACTCGATGTCGTCTCGCGTACACGCCGCCGCGTCGTGGAGGACGACGCACGTCGCCGAGCTGGCGAACGGCGAACTCTTCGACAGATTAAACCGTGGAAGATTAAAACGCGCGCACCGCGTCGGGCTGCTTCGGGACCTGACCCAAAAACGAAGGCCAGCGTTCAACCCCGGGTCGAATACGCACGAATTACGATGCGAAAGACGACGCTGCCGGTGTCCCAAATACCACATTAGAATATCGATCGGAGCGCGTGATGGAGGTTCGAAAAAGCAACCGTCGAACGAATCGGTGCTCGAGATTAGGTGTACGTACACGGACGTTAGGCCTGTTGGATGCTCGAGGCCGTTTCGAGAAAAAGCCGCGTCCGTTTCGTCTAAATTATTCCAAGGTTCCGCGCTAGGGTTTGCGGCCTATCCTCGTCGCGACGGGTCGAGCGACGCGCCGAGACTGTTGCGTGTCGCGTGGGGACTCTCTATTAAAGTGTGCCCTGCTCGTATTCCGGATCGATAGACACCGACCACAGATTATAATTGGTCAGCCGACCAACGCTACGCTGCAACGCCGGCAAAACGTTCGACTTGTCCGAAAACGGCTATCCTCCAATCAAAGACGCACGGAAAGCGGTCCGAACTTGGACACCGCACCGGTCCGACAGCAGGGAAAGCTCTCGAGAAATATTAAGCACTGAACTTACCAACACCGGTCACCATGACCGGTTCCAGGTTTATTAACCGACTTCGAAAAAGGATACTCAATTCGATCTATATGTGCCTTTTTTTTCTTTTTTTCGCTTTTTTTTCTATGTATGCTCATCAATTACGCCGAGATGGATGGACTAATCGGGTTGGTCCCGTGAAGAAATTTTGCATTTTTTTATTCCTTACGATTTTATTTGCGAAAAATAAATTATTTCACCGATTACTCCGAGATGGATGGACCAATCAGGACGAAACCTTCTGCATTTTGCGGGGTATGTCTCCCGATTGGTCTCTTGAAAACAAATTTTGCATTGTTTCATTCTTTGCGGTTTTTATTGCAATAGGATCACCAGTAAGAGCGAGAAACCATCCTACGGTGTTCTACGAATTCTGCTCGTTCCATTAAAAAGTGTGAAACAGAAAAATTTTATAAAAAAATATTAAACCGACTTCGAAAAGACGCACTAAAAAATGCACTAAAATCCGTACACCGTAGGGTGGTACGTAAGTCAAGCATTTACTTGGATTGTGTGCCATTTTTATCGCAGTAAGTATGTGCTGGAATAAAGAAATCTATTGAAACATTTCTCACGGAAGTAGCTGTACAGTTTTGATACTTGTAAAATAAGACTCTCCTCTGCAGGATTGCGAGATGCGCCATTTCATTTCTCGATAATGCAAAGATGGGGTTTCTCAGTAGTCAAATGCTCTAGATGAAAGATCATTCTAGACCACGATCGCCCTCAAAAATCCAATTTTTACGTTTACGAGGCGTAATTTGCATTATTCGTCAGCGAAATTTGCATTATTCGGAATCATAAAGCCATTTTATAATGCAAATTACGGATCGTAACCGTGAAAACACGACTTTTGCGGGTGATCGCGGCCTAGATTGATCTTTTATCTAGCGCTTTTAGATCCCATCCGTCTCGGGTTGGAACCGAAAAGTGTCGCTGAAGGACTTCTCGCATTCCAGAAAAATAATGGAGCTCCTACGATCGTCTTCCGGTGCAGGTCTCTCGTTATGATTTTACTTCGTTCGTTAGCCAGAGTTCTGCGTTGTAGCTTTTTAATTCGGTCCGTACAAGATGCGGGAACCTTGCCATGTCGTACACGTCGACCGACACGGGCTCCATCGTGTTTTAATTTAAGACAGCAATTACGATATTGTTGGAAATTGGGACGATCGTCCAATTAAATGAAAAAAGTGGACAGTAGCTTCCGATGGAGCTAACGAGAACGCTGTCAGCTGACGACGCGACGCCGGGACGCGTGGTCATGGCCGGTCGTGTAAATCTGTCGACGAACGAGCTGCAAGGGGATGCGATCCCCTCTGAAGATCTAGAATCCCGGCGGGAGGGGCGCGATGATCCCCAGAAAAAAAGAAAAAGAGACAGCTCCCGTGTCGCAGTGGTGTTCTACACCCAAATAGGACTAAGAGTGTCCGCTCGAAGCTCGAAGCCCGTCGACGACGCTAACAACCCTTCCAAATGATGTTGTCCCGACAGGAGACACGAGACAGGAGAGAAGACAGGGGATGGCAGATCCGGTGGTGTCGCATTGCGACGCGAAGGGGCAAAAGTACCCGATGCTACGCGATCCTACGCGATCCTACGCGATGCTACGCGCTGCGCTGCGTACCGACCTCGAAAAGTACGGTGCACGGGTTCCCCTCGGGTCTCGAACGAGGCCGGACCAAAGTCGAACGACGCCCCTTTACGCTACGGTACCCGATGCCCAATGCCTGCTGCCCGATGCTCGTTGCGACTGGACGTTACTTCGACCACGCTCCGAAAGCAATGACACAGTAATCCAGAAATATTTTACGGGATGATCGCACGCACGATGACACTGGTTAGTCTAACCGACGAAGTCCGAGGTGAAATTTTGTTCATTGGCACGATTCGACCACCGAGAAAATGTTAAGCGAGAGAAACTGTTTCGTCGAGTGGAGAGAGCAACAGATTAATTGGGGCCAACTCGAACGCGGCCGCGGCCCTAGTCGGGGGCGGCGGAGCTCGGTCTCTCCCGGTAATTATTTCTTCGGTTTGTGTTTACCGCATCCCGGGCTGTCTCAACGACAAGATCTCGACCCGAAAAGAGTGTTTGCCGACGGATTCTCGCCGCGAGAAGCCTCTCTCGAGGAAAGCGGGGAGACCGGTACGTCGTTATCAAATTGTTGAGACACCGGTATTTGTTTAACGGCGAATGTCCTACGGTAATTTCACGTATTCGCGAATTTAACTGCTCGAAGTATGTACTTTCTTTCGTTTTCTCCACTTAACACTAAACCTACCATCAGTGTTGGTAAAATTTTATTCTATGAACAATAAATAAACGTGTGTGTGATTTTAATTGCAAATAATAACTGAACTTGTTATTTAAATAAATTATCATTTCTCATTTTTGCAAATAAAAGATTATGTATTATTTGGATTTCGGCGGAAATCAAATAAATAGTTTTCGGTCTTCTCTTATTTCTTGTATTTTGTATATACGACGAACACGTGCGCGTTCCTTATCTGCTATAGCAACCTTTTCAGGAATACCGCCATTATTTGTCAATACAAACAATAATTGAAGTTGTATTCGTAAATAACAATTAGCTTTATTATTTTAAATAATTCATTTAGACTTGCTCAAATAATAAGTAACTTGTTATTTCAATTTTTATCTAAATAAATTTATTTATCGCCCAACGCTGCCTAAATTAGTGTGCAGATAGCTCTAGCAGAGAGCACGTGTTAAAATCTAAATAAAATCGAACTGATCATTTATATAAGGGAACATTAACCAGTTACTTTTAAGGCTGGGTAGGTTTAGTGCTAACGAAACAGGGAAACGGCGCAGAGAGGTGGCTGGAGGTAGAGGACAGCGAGGGGAAGAGTCCGAGAGGATGCCCCCCGGGGGTGGTAGTGTGACGGGCGAAAAAGGAGCAAGGAATACCGCGCGCGATATTCCCGAAAAGATAAATGCTCGCGCGAGATGTCGCCGCAAGCGGTGATTTCATCGTCTTCTAGTCGCAATTGTGCCACAGATATTTCACCGCTAAAAATCCGAATTACTTTTTGTCGATCACGTGCCAAGGACGAAAAGCTTTCCGGAGCCACGCTTTATACCCTCCACCATTGTGGATGTCCACATATGTTCCATATACGCGACGCCGCGCCATGCCACGGGCAAGACAAAGGTTCTCATCCCCGCCCCCGTTCCGACCGTCGCTGGAACGCTTCTCAATTTTATTCGGCTCTTATAACAACGGTGATCGTTAGGCTGCTGTCTGACACCGGTCGGCGTCGCGCGAAACCAAGGACTAATTCTGTCCGAATTAATCGTGGGAGCCAGGGCCGTGCCGTGCTATGATGCAGAGAGGCAGCCGCATCAGGCGGCACCGTAAGGGGGCGGCACAAATCAAAATAGAAATTGAACCATTCAATAATTAAAAATCATCGCATAACGCGATCTGAAACTTGTTTAATAATATTGTCTAGATGTATTGTTTGTTGTAAGACAGTACAACAGTAAGAAAAACATCTTTTTCGAAATTGTAAACGCCCCACACAAAAAGTTTTAATTTAACATACGTAAGAGTCATACGCATAAAATATTTTTTAATCGTGTTTTTGGTTGCCGTTACGCCGTCTATAACAGGATATATCCTTCGATATTTTCGAATTTTGGGCTGACCGCGCAACCTGTGAAGGCATCATCTGTCATTAATGGCGTCGATCCACTTTTATCGAATCAACAAAATGTTTTCTCGACCCGGTCTGATACCCAGTAATTTTCAACAATTTCCTCATCGCTTCGCATGGGAGTCTACTGTGTGTTATCGATGTATACGATCTATGATTTATCGTATTTTTTCAAAACACAATCATCGGAATAACCGGAACCAGTCCGAACCCCTTCCGAAAGAAAGATCATCCCCTTCGAGACGAGGACGTGGACTCGGGGGCGTGGTTTTCGGGAGAAGCAACGTCAACGGCAATATTAATGATAATAAACGATGCAACCGGATCGAACGGCGATCGAGGCAAAGATGTCGGGATTCCGGGTTGGCGATAGGTAGTAGGTGTACGGCGGCCAGGCGGGGCGGGAGAACGAGGGGAAGGGGTGGCCGAATGTATCTTCGCCGCGAGAAGATGAATTCGCAGGGGGCGCGATTCGAACAGCGCCCGTGGTACAGTTATTCGAGAGTTCGCCATGTGGAACGACATAACCGTGCGGCATTAATGTCCCATCGATCCTGTTTTTTACGGTGCGTTCGTTCCCGAAGCATCGAAATCGAGGGTACCTCCTCGCGGAGCTATTTTATGTATCGGTCGTCGAAATCCGCACCGACAGACGGTGCTTGCCCCGTCCGCGTTCGTCGCGTCTCCCCCGCCCACCCCCGTCTCCTCGGCCCGATAAATCCCGCGATCTTTAATATTTACTGGCGCTTACACTCCGGCCGTACCACTAGCCGGGCTCAACCGCTCGTTTCTACTACTCGCGAACTCCGACGATCGTTTCCTTTCGGGTTCCGGCGCCTCTCCAGTCACCTAAACTCTGGAAGGGGGATCGAGTGTCGCAGCGAACGCGACGTCCGCGATCATGTTTCGACTGATCCGCGGATACGAGGATCGTGTCCACCGGGAAAGAATCGTCGGGGAATCGCGACCGAGTTCGAAGTCGGCAAAAAAAGAAAATTGCGGAAGCGCGTCGGGCAGCACGCGCGCGATCTGGACATCGCCAAGTCCCCGAAGAAAGCCAGCTACGGTATCCTTTCTTGTTTCTCCGGTGTTCCGGGGTTTCGAGAAGCTCGCCGGTCTTCTCGAAAACGGAAAAAGGGAGAGAAGCTCGTAGGAGATCCGCTTCGGAGGATCGAGCCGATCGATCGTCCCTAAAAGGAAGCACGGAGAAGGGAAAGATGCAGAGACAGTGTTCTTTCTAGAGGAAACCGGTCGGGCTCGTTATTCCGCCGTAATTCGGTAACTTATAATGCCCGGTTGGAACGCGACGGTCTTATTGAAACACGGAGCCACGGAGAAACGAGCGCCGCGGCCCCGAGACCAGTCTCGTGGCAGCTCTCCCTGATCCGCGAGCCAAAATCTCGCCGCGAGCGGCGCGTGATGGACGATCCCGTATCGATCACACGCTCTCCCGAGACCGAGCTACCGAGCCACCGAGAATCCTCCGGGTTGGAGTCGCTCGAACGATTTGTTCCGGCGACGACGACGACGACGACGACGACGACAAAGAAGACGATGACGACCACGACGACAAAAGACGATGACGGACCGTTCGAAGCTACCGTCGCGTGAAAGAGGCGACGTGTGCGCGACGAACACCAACGTTTTCAACGAGTTCGCGAGACCGTTGGTAACGAAAGGGGGCGCGAGACGACGCTTCCAGCCATGCTGCGAGCGGCTCTCGGATGCGAAACGACGAACGAGGTGTGAATACGGTGATAGGTGAACACGAGAGGCCACGGAAGAGCCCTGAGAAGAGGGTGCGAAGGCGAGCGACGAGCGCGACGCGCCGCAACGGTCTCGTCCACCTACACCGACGCTCAAAAGTCGCGAAACCAACCCCTGCCAGACGGGTTCTTTTCCAGAAAAGACCCGGTCTCCCCTCGTTTCGACGAATTTTTCCCAAGCTCCGACCGCCGTATTATTTTGCATCGGGTCGAGGTCGCCGAAACTATACTCTACGTCTCTGGCTCCTCCTCTCATTTCGCCGAAATCCTTCACCGGCTAGAACCAACCACCGAGTCGCGGTGTCTGTTCTTCGGAGAAACCCTTCGACCCGAGGAAATTCCGCGTCCACGATAACGCCGTAGGTCAGAGAGAAGGGGCGAATCGCGACGACCGCGATTTCGGTCGCGCGACGCACCCAGCTTCGCAGGAAACCTCGAGGTCGGAAACCCTCGCAGCGAGGAACGTCTCCGGTTTGGGTCGGGACGCATCCCCGACTTTTGAGCGGCGGTGTATATCGGTCGGTGCGCACTTAAAAGGTTAAGCGCGTTGCCGGGAGGCCGGTGGGTTGAATTTCTCCGCGGCTGGCGTCGCGTCGCGTCGTGTCGCGGCGGTCCACGTCGCGGCTAGGCGAGGAGACTCGTGCGCGCCGCGCGGAAGCGGACGAGCGCGAGCGGGGGTGTGGGCGTCGTTGACTCTCTCGTAGGGGAGCCTCCGGCGGTGTCGATGTCGGTGTCGGTGTCGGCGGCAGTGCCGGTGTCGGTGTCGATGTCGGTGGTGCTTGCAGGGCTGGCTGTACAAGAGAAAAGAAGGAAGGGAGCCGGGGCGGGACGAGGGAAACGGAGAGGAAAGGAGAGGGGAAGAGAGAAAGATAGAGAGAGAGAGAGAGAAAGAGAACGTCGAAGGAGAAGAGGGCGAGCAGGGGTGAAAGGCGGAAGGCAGACGGGCGGCAGACACCCCATGCTTATCCCCGCCCCTCCAACGACTCCCGGTCCGTGACTCACCAAACCGTTAAGGGATGAAGCCGCCCTGCTTTCAATGTAACACACAGGCGCGTACCACCGCAAAGACATTCGCGGATAGATCGGCTTGTACGCGCGCGCGCTCGCTCGCTCGCTCGCTCACGTTCTTTCCCGGATGCCCCCGCGAATACACACGCACACTTACACATGCGGGCGCGAGCGCGAATACACGCATTCCCGCTTGGCCATCGTCGTTGCTCGATAGCCGCGATGTATCTCTTGTTACGCTGCTGTACGAGAGAGAAACAAAGCGAGGCAGAGAGACAGAGAGAGAGAGAGAGAGAGAGAGAGAGAGAGAGAGAGAGAGAGAGAGAGGAATCTACCTTTTCTCGCGTGTTGTGTTTCATCGGGGATCGCTGTACACCGCCACCCTCGCTCCTCCATGCATCTACACATAATACAGGCGGACATCACCCCTCCGCTCCCCGGGATCCATGTTCACGCGTTCGCAGGCACGCAAGCACGCGCGGGCGCGTGCAGTATGCTCGCATGCATATCTATTCACGCATCGTTACCGGTGTGTGTAACGCTCGCGCTGCATTACAACCATTCGGTCTCCCGTGCTCTTTCTCGCGGTCTCTGCCACGCCGAGACGACGACGACGACGGGTTGGCAAAGGGGTGGGCGCGGACAAGAGACAACGGGAGCAAAAAGAGGGACTTCGCCTACAGAAAAATCCACCCTCTGACCGCTGCGATCGCCGCCCGGTCTCTCCGTGGTTCTTCCGCTTCGTCTATCCTTTTTTCCCTGTCCGCTTTTTCGCTTTATCGACCGCCGGTCGATCCGCGATTAGAACGATGTACGGGCAACCGGGGCCGGCCTTCCGAAATTTTTGCGAGCGGGTCGCGTCCCGCTAACCCTTCTCCGGCTCCCCGAGCCGTCGATCCCATCGGGTAATTTCCCAAATAGATCGTATATCTATCTCCCGCCCGACGGGGGTGGTCCCCACGAGATAGAACGATCCCTCGCTCTCCCTCTCTCGTCGCCTGGTAGCGTCGCCTCGGCGGAGGACCTCGGATTTACGGAAGCTACGGGAAGACTTTGTCTCGCAACCCCGTCGTGTAACGCTTGTTCGCAGCTCGAACTTCGCCGGGTCGGAAGTTACGATCGCGATAGATTTATCGACGGGACGAAGTCAACCGGAGGGAAAACCGGAGGAACACGCGTTACACGCGGTACACGCGCGAACCACGATCAACCCGATGCCGAGGGTATGGGTCGCGGGGGTGTGGTTTGCGGGGACGCATTCAAAAAATCGATAAGTTCTGCAGCCGCCGTGGAACGAAGAAAAACGAAAACGAAAACCGCGCGGACAACGGGTTGCCGCGATTTTACGCGTCGCGCGTTTTCGCCTCTACGCCTGTTTGCCTCTCTTTGTCTCTCTCCCTGTTCATCGCTTCCTCTCGTGTCCCGCTCCTCTCCCTCCCTGTGTTCCTCTGCTTCTCTCTCTCTCTCTCTCTCTCTCTCTGAAAGAATCAAGCGAATCGAGTATATTCCCACTGTTGTTCTGCACGCAGGACGAACGCTGAACGGTCAACCGCTGCTGGAGTTCCCGATGTCCAGCGGGGAGCCGGCCTTGGAACCTCTCAGGATCAAACGAGCTACCCTCTGGGCGAGAGTCGAGTTCAGGCACGCCCATCATTATCAGCGTCACCGTACGGGCCAGACCAACCAAAGAAACATCACGCTATGGGTATTCAGGGTACGTTGCGGCAACTCGACGCACCTGCGTGGAAAGGTAATTCCTCGCCTGCTCCTCCTTTACCGATTTGCTGCGGGACCAACCTACCCGAACGCAACGGGATAGCCGTCGCATGAAACCTCTCGACCCCGAGACAATGTTCGGCTACTCGATTACTCGACTTACTCGACTACTCGACACCCGCTCTCCGCTCCGCGCCCGCTTCGCGGGGGCTAATCGATCGAAAGTTTCGGGTACTTCCCTCCGCCCTCCCCGTTCTGCGCCGCCCCGCGACGGTTTAAGTCGAAAGACAAAGATCGAATTTCAACAGGGGAACGGAAAAGAGAGAGGAGGGGAGGGGCCGGACGAGACTTTCGCGCTTTCATCCGATTTATATAAATTTAATCGCGTTAAAACGTACCGCGATCTTAAGCCGCCTTACCAACAATTTGTCCAATATAACCGGCTACGGTTGACGGGTTTCAGCCGATCGGGAAGCTTCGAATAGTATCTAAGCTGGCGCGTCTAGGTGAAAAAAAAAGAACAGAGAGAGAGGGAGAGAGAGAGAGTGTCGGGAGACAGGGGAAAAGAGGGAAGAATAAGAACGGTACAAAAGAACCGGGTTGGTTTCTCAGGAACTCGGGCAACACCTGGAAATGGTGACATCACTGGGGGTGAACATCGGGCAACTCGGCTGGTTGAAATTCGACGTGACCAGGGTCGTGAACAGCTGGTACACGGCGAGCGGAGATTCGGCGAGGGACAAGTTGACGTTGCTGGTCGACTGCACCGGATGCGGCTCCCACGTTTACGTGTCGACGTTCGACGGACACTCTGCGCACGTGATCGAGTCGTCCTTGAACGCGAAAGGTACCCGCCCCGAACATCCTTCGATTCCTTTTCGTTTCTTCGTCGAGTTTCCCCGATTCTAGAACGCGCCGATGCTGTTCCAGGTGCTCAAGATCCGGACAGACCTTTCCTGGTGGTTCGCACGGATCCGGCGGCGGTGAAACGCGTCCGGAGACGAGCGGTGGAATGCAGCGGCGCGGTCAAGGGCCAGTGCTGCAAGCAGAGGTTCTACGTGAACTTCTCCCAACTTGGCTGGGACGACTGGATAATCGCGCCTCAGGGGTAAGCGACGGAATCGGTATCGGTCTCGGTATCGGTCGATAATCGCGTCGGATAATATTATCCGGGTCTCGCGAGCAGAACGAGCAACGTTCGACGACGCACAGTTGGGTATCTCGCCTGAAAAAGTGGAATTATCTAGTTTAGCGTTATTTATAGGCTCAAGGTTATAATATTATTATATCGTTGGATTCGTCTTAACGGTCAGCTACAACATTATGAAAACAAAACACGTTTCAGTATTTACAAAATCAAATTCACCTCGATTTTTTGTAAAAAAGAAAATTTTTCCAACTTCGATATATTGAAATTTGTAGACGTCTGTATACTGTTCCTCTTTTGTTGGAAATATTTTTTTCTCTGATTATCGAGAACCCATGAAAGAGCGTGGCGATAGTGGAATATTTGCACTATCATAATTTGAAAAATATTTAAGAAAAAAATATTTTATTGTAGTGTTTCGCAGCTTTATTCCTCAGACCTTTAACTACGGCGGACAACGACAATTTTATGACGTACGCAAAGATTTAGAAATCGACTTTCATATCCACTTTTTCAGGCCAAATACCCCACTGTGCGACGCACAAAGTAATGAATTTTGTGTAAAAATCGAAGAACTTCCGATAGAAATCAGATGGAGCGATGATGTTTTTTAATCAGAACTGAAATATTGCGGAATATGGGAAAAGTAGAGAGATTATGGTAGGAACTTTGAAAATGCCTGTTAACCCCTTGCCTTTCAAAATCGAGTCAGACTCGTGATGAAGATTCTGCATAGAGTCTCTAATAAAGTATGCTATTAATTTCCTTTATATCCAAATAAAATTCTATTTTGGTTTTGTTAATGTACAGCTATTGGAGAACATATAGGCGTACAATAGGTATAAAGTTTCTCCTTTGTTAGGAAATTAAGAATTACAAGAAAAGTTTTAATCACTGAAATCGTAAAATATGTAAATCGTAGGACAAGGGATTAAACTTGCAGTATTACAAGAAAATTGTGATGTATCCAAAACCATGTTTGCTGATTTCAAATCTGGTCGTAAAATTTGTCTACAACCTGAGGATTATGAAAAAAATAAATTTGTGTGAAATGATAATTTTTTAAAAATCATTTTAGAAATTACATCATCGCTCTATCTCATTTCCATCGAAAGTTCTTTGATTTTGACACGAAATTCTTCATTTTGCTCCACTGTGCGACGCTAGCACGCGAGACGATGCTTTATTGGCGCGGAGAGAGAGAGAGAGAGAGTCAATCCTCGGCCCGACAACCGGTAACCGACAACTCGAACTTCACTCGTATGGTATCTCGTGAAATCAGAGTGTGTCGCTCACAAGTGCAACGGCCTAAACCCTTAACTTACCAGCAATTTCGGGAAACGGAATCGTCCCGCGTGAAGCGCGTGAACCATGTCGGCCGAAGGAGATTATTCCGTAGTTTACAGACAGCTCTTCCTTCCCGATTACCCGCTCGTCCCTGTCTACGTGTAGACGACAACGGTGATCCGATTAACCCCTATGTAGCCAACCGAAATGTATAGATTATTTAACCGTTCTCACTCCTTTGTCGAGTAAGACTTCGGCATCAGAGAAAGAAGAATAATAACAAATAAAACGAGCTTTTACATGCTGAACATCTCATCGAAATCGATTAACCCTTAGCACTCAAGTGGTGACTCTGAGGCGCCACTAAAAATTGCTGTACCATTATTGAAAATATTTAGAATGCAAAGAAGACCCGTTATTTTATTTTGACGTGAAAATTCAACGAAGTACCCCATGTTATCAAAAATTGCACGTGATTATCTTTGTATAATGGCCACTCCTGTACTTTCAGAGAAAGAGTGTTTTCAAAAGCAGGGGAAATATCATGGATAAAAGAAAATAGGATAAAACCAAGTATTGTATTTAAATGAAATATTTTGTTGTTAAATAGTTACGAATTTGTGGTTAAAACCTACTACATACGCAGTTCTGATTTCCAAGATTCGAGTACTACTCGTGAAAGATTCAATTCCTTCCCACATCGAACTACTTATAAGTATCTTCTCGAAACTTGTAAGTACTCATTCCGGGGTTCGATATCAGTTTGTATAAAATGAATACTTTTCAAATATAATCATTGAAACGTTATTGCTTTTAAGTAGTAACCGAAACCCATGAAATGAAACTTGGTTATTGAAATTGACTCGGATTCGTGAGTACATATTGAACTTGATCCCATCCCTACTAATTGGTCAGCGCGCTGTCCTGATTTGACGCCATTAGACTATGCACTTCTTATGACTTATGACTTTTTTTTAATATCATCAAAAAACGTTTCCAACAAAACTTACTTGTTTTTTCTCATACAATAAGTCGGTGCAATAAAAAAATTATGTTCCCGTTTAAAAAAGTGAACTTGACCTTAGAATGACCTTCAACACGTCAAATACAATAAAATACAAAAATGCAACTTTATAAATCTTTGAAAACCATACAAATTTAAAAAGTTATTCTGATTTAAAGTTTGTTGAGACAGTTATGCTCGTTAATGTAATAATGTAAAGAATATTCTCAATAACGGTACAGCAATTCTAAGTGGTGGCTCAGAGGGGACAACCGAGTGCAAAGGGTTAAATGCTGAGTGCACCACTGTTTCGTGAGTCACCGTAGTTTCGAGCTGGTTGGAGACCGGTGGACGGGTAGTGCGGTTTCGATCGGGCGAGGTAATCGAATGAAACGACGCTGTTCGAACGGTTGCAGGTACTACGCGAACTACTGCAGAGGAGACTGCGCTGCCGGGCACAGAACGCCGGACACCTTCCTCAACTACTACACCCACGTGATCGAGGAGTACCGAAAGATGGATCGGCTGGCGGGTATGCAGCCGTGCTGCGCTCCCCTAAAATTCTCGCCGATGTCGTTGATCTACTACGGTCCGGACTCGAACATCATCAAGAGAGACCTGCCGAAGATGGTGGTCGACGAGTGCGGATGTCCGTAGACGTAGACGATCGTGTGTTCCCGCGTCGTCGCTGCTTCCGTCCGGATAGAGTGTACAGAATGATCAAGGATCGGCTCGAACGGACAAAGGCGCGGTTCTGATCTCGAACCGATCCCCGTTGGGATATTGGTCGAAACCGAAACGAATCTGTTAGAAACTATTTAGAAAGACGGAGAGAAACGGGTAGCGGACGCGAGAAGAGAGAGAGAGATGGGGGTGGGGAAAGAACGAGGTAGGGGAAACGGGCGTAGACGGCGATCTTTTCGATCAAAGTTCGTCTAGCGTGACGTTGGACACGTTCCAGATGAGCCTGGACGCGGTCCGGATCTTAGATTCGTTTGTAGCTTTACGGACGCGTTCCGAGTTCGTCCGTGAACCGATCGGAAAACACGGCCAAAGAGAGAGATATATCCCCGAGCGTCCTCGAACCAGGTCCAAACGATTTCTCTTACAGTTAGAGCTCGGGATCTCCTAACGGTCATGGGGTCCCAAGGATTCCTCTGCGATCGAACGCGACCGAAACGCCGGCAACCGACCGTGCCGATCGTCGGTTTTAGGGGCAGCTAGATGGGCCGACGACCGTGCTCGCGATCGGTAGCGAAGTCGTGATTAGAGACAATGTTCGTGCGAGCGAGCGTGATGACTGCGTTTGAGAGAGTGAGAGAGTATTAGAGAGTGAACGAGGCACGCTCGCGATTGAACTGCCAGGATAGTGTTCTCCGAACGAGGTTTCTAGCTAGTACAATAAAATTGAATTACTATAGAGCGTCGACGCGGCGCTGAGCGAGGAACATGGCAGAACGAGCAGAAAGCGGGGTGGTGGAGGAACGGAAGGAATGGAACGCCGAAAAACGAAAGGTCGGGACACGGAGGGAATCAATGGGAAACCTCGATCGTTCTAGGAACAAGCATCTTTTACGGGATATAATATATTACGACATAGGTATTAGAGGAGGGTGGAAAACGGAGGAGAAGGAAAGCATGGAAAGGGAAGGGAAGGGAAGGTGCGCGCAAAAAGCCAAGCGAGATTCTCAATTCGAGGAGATGTTAGTCTTTTCTTAATTAGTTGCGCGCGACCACGGAGCACGATGTTCATCCGATGAAAGTCATACAATGAAAGTAACGAGAAACAAAGAGAAAGTGATTTCGCATTTACTACATGTATGTATATAATACTCTCTCTCTACATATACACGACGATACGGAGAATCACCGCGAGGTGATTCTCTCGCAGCGCGAGTATAAATACTGAGCACGGGCGCGGTTAAGGTTTAAGGATGTAAACGAGATATAAAGAACAAAAAAAAAAAAAAAGAAAACAAACACTCAATCTGATTGCCTTGTTTTTTATGCGAAACGTATGAAAGTGTCGAAGTAAGCGATTTAGCAAAATGACAAAAAAGAAGTACTATTAAATGCTCCACATACATATATGCACATACACGTAAATACATACGAACAAGCGCGGAGCTTGTGTGCGCGCGTGTGTGTGTATGTATGTGTGTATATAAATACGAATATAAATACAAATAAAATTTAAATATATATATATATACTATATATATATATGCGAGGAATGGGAGAATACTTTTGAAAAGCGACGGGGTCGGGGGGGACAAGATGGCCGAGTATTGAACAGTTCAAAAACGGAAACGAGAAATTATTATTATTATTATTATTATTATTAAAGGGGATTATGCGCGCGTACATGTTTCTCGAAGACTTCGCCGTGTTGTCTGTCGGCCGTGGCGAGACACGGGACACGAACACACGTACACGTACACGCAATACACGGTCAAACCGCGAGCAACGATACATTTGTTTTCTATCGAGCGTATAGGCGGCCGTTACGACAGTCTCTCCGAATCAAGTTTTCCTTTTTCGCTTCTCCTACGTAACGTATAACGTAACGTACGCAACTAGTACCTCGTATCTTCCTGTACCGTATCTCCGAGTCTAATTGTTTCGATTCGTTGTTACCGGAAACCGCGTGGACGGGTGCGCCGACGCGGTCACATAGTCTTAGGGGCATTCCGTGATTTGTGCTTCGTTTATGTAAGTGTTTCGACACTGAAGTCAAGTTGTTCGACACTCGCGCGTACACGTACAACACGGACGAACAGGAACAGGACTCGTTACGAACTCGACAGTATAGCAGGAGAACGATTCGAGACACGCCGCGCCACGTATGCTCGCGAATCGCAGATAGACTTGGCCCCCTCGAACTCGTCGGATACACGGACAGGAACAATATTGACGCGAAGGTTTTCCGCGATCGGATCGTGGATAGTCCGTATAACGAACAATACAACGTGACAATAATCGATCGGTGGTCTTTGTGGGTAAAGGCTTCGAAGCGATCGGGCCGACAATTTCCTTCTTTTTCCGTGTTGGTTTGATCGTCTAAGTTTCGTTGCGGAACGAGGGGGTGGTGACGTCGATCGAGCGAGCTTCACCGACTTGACTAGCGACGCCTAAAAGGTTTAGGGCCGATAGGGCCACCCAAGGGGGACCCAAGAAAGTCGTCGAACGGAAAAAAAAAAAAACAATTTGCGGTTCGATGTGTCAGGTTCGCTCGACGGCGACGCCCGTCACGGTCTAAACACGTCGCGACGCGACGACGCAACGTGACGCGACCGGTAGAGGAGCCGTGTGATTTTTAAGCAAAAGCGAGAAATGTATATTAAATTTCTGTGGGATAGTTCGTTGACCCACGCAGCCTTACTGGGCCTTATTAAAGTATTATCGCGTTACTACTAAATTTAACTAGTGAAATAACGATAAGAACGTAAGACTACTTAAACGAGCGGTGGAGACAAAAGAGAGAAAGAACAAGAGAGAAGAATGTGTGAGCGAGCGGTCAAAGCGAGAACGAAAAAAGAAAAGGCATCGAGAGCGAACTAAAGAGCGAGATAAAATCGTGGACGGAAGGGAGAGAAAGAAACGGGGTAACGTCCAGATCGTTCGCGTGTCGTCCAAAGAAAACTGTCCGCGAATAGAAAACGGGAAAACCGATTCGATCGATGATCCAAAAACCCGATGAAAAAATTGCAGGTCTTGGTGAACGCGTGTGTGCGTATGTACGTGTGTTTGAGCGCGCCTGTATGTTTTTTGCGTGTGTGTGTGTGTGAGAGAGAGAGAGAACGTGTGTGTGCGCGCGCGCGTACAGGAGAGAGAACGAGAGAAAGAGGGAGAAGCGAGATATAACCGATATTCCGCCATTCGCTTTAGCAAAAAACTCAAAAAAAAGGAAAGAGTAATAAGAAACTAATTGCGTCCAAAGTAACGTTTAAATGAAGTTTAAGCCACCGTATTTCTAGTATCTTTAAGGGACTTTTCTTCTTCTTCTTCTTCTTCTTCTTCTTCTTCTTCTTCTCCTACTTCTACTTCAACGTCTTCTAGTTCTTTTTCTTCTCCTTCAACTTCTTCTTCTTCCTCTACTTCCTCTATCTTCTTCTTCTTCTTCTACTACTACTACCACCACGACTATTACTATTATTACTATTGCTACTACTATTTACTATCACCACTTACCACTACTATTACTATTACAACTACTGCTACGATTACTATTACTACTACTACTACTCTTACTACTACAACTACTAACACTACTACTACTGCTACTACTATTACTATCACTATTACTACCACTACTACTATTACTTTTACTACTATTAATACTACTACTACTACCACTACTACTATTACTACTACTATTGCTACCAATTATTACTACTACCACTACTACTACTACTACTACTATCATCGCTACCAGTTATTACTACTACTAATACTATTACTACTACTTTTACTACTACTACTATTTTACTACTAGTACTTCTACCACTAATAGCACTACTACTATCGCTACCATGTATTACTAGCATTTACTACTACTTCGTTTTTCTAAAAGAAAGAGCAAGAGCATGTGCGAGAGCGTTAGAGAGAAAGAGAGAAAGTGAATCGCGAGAACGTGAACAATTTTCTTCGGAGAAAGAAAGCGCGAGAGAGCACGCGTACAGATCTCCTGAAAGCCTTCAACGAGCTCAAGGATTGCGTGTGTTTTACGAGTACCACCCAGTTTATTGTATAATAATAAAGGTATAACAATAACGATACCGATAATAAAGTATAATGTAATAACGACTAACTTAACGAGCTAACGACGATGATAACGATTATAGTAATAATAATAATAATAACAATAATAATAACAATAATAATAATAATAATAATAATGCGTCGACAACACGAAGACGAATACATTGAAGAGGAAACAAGGGAAAACAAGGAGACAAAAAAGAAACGGAACAACAAGCAAAAACGTCATGGCTGATTCAAAATGGCCTCGGCGTCTATACACAATTGTCAAGTCTATCCTTCCTTAATCACTTAGGGTCTATCGAAGAGCGCGCGCGAGAAAGAGAATTAGAGAAAGAGAGGAAGTGTGTGTACGAAAGTGAGAGAAAGTGTTTGAGAGAACGAGAGAGAGAAAGAGGGTGCGAAAGAAAGAGAAAGAGAAACAGACGAAGAGAGAATGTGGTAAACACAAAGAAAAAGGGATATAGGCGATCGGACGAACAAGTATCTAATATAACAATTGCGTAGCAATATTCGCCGGTTCGATCCACGATTTAATCATTTCGGAGCCGATCGTTCTTTCATTTCTTTCGTTTCGTCGTTTCGTTTTGCTTTTGTTCGGCCTGTCATCATCTCAGTCAGTGACCTTGTATCCTCGCTAATATTCTAAAACGACGAGAATAATAATGATATATATATATAATATAATAGTAATAACAATAATAATAATGATGATAGTAATAACAACAATAATAGTTATAACAATAACATTAATACTGATAATACTTACGATAATGGTAATTCTGACGATATCGATAAACAACAACAACAACAACAAAAAGAGAGTGGAAAATCAACAATAATAATACCTCTAGCGCGTTATCGTTCCTGTTTATATAAAATCGCTTGTACATTAAATACGTGAACGAATGTGTGTGTGTAAACGAGAACACACACACACATACACATATACACATACACACAGTATACACGCACACACAGAAACACACACACATACACATCTCACGCGCACTCGCTCGCGAGCGCGCACATACACGCACCGAAACACGCCCTCACTATCTATTTCGATAAAACATATTAAGAAGCGAGTTTTTTTATCTCTTCAAAGTAGCTATAATTATAATTGCACAGACATGAATGGAGGTGCGGGGTTCGCTAATTCAGGTGACGATCGCAGAGAGCGAGAGATAGATAGATAGAGATAGATAGAGAGCGACAGAGTGAGAGGGAGGGTAATAGAATAGCAAACGAAAGATGCGAAATTACGCGAAGAATCGGCGTGGTTTGGACAATTGACAATTCGTACGTCGTCGGCTGTTATCGTGCGCGATAAGTAGACTGCGGATCTCCGTGCGGAATGGGAACTTTCCAAGTCAATTACAAGAAATCAAATTTCTTTAAATGATTTAAAATAAGTCGAGAAAACGACTAAAATAACATTCTTGAATTTGTGTTCACAGTTTTGTGTGTGTGTCGCCTATTCGTTCTTCATTGCATCCGCAGTCTAGCGATAAGCGAGAGAAGCGATTGCTCTCCTCGGTAACCGGTTCGGCGAAAAGTTCCGAGACCCCTTGGCCCCTCGATCTCTCGGACTAACGAAAAGTCAGATCGGGTCGCAGATTGGGTAAGACTGGATCAGACTGGGAGTCAGACCTGGAGGAGAAGAAGGGTCGAACGAAGCTCGCGCGCCTGCTCGCCGCGCTTGATGCAATTGTTCTTTTGGCGACGGAAGCCTTCTATCGATCGTGATCACCGATTCGACCGGTCTCGCCGTGTTCCAACGGCGTACCCGATTATATCGTCCTATCCTATTAACCGCCTTTGCAACCGATTCGCTGGTTCGACAGAAAGCAGCTCGTAAAGCTCGATCAGATTGCAACCTCGATCGGGTTTCCGACAAAATATCCACTCTGCTGCATCGGAACAAACTCGACCAGTCCGTTCACGGAGCTCTCATGGAGTTCTGCTAATTCCATTTACGAATTGATTAATCTACGATACGTTCATTTCTCCACCTATCGCTTCTGGTCTAGAATCGATCGACGATAGACTGCTACCGTTCTTTTCGTTGACAACTCGGTGTTTCTTTGCAACCTTGCAACCGGTTCGCCGGAACGGCAGATACACGGGGAATAGTCGGGCGACCGGTCTTCCGTCGATCACGACGATTCACGGTTCACCTTGGATCGGGAGCTCCGAATCGCGTGATCTCAGCACGAACGCGTTCTCTTTGGTTACCGAACTCTCGGGGGACCGTTCGACGTCCGCGATCAGCCCCCCAACCGCGTGTATTTGCAACGCAGATTCTCAAAGTGCCTTAACGACAGATCACGCGCGCGAGTTTCCGCGGGCCCGCAGAAGCATCCGGCATAGAACGGAACTAAATGGACTCCGGGGACCGAACGAGGAATCGTTCGTCTCGCAACGGTCCATTCACCCGGACGAACCAACGGAAACCAGCAAGTCTCGTTCATCGAACGCCGACTCGGTCGCAAAGTTACCCTCTGCATTCGTTAATTACGACTCACTGTAATTACCTCGATCGCACTTGTAGACCAGCAACGATTAACGATTACGGAGAGCGACTCGCGATCGAGCCAACTGTCGCGGTTTCACTGTTATCGGTATCGAACATTCGACAAGCTTGATCCTTAGATCGTCGATCGCGTCTTCAGATTGGCAGGGCAGTCGATCGCTTGGCCTTTTTAGAGGTTATGGTTTGCAACCCGGCGAAGTTATTAAGCAAATCTCAAGTGTGATTCGTTTACAAAGCTACCACAGTGGTTAGGGGTACAGATCGTGCGTGCCCCGGTAGATCTTCGTTGGATCTCGCTATCCTCCAACAGCGAATGGGATTTTAAAGATCGTGTGTTAAAGCTCATTCGTTCCCGCGGCTTCGTTCAGAAGCTTGAGGATCAAGACACCGGTACCGACTCTCTGCCAATCGAGTTACAATCAGCTCCGAACGCGCGTAGATCCCGAATATTCGTTTCTATCGAGAAACTTCAGACGTTCATCCTCGCAACCTTTCATCTAGGTCATTTCACTCTCGTAGCTCGTTGCAAATCATACCGAACGTCTTCAAGTTGGTATCTCTCGTTTCTAACAATAAGCTTGATCTCTTGTAACATCTATGAAACACTGTTCGGGGATCTGCGATCCAAGATCTAGGATGGAGTTGTGCAGAATCCAGATTGAGTAGCCGGGGAAAAAGATGGAAAGAAATAACGACCTCCTCTCTGCGAGCGTCGAGCTCGCGACCACGAATCGTTTCACGAAAGACGAATCAATTCGGTTCGAGTTCTACTTGTAAATAAGCCCCGGGATGAAGAACCGTTCGCGATCGGCTTCGTTTGTAATTAAACACGAATTAACCATAAGTGAGCGTATATCTGTAAAATTTATTCCTACTACGGTGAATCGTGAACGCTTTAGCCAATGTTCGGAGCGTGTGTTAACCGATTTACGCGCATTATTATTGTTAACGATATAATTGTATTTACTTTTATAAAATAATGTCGGATATTGTAATTAAAATTCTATACTGAAATTACTCTGTATCCAATGAGAGACGAATAAATAAAATGGTCAATATAACTTCTTGCTATTCTGTTCTATTCTACGTGCAGTGGTTCTATGTATAAATGCCGATTCGTGAACTAATTCTTCCTATCTTTCCTATGTGTAAGACAAGGACAGAGACAGCGTGCAACAAGGACAGCAGACGTGCCACCTTCTTTTCTACGGGACTTCGAATCTCCTGGTACGTATTAGGAATGCGTGCTGAGCAAGGAGGTATACGATACAACCCTTTGAGAAGAGTTATATCGTATAGCTGGAGAGGAAGAATCGACCAGTTTTGGTTGATTCTTGGATGGTTCTCGTGGATGGTTAAATATTCAATGAAATTGTTATTCTAAAAACATTGGTGGGTGTATACTGGAGAATCCTCTGTGTCTGTATTGTAAAATAAGGATAATTTATTCGTGTAAAATGAAAAATATCGGATATTCATTACAGCAGCGAATGATTCGTGCCGCATTCCCCATAAGACGCAATGTTAATTCCGGCACGATTTATTTGCTCTTTCTAAACCTCCGTACAGCGCCATTTCATGCAGCGGCAAAACGCTCAAACTGTTAGCCAAATTTAGTTCAGAATCTACCGCTAGATGGCGCTGTTACCGACTAACTCCTCTGTCGGTAACATTTGGCTAACAGTTTGAGCGTTTCGCCGCTGCATGAAATGGCGCTGTACGGACGTTTAGGAAGAGCAAATAAATCGTGCCGGAATTAACATTGCGTCTTATGGGCAATGCGGCACGAATCATTTGCTGCTGTAATGAATATCCAATATTTTTCATTTTGCATGAATAAATGTAAATATTTATAATGTGGCAGGGAATAAATAATAACCAATTAATTTCTGGCAGAATTTACTGAGAACTGTTTCGGTTAGAAATTATTTACAGATATTTATGCAAGCTCCAGCGACGAACAGGATTGTGCCACCTACTTTCTGGGCTCCTTTCATACGGCTCCTGATCGCTGTTTTCAAATAGTGGCGCCATCCGACATTCGATATTACGACGTTTGTCGTAATAAATTGAAAAATGTATGTGGGATCATTTTCTGTTTATTCGTTCGACAAGTTATTCTCGTAAATAAAACAGAATCATCATATCAAGATCATATTTAATATTAACATTTAACATATTATAATTTGTGTTATCCACCAACATCCACCAACAATATTACAATTGTTAAACACATTCAAACGACATATTGATTCAATATTACTGAAACAGAAAAGCAGAAGGTGTCCTAATCGGTATTAACCTTCGATCTCCTCCTCGGTCTATAACTACGTAGTAATTTCTCCCGTTAATTACTTGTTGTTTTCCCTGCGTCAATATATGTTGGGGGTTTCCATGATTCGCTTGCGGAATTTCATTTAAGAAATGCACTTGTTTAGGGAATGGAAGAGGTTTAACGAAAGTATTCGTCTCCCACGCTGCTGTTAATCGAGAATTACGCAGGTTCTGTTGCTTTCTACGTTTTACCCAGCCTGCCAAACACGCGTAAATGATTTCTATTAGAAAGAAGATCGCCGCGATCGTGTATCCAGCTATGACAACTTTATATGTCAGAAGAAGATCGGTGTTGCGGAGCTGTCTTTCGGTCGAGCGAAGATCCACAGGACAAATTTCAGCCAGCGGCAGATCTTCCTGTTGCGTTTGTTGTACGATGCCTGACTCCACCAATCTGATCAACCTGTAATCAAATGACTAATGAACGTTCGTTCCTTTCGTAAACAACTTTTCGCGGACACTTGCATTTCATTCAATGGCTTTCGAGCGGTCGAACCAAGGGAAAAACCGAATGCTCGATTCGTGTCCATAATGCTTCCAGGCATTATAACGTAGGTGCAACGCAAGCTGTGGTCCGTTTGATTGCGAGTTTTGCTCACATAATCCTCGAATATTAGCGTTTGCAGATAATGAGCTTCTGCTAGGAACAGTTTCTCTAAAGGAACCAATGAAACAACCGCGCGATTTAATAAGAAACATAAGCCTAGATAGAATACTATACGTACTTGTGCTCACAGAATTCAATATGGCTTTCGACGGCTCGTAAAACTTGAATTCACCCTTTCCTTGCAATCTGCTAACATTCAGTAAACTCAAATCGTTGACGTGTCCCTGCAAAAGATATTTCCCATCGTGAATACGAATCCCTTAAACGGAGTAGAAAAATAGAGTATCACCTGAGAAAGAAGAAAGTCAACGAGACGGCCTTTGTAAGTGACCCAACTGTATCCTTTCTGGACGATGTCCTGCAGAGAGCTGATGGACAAAGTGAATTGCGGCTTCGTGAGGAACGCCGTGAGATTCGCGGTGTAGAACGACGTCAATATCAATATGAAAATCCACCATGTGGCGAAAAGCATCCGGGTCGAATCTGCAGTCGAGAAAATTACGATTCAATACGTATAAAAAGGAATCAAATATTTCAATATCAAATATTTCACCTGTCCTAGCAACGATGTTCGTTCCTTGTTTCAAGAGAGAACTATAAGCGAACCAGGCGCAAGAGGATAAGCCGAATCCTTCGGGTTTCGGTTCGTGCCATAATTTCGCCCTGTAACAATATACATAAATCCGTAAAATCAGAATCGGAGATTTCAAGATTTTTCTGTGTCGATGCTATACAACACAGTTCTGACCTGATGATGGCGAAGAGGTAAATAATCGGTCCCATGAAGATCAAAGATGCCAGAACTAGGAACCAAACTGTTCTCTCGAACGGTGCGAGGAGACCGGAACCGCTGGCCGACTCCTTCGGCCTCTTCATTACAGCAGTCAACCTGGTCTCGTCCAAGTAGATGCTGAACTCGCAGAACCGTCCCATTTCCGGCAGAACCGGAAGAAACGCAACAGCCATGTCCACTTTCTGCTTCAAACGAAAACCAATTCTTTTGATCGTGCTCAAGGATAAGCTTTCTTGGATGATCAGGATGGATCTTGGATGAATGAAATTAACATAAAAAATGGTTCACCTTTTCGAAAAGCAATCCGAGAACACCGTTGTTCTCGTCCCCGAGGACATGCTCGTTCGGCGGGACAATGCTGTACGTAAAATTTAGCTTCGCGCTGACCAAATCGAAGATATAGAACGCGTATCCTCTGCCAACCCAGTTTCCGTTCTCCTTCACGATTCCAGAGAACGGCATGTCCTGCGACAAATACAAATTATTATATATAACTAATCTACGTATACATATAAAGTTTGAAATTGCGAGGCGTACATTCCAGGACGTGACGACTATGTGCGACGGTATCGTAGGTCTATCCGTGTCGTTCATCGTCTCCGCAAACTCATCTGCGAACATGAAAGAATAGTGAAAGGATAATGAATGGACTGCGGATTATATGCATTTATGACAAAAATGGGCAACTACAATTTAAGGCAGTGGTCATGTTAAAAAAATACAAGGTGGTCCGTTTAAATAAGGCCACCTCAATATCTCTTCAGGATATTATGATGCAAAAAATATTTGTTACGTAATGTGGACGGTGTCAATGGACCAAATGTCTGGCAAGAATATTTTTTTGATCTGAAGTTAAAACTTTAATTTTCGAAGATCAAGGTCATTTCAAGGTCGATGCAATAAAAAAATGTAGTTATTAAAAAAATATTCTTGCCAGATATTTGGTCCATTGACACCATGCACATTACGTAAAAAATATTTGTTACATCACAATAACCTGAAGAGATATAGGTGGCCTTATTTAAACGGACTACTGTATAAGGACATCAATGTATTAGTCCCAGCTTATAATTAGGAATACAATTTTTATTTGGCCCCTGTGTCCTGCAATCAATGCGAACATTTTTTATTTTGCATAATAGATCCGCAGTCTAATAATGAAACAGCGTAAAAAAGATACTTGAACGCGAGCGATCGAGTCTAAGATAACGCCGACCTTGACCGTCAGCATAGCGGCTGCAGCACAGGGACCATGCTGCCGAAACGATCAACAGCACGCGATGAGGGTGCATCCTCCGATTGAAAATTCAACTACATTAATTTTCGTTAACTAAACTTGAACCGAGACCGATGACAGATTGATAGAGACCTGGGCTGCGGTACGACAGACCAGGTGCCAAGGCAAATCGATACTGACGTGTTTGCACGCATCCTGACTGACAGTGACCCGTCTGACATCCACGCGCAAACGGTTCACGCGTTCACACCCTAGAACACACCGTTCAAACGTTCAAACATTGTTCGAACGCGTTTGAACGCGTTCATTTCATTCGAAATTTGTTAAACAATGTTATTAATTACCTGGTAAATTTATTAAGCGAAGTAAACGGAGATAAACATTATATGCATAAAAGATTGATTTGAAGCGGTGCCTTCAAAATTGACGCCATCGTCGGTACAATCCTGTGGCGCTTGCCAATAATCTACTCAGTCGTTGGAGATGGAGATGAAGATGAAGGTGAAGATGAAGATGGAGACTCAAAGAAGAGAAGGGAAGGACGTCTTTTTTATAGGAAAAACATTTTCTGTAACAATGAAAGATGGGAAATAAACATTGCTAATATGCTTAATGAATTTTACCGAACGTTCCAAACGTAACCGAATGAGAATATTTGCAAGGATAAATGCATTCGCAAAGTTTGCCAGCCGAAAAAACCGAGGCAGCATTGGATTTATTATGTTCTAACATGGTTTTCTAGGGATGCTCTTTGGTTCTAACGGCGCGGCGCATTCTCTGACAGCGGTTCTCAATTGTATTTAGTTGCGCGGCGCGGCGGGGAACGTTAATGGTGGACGGGAAAGCAATGGTAGCCCGGTTGCACTGAAATGACAACAAGTGATTGATATTATTAACGACGGTATAATGTGAGGTGCTAGAGGAAAGATAAACCGGCGCGAACGGGAGCGCAGTTTGTTGGTAAGTAGCCCGACAAACCATCCCGTTCGTGGATATGACCGCGGGTCTGGGAGTTTCATTCAAGGTGTAGGAAAAATTCCTTACCGAACCAACCCGTCTCGATGAGCGCAGGTTATGTGAGGCCACGAAACGCGTCGTTCACAGCCGTTTTTCCGCGGACACCGGCCAGGATGGGCCAGGGTACGGACGCTTGCACCGACAGGCCCACCGAAGTCAGCGTCATCAGATTCGTATCAAGAAATCGCACCATCGAGGAAATAGCCCCGAAAAAGGTAAAACCGCCGGAGCCATTTCACGGGTTCAACGACCCCTAACTCAAAACAAATCGCCGCTGCGTTTTAACGTTTATCCAGTCGAATCTTCCCAGAGTTTATCGCACTCGTTTCCTCGGTTCGCTCTACTGCCAATCCACTTGATAAACTATAATTTTTTTTTTAGGAAATTTATACGTGCAAACAACGAGGTTGCGGGAAAATATTTACAAACCAAGATGAATACAAAACACACGAGGCTCTGGAAGCTTTGAAAATTAGATTCATGTAAGTCGATTCAGTTTTATTTTCCAATGTTCATATGTATAATATGTTGGTATGGTGCACAGCTGCCGGGAGCCAGGATGCGGAGAAGAGTTGTCCGATCCTGGAAGCATGTGGCGTCATTACCAAGAATGGCATAATAACGAAACAAATGTATTTATATGTCCATACACGAATTGCGGGTCTTTACACACAACCAGTAGTAATTTAGAAGAACATATCGAAAGCTGTCATAGACAGCCGCCAACACTGCCAACCGAACCAGAAGTAATATGCTTCGAGGATCTGGAAAACGCGATGGATGAAGAAATTGTACAGAGCACTGAGGATTGCTACGAGAAGAGACAGAGCGAAACTTTTGCAATAAAACCACACCAATATGACGATAATAACGAACAAGGTATTCATAGAAACGACAATATGCAGCAGCAAAAGAAAGAACTTCCCCACGAACAAAATCCTCCAAACGATAGCTCGAACAAAGATGATTACCCTTCTACCGGCGAGTTGTTGAACGAAGCCAGTGGCTTTCCACTCGCCGAGAATCTAATGTTAAGTACCGAGAATTTCCTATGCAAGTACGAGGGCAATACGAATAAGTGTTCAGAACTTCAAGTAGAACATTCCCAAGAGAAGAATAACGTAGTCTATGTAAACGGAGACATCACGATTACCAAAAACTCGAAGAACGAGGTTTGCACGATGAGCTCGAGGAATCAAGAGCACAGAATAGAATTGGATAATCTCGAACGAATCTTCAGAAACGATTTGAATCGAGATGCTTCGAAAAACGAGGAAAATACTATAGAATCGAACAGCAATTGTTCCGACGACGAAGAATACACTCCAAAGAAACAACGTATGTCTAGATACAAACAAGAGATCTACAACTGTGCCAGCAACGGCTGTGCGAGAAAATATAAATATATATCCCACTATCGTCATCATCAAGACAGCCATAAACTAGTAGCCAATACAATTAGTTCAAATTCTAGCAAATCGATAGTGAAAATAAAACAAGGGAAAGCCTCGACAGTCAGTTTTTTCTTGTAAGTTTACAAACATTTTCATGATTAGAAATATTATAACTAGACTGCGGATGTTTATGCAATTTTCAATTGTTGTAGACAAATTTTAAGAAAGTGGTACTAAATAAAATTCTATTTTCATTGGTATAATAGCATTGGTAGAATTTAATGCTCTCTGCAGCACTGTTTGAAAAATTTTATGAGCCATAAATGCATAAAGATCCGCAGTCTAATTATAACGAATATTCCTAATTTATTGTGCGCTGATCAGATGCAAGATTCCTGGCTGTGGAGCGCAAGTGAGCAATGTAACTGGCTTATGGAAGCATTACCAGGACAATCATGCTAATTCGAAACTGCCAGTAGTACAAGGAGCTAAGAATAACGAAGTATTTCGGTAAGTCCACTGTATATACATACCCACTACTAGTGTTTCGATCGAAAGTGTTTTAACCGAAGGTACATTTCAGATGCAAGATTCCAGGATGCGAAACAGAATTCAGTACAACTGTAATGCTGTACAAACACTTCAGTGAAGTGCACTCGAATGGTTCTGGCAATAATGCTAGCACAAATACAAAGACTGGAAATGGGAGTAGTTTTCATTACACTGAAATGTTCAAAGATGATACTACCAGTCCCCAAGTAAATTTTAAGACTGACTTTAAGGCAAAGCATAATATTAATGTAAATGACTGTACGAAAAATGCCGATGAACAAAGATTATCGTCGATTGTTAAAAAGGAATCCCGGGATTGATTCGAGATGGACTAATATCGGTCTTTAATCGTGAAGATAAATAATTGTAGCGGTATAAATTAGAGTATTCGACTAGGGCCGTAAGCATTCGATTTAAGAAACATCATTGTTCCTTTTCTCTTTACGAGCTCTCCTGCTCGTTTTTTGATTTTCTTTTTTTTTTATTACTTTTTACCCCTTTGGCTAGTCATTCTTTGTTACGCTTTTATTACCATTTTGAGTGCAACGACCCTTGTTCGATACTCAACGTTTTTATCATCCTATTCCCGAATACTAGAGATTGAGGATAAAGAGGAAACTTCTGAGTCGTTTTTCGATGACTTCTAATCATCCAAATATAAACGAAGGCTATACGTAATACATAACGACTTTCTAACTTGGTACATTACCTGAAGAAAAGTATTACCATTGTTTTTCTATATCTTGCATTTAAAAGTTTTAGCAATCTCGACACCTGCCTTTCGCGTAACGGTGTCTATTAAAAATAAAATATTGCTATCAAAGGCAAACGAAAAATGTACTGCGTCAAATTGTTTGTAATTGTACGATGAATGTGAAAAGCAACTCAGACAGATGGGAAAAATGTTAATTCTTGATTGAACAGTCAATGAATGAATCGAACCATAAATACAATTTCGTAGATCGATAAGCCTGGCGTGGCAAACTTAAAAATACAGTGCAAAGAACAGGATGAACTTGCTGCAACGTTTGTGCGCACACGTTGCATAAAATTCTTGACTTTCCATAATGATTTTTACTATTTTATATTATTGTATTATTTTAATGTAATTTATATTACACACATGTCATTGTAGTTATTATACTAGATATTGTAGGACTGTAAGTATTACGTAGCATTTTTATTTGTATGTCTGTACGTTGAAAAATAAAGTGCAATAGTGAGCTAAAAAAGAATGCTAAGAAACAGCTCCTGAAATTGATTAGATTACTCCAGAAATAGGCCGCTCGATTATCTTCTGTAGCCGCGTAACGTAAATACATATGTACTCCCATTCTCTGCAGCTCCACCTGGGAAAGGAGTTCGTTGC
Source organism: Lasioglossum malachurum (assembly GCA_028455605.1). NCBI lineage: Eukaryota > Metazoa > Arthropoda > Insecta > Hymenoptera > Halictidae > Lasioglossum > Lasioglossum malachurum. Next base: position 29,649,415 of record CM052313.1, read on the forward strand.
TCTTCGCTTCAATTGCGTCGCTCATAATAGGCTCAATCATACTGTTCGCCGCTCATATAAGATGTTTTTAATGTTATATTTAACGATTCCAATCGTTTGGTGTACAGCACAACGACACAATTTTCTTCTAATAATTATTGACGACTTAAGGCCAGCTTTAGAATGTTACGGCGATAGAAACGCTTATACGCCGAACATAAATCGCTTGGCAAAGAACGCTGCGATCTTTTCGCAGGCGTTTGCTCAGGTTAGTATCTTTAGAGCACATTGTTCCAAAAGAAACAATACAACAGAATGAATTTGTTTTCAGCAAGCCTTGTGCGCGCCAAGCAGGAATTCTTTTCTAACAAGTAGGAGACCGGATACGCTACAGCTTTATGATTTTTATAGCTATTGGAGGAAAGATGTTGGCAATTTTACAACATTGCCTCAACATTTAAAAAATAACGGATATGTTACCAAATCTATAGGAAAAGTTTTTCATCCAGGTCTTTCATTTATTAATCACGAAAACGTATTATATTGTACCCGAAGATTTCATACGGAATTTTTCACAGGGATTAGTTCAAATCATTCCGATGATAGCCCTTATTCGTGGACGGAAGTACCGTTCCACCCATACACGGAGAGATACAAAGATCTTCCAGTTTGCCAAACTAATTTTCATATACCTCCTGCACAGAATCTCGTCAATATCGTTTCCCTGAATAATTCGTAGTTAACAGGATCTCAAGATCTCATGTTTTCAGGTATGTCCTGTGAAAGTTTCGTCGATGCTAAACAAAACCCTGCCGGACATGGAAATACTAAGAGAAGCTAAACATTTTCTACAAGCTCGTGCGAACGATCCGACTCCTTTCTTTTTGGCAGTCGGATTTCAGAAGCCTCACATACCGTTCAAGTATCCGAAAAGATATTTAAGTAAACTTCATTAATATTACCATTTATGGCAAATTGCTTTTAACATTGTGCGAAACATTTAGAATGAACACTTTCAGAACACCATCCACTCCGTAAATTCAAACTACCTGATCCATACGAGTGGCCGGAAAATGTTAGTAGCATCGCGTACAATCCTTGGATCGATTTGCGAAAGAGGAAGGACATTGAAAGTTTTAATCTGAATTTTCCATGGGAAAGAATACCAAGTACGATTAAAAAGTTCGTATCGCTGATTATATCCTTATGTTTCTACTGTTGTTCGATTTACAGAGGGCTTTGGCAAATTGATTATGCAATCCTATTACGCAGCTGTGTCTTATATCGACGACCTAATTGGAAAACTAATAGATCAATTAGATGTTCTATCAATCCGAAAGAATACTACCATAATACTCACATCAGATCATGGTGAGTTAAGATTATGATAAGACAAAGTATTTTATTAATTTGAAAATGAATTCCTGAAAATAGGATGGTCGCTAGGCGAACATGCGGAATGGGCAAAATACAGTAATTACGACGTTGCTTTAAGGGTACCTTTAATGATATCGACCTCAGGCATAGGAGATACTGCGCTTAATTTACTTAAAAAACAGGTGGTCATAGATTCCTTGGTAGAGTTGGTAGACATTTTTCCGACTATCGCTGATTTAGCAAATGTTCCAATACCAATCTGCCAGAATGAAAGAAAAGATGCTACGCGTTCAGAACTCGTTTGCAGCGAAGGAGTTTCTCTTGTACCGCTTATAACAGCCGCTACAAAACAAGAGGTAACGAAAATTAAACAGTCAAAATCACGTATAATGCATTCGTATTAAAAAATTTGTAGTCGCTACCATGGAAGAAAGCAGCTTTTGGACAATATCCCAGACCAAGCATCGAACCTTCGATGAGTCCAAACAGCGACGAACCTCGTTTTAAGCAAATAAAAGCTATGGGATACACTTTAAGGACAGATAAATATCGCTACACAGCCTGGCTGAAATTTAATCCTCAAACGAGAGTACCAAATTGGAATCGACTTATCGCAGAAGAACTGTACGACCATGAAATTGACAAAAACGAAAATAAAAATTTAGTATTCTTCCCAAGATACCACAAACTAAAAGAGACTTTGAAAACATTATTGAAACGAGGCTGGAGGTTCGCTTTGCCTGGAAAGATGGACTTTTAATTTCTACAATCTTTAATTATCGAATCTACATTTTCTAAACATATATATATATATATATTAAATATATATATATTATGAAGCAAGTGCAGTAAAGGTTTGATCTAAGGAAAGCGCCAATCCCCTCCACTGTGAAGCAGTGTAATTATTTTTTATGGGACTTTTAGCAACTTATTTGTGGCATTTTTCATATTAAAATGACACTAAGCATTATCTCACCGAAGGCTTTGTTTAGATCGAACCTTCACTGTCGTATCTATTAATAGTAACAATATTATTATCATCATTATTATTATTATATTAAGAGAGGTTATAATAGCATTATATATTACATTAATACTGATGCTAGTGTATAATACGATACAAGTTATTACTTCCACTAGTAATAATGGATTGTGTAAAATACTCATAATGAAATAGACTTGTGATGCATATATAAAACATAAAAAATCGTTCAATGAATATACTTTCGGCTGCAACTAGTGACATAACACCAACACGTTCGCCATTCATGCGCCACATATGCGAATGATATGTTTATAGTCTATAGTACGAACATTTCATTTGCGCACTAGCATCACACATGTCTTATGCGATATTTACCTCGATCGAATAATGGTAGCGAACGTGTTATAATTACCATCGTAGGTAGAACGATGCAATGTTTGCTCGTTATTGCCCAGTTAACTACACTTTATTTTCCTCTAGCGCTCATTCTTCTTGATTTTTGTTTTTACCAGTTGTCGTAGCAGTTGGAGTGACCTATTATAAACATTATAACACGGTATTTTGTTATCGTAGTAAAATTTAAGTATTTCCAATTATTTGAAATGGATGTAAACATTACAATTACCTCAACAATGTCATCGTCATCCCCGTATTTCGGGTCAGCAGTCCTACTATTCACAAAAGTAAATGGAATATCGGTTCTATTATCTTGACCACTTGTGTTGCTAAGATTCCTCATCACAGTAGGCATTCGAACAATATTCGGCGCCTGTGCTGTTCTCATCTGTCGTTTAGAAAGTTTCAACGAATTACTGTATAAATTAGGCTTTATCGATAACGATAGCAATTTCACTTTATCTACATTTTACTGACTCAGAGTTTCCTGTAACACGGTACGAATTGAACACGTTATAATAATCCCGCGATCTAGGCGTGAAGGAGCTTTGCGATTTAATTGTAAGCCAATTCCCCTACCCCTTCAACAAGGGGGCATGTCCCGCGAGGGCCCACAAAACTAGAGCTGCTTTCTTTATTTTTCATTATTTTTTTATGGGACTTCCACCAAATTATTTGTGGCATTTTTCTTTTTAAAATGACACTAAACACGATATAATTTAAACTGTATTTAGTGGTTTACATGCCTTTGTATCGCCGTTTGTATCTCTTCGCGGTCTCTGTCACAGCACAGAACTGAGAATCGGCTTAGATCGCGGAATTACCGGTACGAACGTATTCAGACAAGAGAGTCTACATAGTCTATAGTCTATAGGTATAATTTGTAGTGTTCAAGATACCGTCTCGGATGTTCCACGGAAAGCCTGTTTCTCCCAATAGCTGTACATATCTGTCAAGACTCGAGCCGTCATCATTTTCTGATACTCGGGCGTTGCGTTCGGATACTGCAATACAAGTTGCACGAATAAATCGTTTCACAGAAACAGAGAGAATCCATAGATAGTTTATTTCTATACTCACGTCTTTGCGTATTAGTTCTTGGAGTTTCTCGTAATCGTTGTTAACATTCAACCACGGCGACACATTGTTGAACTGATTCAACATTCCATTGTTTGGATAACTCACTCCTCCACCCGCGAACATAAGCACTGGTGGTTTTCCTTTCTTTTCCTCTTCGTACTCTAACCAGGCTTGCTTCCTTTCTTCTTCGTTCAATTCTTCCTCAGACTAGGAAAAATCGATATAGTACCAGTAGCATGAATAGATTATCAAAATCCATTATTTATTTCGAATTACCTTGTTCTCCAGAAGGGAATCGTGTTCGTGATAATTTTCCACGTAATCTTTATACTTCAAAAATATTTCCGCTAATAGTCTATCTTTTGGTAAATTCAATGTTGGTTTCTCCCCATCCGTGTTCGTCTCGAAAGTATACAATTCGTTTAAATCGTTATTCCTATAGTGACGTTCTATTTGTTGCTCGTCCACGACTCTGCAGGAAAGGGACAGTTTCGTCACCTGTCGATTATAAATTTTCTCCTCCATCGTTCCAAACGCCAAAAATCGATAAACGTAGCATGGTTTTTTCTGTCCGAACCTAGATACATCAATTTTATACTTGATTATTAAAACCATGAGATTGTTCTTTTAAATACATACAACGCGCGCTGTGTCCGTTATAACATACCTATATACACGAAATATACTTTGTACATCGTAGGAGGGGTTCCAACTCGCATCAAATATAATTACTCGATTGGCAGCAGTTAAATTAATTCCTAAACCACCTGCTCGCGTCGATATTAAAAACAGCCTCGCCCTCGTATTCGTTGGACTATTAAATATTTTACACCATATACTTCTGTTCTCGGGAGATGTTTGTCCATCCAATCGGAAATAATCCAAGCCCAATGACCAACTACTTCTGTGTCCCATATACTCTGAATCGTCATCTTTTTGCGTCTCGTCGTCGATTTTTGCCAAAAATTTCTCAATTAAAGTCAACGAATACAACGACTGCGAGAATACCAACCTAAAATAGGTTTTACAAATTCAATGCTGCTGTTCGAAATATCAAGGGCCAACAACAACGACTCGGAATACGTACACTTTATCACCGATTTGCTCGCATTCTTTCAGAATGCCGAAAAGGAGCATTAATTTCGAGGAGATACTCATATCTTCGAAATGATCAGCTTCGGTGAACTGCACCCACCAATCTTCCTCTTTCTTTATGGTTTCTTCGGGCTTAGGGATTGGTTCGATATCTAAACACGAATATGTATACTTCGTATTATATTGCACAGCTTAGCCACCATTTGGCTACGAATGAATAATTAATAATCGCACCAGGTTGGTTACTTCTTGTAAATCTCAAGTTCTTTGGCGCAGGATTCGATTGTCCGCTATCATTTTCGTCGCTACTGTCTGAACTAGTAGAGTCGGTGTTGGATTCTTCGCTGTCGTCAATAAAGTCCCTCAGAGAACCTTCCGAGTCGCTTGAAAATTTCTTTTCGTTCATTTTCTCTACTCTTTCTGCATTTAGACGCATCACTACAGGATGCGTCCATACCCTCTGCAACGTTTGAAAATCTGCGAAAAGGGATCCGTTTCCAGAGCGCTGACGTCTACGCAAAACGTATAAGGAATGAAAACAAGTTTCTATTAATCTGTATTAACGAAATCACATTAACATTTTTACTTTGCGTACCGAGCCAAGTTATCCAGATAGTAACGATACATTTTGATTTGTACTTCCGATAGTCTCACGAAAATCACGTATTCCTGTTTCGGCGGTAGAAATGGCGTCAACACGGAATAATCGAATCTTTGCACGCAACCTTTCAACATCTTGTGTAAAACGTAAGCTCGTTTCTTCATTAATTTAACATCGTACTCGGTAGAGTCGTCGTATTGGCCGTTGTTTATTGGATTCGCAAATCTATTTAAGAATTCTTTCTTGGTTCCGAGGAGACTTGGTTTTACAAATTGCACCATGCAATGATCTGCAGGGAATCGATAGCAATTAAATACGCAAAGATTTATTATATGTATTGTTTGATCATAATCGATACTCACATTCTATTAAATTATTTTGTAGGGGCGTTCCGGTGAGTATGATTCGTCTTAATGTTTTAATTCGTCTCATAGATTTACTGAGAGCAGTGTCCTCGTTTTTTAATAAATGACCCTCGTCACAAACTATTAGGTCAGGACCAGGATCTATCAAATAGCGTAGTAACTCTTCCTTCATAGCCTTTTTCATTTTATTATTTGAGCCGCTGAGATTTCTGAACATTTCGTAGCCGATAAGAAGGACACCGCCAGTTTTGTGCCAATTTTTTAACTGGAACTTTCTCTCTAGATAGTTCTTTAATCTATGATCAATTAAAAATTCACGATTGTTAGCTATTCGAGACATACGATTTAACAGTGATCACTTACTTAGTTAATTCATAGACATCGACATCGCAATCGTCGACGTCTTTCAACCACAAGCTGAATTCATTGTACCAATTAAGTACCGTGCTCAAGGGACAAACGACCATAATCGTCTTGATACCGGTTTCTTCGTGGTTTAAGAGCGTGTGCGCTAAAGCAATTACTTGAAGAGTTTTCCCAAGGCCCATACAATGCGCGATTATGCATCCGGTACCCGAAGTCGATTTTATCCTTTCGAGGGATTCGAAGCAGGCATCCCACATGAATTTGATTCCCTCAGCTTGATGCGGTTTCAAACGCTTCACTATATCCGGATGAACGCTTACAAGATCTTGTTTCGTTTCCGCATTGAAATCTAACACCAATTTATCCACTTTCTCTTCGCTGGCCAATCTTGCTTCGTACATCTCATTGTACTATGTGTGGAAAAATCGGGAAATAAATCAATCTCGACTCTAATAAAGATAAATCGTATAATAAGTACCTACTAATTTTTGACGGTCCTGGATCCGTTTAAGCCTCTCTTCCTCTTCTCTTGCAGCTAGTTTCGTGTCATCTGCAACCTGCTTATCTTTCAGCACTTTCCGAATATTCTTGCGACCTTTCTTGCCAGGCGTTCCTTGAGAATTTGTAGGGTCATCAGAATCATCGTCGCTATCACTGGCCACCTTTTTTATGCGTTTCCGTTTTGGCTTCATTCTGAAATTTTAAATTGTAGTTAGCATACACACACACACACACATCGTTCGATAAGTAACAATAAAAATGTACTTTTTCTCTCCAAGAGATGAATCCGTGTCAGAAGATTTACGCGTCTTCCGCTTAAACGACTTCTTTGGCTTCTCTTCGTCCGATCCAGCGTTCGAAGATTGACCAGATGCCAATGTTACAGACTTAGAGGAGTTCGAGTCAGAATCCACCAACTGTACGTCCGAATCAGAATCCAGAATTTTTCTAGGTCTCCTCTTACGTTTAACAACTGTGTCTTCGACATCCGAATTTTCTCTATGTAGAAAATTTTTTAATAAAATACAACACTTTACGAGCGAATTAGAAACTATGCTAAATATAACTCACGTTTTATTTTCTTCCGCCTTTTGCTTTAGTTTCTCATGCTTTTTGTTCCACTTTGCATTTTCAACCTCAGAGTCTGAAGTCGAAAAGTTCGTTGTCAATAATTTGTTCCGTTTCCATCGACTTTTCTCTCGTTTCTCCTGGGCGTCCTAATTTAGGTTTAAAAGCTGATTAGCTTTTTGTTTTTCTTACTCGAAAATGTATTCTTCTTACCTCGTCGCTAGCGGAACCTTTCTTCTCTGCTTTTTGCGATGACTTTGTTGCATTGCTTTCAGATTTACTTTTCTTGGTTTTTTTCTCTTCGTCGCTACTGTCATTCGACGAAGCCACGTTGTTCTGATTGTCTGAAAAACAAGAATAAACAACTCAATTTCATTTAATTTCCGAAACTCATGAAAAGAAAAGTTTGACTATATACCGATGTCTGAGTCGTCGAAATTTAGAAGTAGATTCTTCGTGACTTTATCAGCTTCCTCCATTAATTCTTCGTTGGTTTGAATATCGCATGTTGGTTTCATAGATATATTTTCAGTCTCCGCGACGGCGTCTTCTGCAATGTTCTCGGTTAATTCCCCATTTTCTACTTTCTTCAAATGATCCAAAAGCGTTTCTTCTGTTTCGGTGGTTGGTTTCGACTTCTTAAACGTAGAACTATGCGACGAATCGTTCGCTTTCTTGGTGCTCCGTTGAAGTCTATCCAAATTAATAAGACTAAAAACGAAAATGAAAACATTATGGATAAACGATAAGAAGGAAACGCTCGATAGAAATAATTCGAATTGAATTGAAACCTTTTAATTTGTTTAGAATCCAAATGTTGACGCGATTTTTCCAAAGCATCGGCATGTTTTACAAGAATTTCTTTCGGTAATCTTTTAAGAACAACGCAACATCGCATTTCCAGCTTTTTATCAGATTCGAAATCGGACTTATTACTTAATTTTTGTCGTCTTTTCTTGTTTCTTTCGCTAACCACGCAGTCAATATTTTTCTGCTTCTCCGAAGACGTACTCTGACCTAATTCTGGAAATTGCAGACTATTACCATCATCAGAACTCGAGCTTTCACTATTCGATGAATCTAATAGCGATGCCTTTGCTCGTCTATTCTTAGTATTGTCGTCAGACTCATGTGCTTTCTCAGACATTCCTTTTGTAGAAGAAGATCCGATCGAATTGTCTGAATTGGAATCGAGAAGGGCACGTTTAGCAGAGAGTTCGGTAATGTTGTTTTCTTTACGCGACGAAGGGTTCATATTTACGGAACCATCTCCCGTTTCCTTCCTACTGCCCTTCCTTTTAGACTTTGATTTTTCAACTTCCTTATCTTCTGTCGAATTAGTTTTGGTAGAAAGAGGACCAGACTTTTCAGAAATGGATTCATCTGAATCTGATTCCAATAACGCCCTCTTTGCTTGCTCTTCTTCGTCGTCAAGTTCATCCGAACAAGAATGTTTTGTTGTATCATTCTCAATTCTTACTGTATCTATCGATTCTGTGTCATCGGCTTTCGTAGAGATTGTTTCTCGAGAAAGAGCCAGTTCCAGCACTACAGTTCCCTCTTCGTTTACCTCTGAGTCTATACTATCATCTTCTCGATTTAATTCATTTCCTTTCGATGTATTATCATCATCGTTAAGGTCAGCGTTTGCCTGTGTTTCTACGTTTTTTTCTCTTATAAGAGTCTCCTGTTCCTCAACTTCCATTTTCTCTTCTTGCAAAGTATTTTCAACCATGTCGTTTTCAACTGTTGATTCTTCGAATATATCTTTTAGAGAATCATTCGCTTTACCCTCTTGGAAATCGTCAGAACAATCTTTAGATTTATCAATTATTTTTGATTTGTCGTTTGTGTTTGGGTCGTCGGATAGTAACTTCTTTGTGCTACTACCTAAGATAGGAGACTCAACTTCGCTCTCCGCCGAAGATGTGGTCTTTTTATTATTATCATCCTCTTCTTTTTCTATTATTTCATCACCTGAAAATGATTTCTTTCTCTTTTTCTTGTGGATTTCTGTTTCGCTAGTTTCATTTTCAGAAAATATTTTGTTTTTGTCACATCCCGAGACTATGCTCTCGTCCTCCGAAGTAGTAGAATATATTTTGTTCCTTGATGGACTAGATTTGTTTTGTGCCAGTGCTGTTTCCAATGTTTCCCTGCTGCTCGAGGAACTGTCGTCGCGATCTGTGTTTTGTGCAGAACACGTTTTATTCCATTCTTCGGCGAAAGTCATTAATTTGTTTTCTTGATCGTCCAGTTCCATTTTCAGTTTGTTGATCACGCTCTTTGATCTCTGTATCACGTCATTCACAGATTCTTGATATATCAAATCTTTCTTGAAATATTTCCATTTGACGTGTTCCATTTCTAATTCATACTCCGAGCAAACTGTTTTGAATCTGTTTAAAATCTTGATCACTTTCGATTTGAAATGCAAACTTTGGTCTTTGCTAATCCGAGTCTTGTCTGTTTGTTTTTCGGTACTCGATGTACTCGACCTACAATCGTCTCTGGCACGAGAAATCTTTTTTATCAACTTGGAACTGTCCAAAGAGATTTTAGATTTCTGAAATTCCTGACCAGAACTCGAATCAGCTTCCTCATTGTGTAAATGAACAAAATTCGACTGCAATGATTTTGATGTAGCACATTTTCTCACCGTTTTTTCAACATGTTTCTTAGGTATTTCGGCCTCAGAGTTGCTACAACATTCCAACTCTTCGGTTTTATCTTTCCTCTTTCTCGAATTATTACTTGCTGGCCTGTCCGTGGCATCGCTTTTATGCTTATTAGATCTCAAAGATCTTCTCTCTGGTCCATTAAATTTTTGACTACGCATTTTAGTCTTTTGCAATTCCGTGTTATCATTTAAAATTGATTTTTTCACGTTCACTACCGAACTATTTTTGCTATTTCTATCGTATTTTGATTCTACACTTTTGTGCTTTACATGCTTTTTAACTTTTTCATAAGAATCTTTTGAACTTTTTTGCGAATTTAAACAACCACTGTCTTCGCTGGAACTAGAATTATATATTGAACGTATATATTCCTTAATTTTTATTTTTTCTTCGAGCGTACCCTTTGCATATAATGAAACGTATCCTTGGTTCTTATTAAATATATACGAATCTCTTTGTCGATACTTCTTCTAAACTAGCATGTGTAATGTATTTTTGAAAATTACTTACTCAGAACAAGATGACATGGTGGCAGCACAAATATTCTGAATGTTTCACTTTTTAATTAAACATAGAATACGTTCGCTTTTTGGCTTTAAAAGCCTAGGTCAATAGAATTTACATTATAGTGTATAATGGTCTGAAAGTAACATTTCCTTGTAAACATATATGTATATAGTTTCCACTTAAACAGATTATTAAAATAACTTCTTAGTTATATAATAAACCATAATTCTTGTTAATATTCTTTGTGTAACTAAAATCACACTTACCATACTATTAGTTTGTGCCATTAATGGTTGTGTCTAATTTAATATTTTGAAAGTTATCTATAACAAATATAACAAATACCGTTTAATAAATTGAATATTAATATTTCCAGATAGTGAACTCTATCGAAATATTGTAAATATCATAAAATGTATTCTTTCAAATATAATTATATCGATTCTACGTTGATATTGACAAATAGTAGACTGACATGCAATGGAATTTCGTTGAAGTATTTAGGCAATTTCAACTGACAGCTCTGTCGTCATTTGTACATTAAATATTAATCGTGGTTGTCATTTTCGAAATAAAAATTGGACACTCGTGAAATCTGTATAATGAATCTTTCAAAAAATATATTGGTATATACCGGATTTTATTTTTTTTTTTTTGTTATGGTATTATGGCGACTATGTAATATTATTTCTATAGTTTTTCTTTGCAGTGATGCAGATTAGGTTTTCGCTTGGCGAATTGTTCATTTTCTAAATAGTGGTTCCATAAGTTTGATATGCTAGTAAACAAAACACATTCGTAAAAAGTTGAAAGTGGAAATGGAAAGAAATTCTTTGTATTTAGTACTTCTGCTTAGTACTCGAAATTGTTACCTGGTATTCCAACAATACTTTCATTCTTTACGATTATTGTATCGCAAATTAACTGACATACGTACGTCGAACGAATCACAAGTCCGAGAAGAAAGCATGCACAATCGCTTAGCCACTCAATAAAAGCTGGTAAAAGCAGGTAAAGCCAGTTAAAGCATCGTTTTCTTTTCTCACCATGGAATACACTTTATTTATACTGATTTATACACATGCACAATGCACAGTTGCCAACAGTGCCCTGCAGTGCCTAGTAGTGGAGAACTTTCGATAGTACTATCGATGGCTATCGATGGCTATCGATAGTTATCGATAGTTCTCACTACCAATGATTCACAAGTATCGCTCTCTGACGACGAAACGCCTAACAAAATTCAAACGATACAATGACACCTAAATATGTATCAAGTATTTAGCTTTAGTTGAACAATCAGAAAATTATACGGATGAAAATATTTCCTGTGTGTATTATTGTTCAAACATTTAACTGAAGATGAATTATTTTTAATTTTTCTAGAAAAACATTATATATTCTCAATATGCATATACAGGTACCACAAAGTACAAAGGAAATATACAGTAGTTGCACATGTACAAGTTACTTAACATATAAATTACTGAAATATTATTTACAGGAAAAGCTATTTACAGCTATACTAATAGATTAAGTTTCGTCAGGAACCGCCTCCGTTTCTCGATCATCCGAAATCGAAACATAGTTCCCTGGCCTAGATAAACTCTTTCCATTCGATGGAATAATCTTGGAGCCTAGGACCCGGTTTTCTTGATGCGCAGGCATGTCGCAAAAGAGGCAACTCGTTTCTTCAAACACTTGGTCCAAACAAGGATGAAACATTAAACCGCATATTCGACATGTCTTGTATTGCATATCAGTTATTTGCAAGAGTGTAACAGCACATCTAGGCAGTATATGACCCTGTGAACATTTAGTAACTTTCCAGGACAGATCCTTTATTACTTCGCCGCACAAATTGCATGCCTCCACTTTATTCATATCAAAATCAGATATCTTATCTAGAACTCTTTTAGCGAGCTTGGAAACCATAGTTGTTTCTTCGTTCTCTTCTCCCGCCAGATAAACTTCCAAGTACATTTTTAGCAAGTATATAGAAAGTTGCTGTTCTTGGCTTAAAGAAGAAGGATTATCTAGCCGTTCGAGATAATTGCAAACTGTATGAATAAAAATTAAAGGCTGCGCTTCTGATACCTCTCCCGCGATGCTTCCTATACCATGAATCACTTTTTTCTTCTCGCAAATTTCCATGATTACGGATGTCCACATCGCTATCCGTAGCTCGTTCAATGGCAACGATTCTAAATTCTTTGGCATCCTCGGCAATACAGCTCCAGCATCTTCCACTTTCGTCGCTTTCAATCTAATTACTTCTAAGCAGTCCCATTTGCGTTCCAATCTTTTTTCTTTGTTCTTTTTTAAAGCGAGCAATGGATCCCAACTCTCGTGCTTTAAAGTAAAGACATGAAGTTTACTGGGCTCTTTTATCACTAAATGATCATATACAGAACTCGGAGATGTTACGTTCACGAACATCATATAGTTCAAGGAATGAGCAAGACCTAAATATCGTGGACGACCTTGTTGCCACGCGATCTCTAATTGAGTTTTTGAAAAATTATCTTCGTTTGTATCAATCACAAACATCAAGTTATTCTCTGTTGTAACTAATGCACAGTCTGCGTTAGCATAAGTCAATCCTAAAAGTATTGAATTCCATTAAAATATAAAAGAAAAAACCTGTTAAACTACGATCTATAAAAGAATAATATTTGTCTTTTTATACCTGAAATCATAAATCCTTCTAACTGGATGTGTTGGATACTTTTTAATGTTCCGTTTGTTGCTAAGTGCAACAAGAAAAGAAAACTACCTTTTGGAATAAGAATTCTCACAGTTGCATCCAATCTAGGGAGCGGCCTGATATCACCGATAGGTATGCGGTCCACGTAATCGTAATATTTTCTAGTTGCTCTAAGTTCAATTATCTGTTCACGTTCTCCTATTGTCAGACCATGAATACGTCCATCGAGATATGCGATAATAATTATATGTTTTTTTATATCAACGCTAGTCCAATATATAGCATTTATTTTGACACAGTCGTCCAAGTGTATCGTGCCCACAATTTTGATGTCTGGAATTTCATTATGACACAACACCCTTGGAACTTTATAAATAATTATATCTCCGTTCTGGTAGGCGACAGTAAGATACGCAAAATCTACAAAAAGCATGCTCCAAGTCATACAAGAAGCTTGTAACGCTTTAATAGAATTCTTTAGCGTCGGAAGCAAAGTAGTATCGCTTTTAACAACTTTCAGGTTTCCGGTAATTTCATTTTTCATATCTTTGTAACGTATAGTACTCAAATCATGCAAGGGGTACCAATCCGTGAGAATTTTATGAACAAGTAAAACAGCCCCCGTTGAAGTTAAAATTGTAAGAACACAATTGTTTGGATATATTAGATTCTGCGGCGACCAGGCCAAGTCCACTATCTTTGGAATCATTTCCTTAACATTGGATACCTTGGGGGTCATACTTTCTTCCATTAAGGATGAGTAAATCTCTTCGCGAGGCAAATCCCAAATTGTAGATTCTATTTTATCCATTATAGCTTCCGTGGGAAAAATTGATGGTGCGTAAATGAAGGATCTTGAAAACTTTATGGTTGAGTGTGGGGACATTGGACTAGGTATTAGTTCCTGTACAAAATAATAATGTAGAATGTATTCGTTTTGTTTCACAAATCTTTTTATAAAACAACTAAAAAAAATATGTTACATTTCACTTACAAATACATGGACTCCTTTCTCGGTAAGAACTGATATATGATTGTCGTCGGACCATTGAACTGCAAACCTTGATATAACTGGTGGAGTGATTGCGAGACTATAAACTTCTTCTGTGTCCATTGTTCGTAAAGCATTCACGTTATACAATTGTTCATGAATCTTTGCTTTTGTCTACTGCTCTTAAAATAGAACTGTTACAAATAATATCATTACTTAAGAATAAGTATTCATGCAGTTAATATCGAATGTTTCATCTTCTATTTATCTTCTATTATCTTCATTCTTCTATTTATTTACTATTTACGAGATAGCTGTACGACTAACCTATATCAGTTGCAATTCTTTCCATATTTGTAAGAAAAAAAATATCGCAGTATGCATGCACATTTGATTAATAACAGAAAATTCTATTTCTTACGCAATATATGCTTAATATAATATTGATTAAATACAAATGAGATAAAACTTTATCATAAATTTTTATGTAAATACACGCAGCGAGCTTTTAAATAGACTGGTGCACTCCATCAATGTGTTCGTATTTATTCAGTAAATAGGTACATTTCATTCTCTGTTTCATCACGATTTCATTCTGACACGAAAGAATCGAATCAAATATATTACGTCTGCTAATGTACCATTAAAATTGTCGACCGTCGAAGTAAAATCGAAAAGAAATAAACGACGATCCGGCTCATTTTCTAGGATCTAGATTGAGACAGTTGTAGAAACGGTTCATTACGGACTGGCGCAGTAACTTCTCAGTTCCTCCGTAGTGCACGATTTTAGACAACACTCCTCGTAAATACCCCGTCGATTTCTTCGAGTTTTCAACATGTTCTTCGCGTTTTCCACGGTCTTGTAGGGGTCCATTTCTAGAAAAAGCGGGTCTTTTCAACTCAATTATAAATATGTATTTGAACCGTGCTATCATTATAAAGAAGTGTGTTAGCTCGCAAAACGATTGAGGAATGCTGCCGATATTTTACGAGTTGTAAGTATTGAATGATTTTTCCAATACCTTGGTTGCTTTTCTTGAATCGGGGATTGTAAACGCTCCTGCAGATTATTTGTAAAGTGCTCGAAAGTTCTCGACCACAATATTGTCGCGCTTCGTGCTTAGCTTGCCGATTTCGTCTGTATTTGAATAAATCCGAGTTCGCGCGTTCCGCTTCGGACGTTAAGATCGTTACCACGAGTATCAAACTCACGAGCACAAGTAATCGGTATGCGAACATCTGAAATTCAAGTAACGCTCTTTAATTATAAATAAATCGATCTGCGAGAGCCGTGTTGTAAATATAATACTACCCGAATAGAAAAGAATTAAGGAAACCGTGTAAGTATGAAATTAGCGGGAAATTTAATTATGGCGCCTGAATTCGAACGATCAAAGTAATGCGGCATCTGTCAACGTTCTTCAAACTAAAGTATCGTTTTGAAAATTTCTACACGCTCTAAATCAATAGCGATCGATTGTATTATAATTGATGAATTTTTATCGAGACTTATCAACAACGATACCTCATGCTGTCGCGTACCGCTTGACGAGACCAACTTATTTTTAGATAGCATTCCTGCAAATATAATATAGCTGCGCCATAGTCCCCACGTAAAAGAAGATTCGAAATGATTTATAGGGGCCTTAGAAATATTTTAACGATCGCAACCGATCTTATGCACCAAAATCTCAAACATCTAGAAAGCAGCATTCTTTCCTTTCATTAATTAACTTTATTTTCCTTATTAAACTTCACCTTTGCATCAATAAGCGCTGCTAAAGAAGAAAAACAAATGTTTATTCTTGTCGGCGCCCGTATAGTCGGTTCTTTTTCGTGCGAATTTATAAATAGAGATCTAGGTGAAAAAACCCATACCGACGATACACTCGACTTTATAATGTTAATTCCACTGCATGATTCACGAGCACCGATAGCATATAATCTTAATATAACTTCGTCTGCTAATATGGGCATTATTGAACAAGTATTTCCTTGATTTTATATAGGTAGGGCTAAGCCAAACACGGTCCTTTGAAACGCAACATAATTTTATACGATCCATTTATCAGATAGGAGAAATGTTTATGTGTGTGATAAAACTAAAAAATATATATATAAATAAAAGAACTACTTACTTATTATTAGTACGAATCGATAAAAAAGAGGGAGACATATACATATATCTATATGTGTATACATATATGTATAATATATATATGTGTGCATGTGTATGTATTCGATATTCATATGCATATACATATACGTATATCACGAAGTGCTATCACAGTCTGGTACTTTACTTTTCTCTCTTTTCTTTGTACATTAACCTTTACAACATTCCAGGTAGTCTAATTTTCAGAATAAACCGACGAGTAAACACTGGCTAACAAACTGCTTGATAATCGAGACAAGCGTAGCAGAGCACTGGCAAAGTATTGCAAATATTGATTTTCATATGCCTCCTATTTTGATAAAAATTATAAATTGTATACCAGAATTGAAAACAAATGCATTAAAGCAGATAAGAGAGTCGTAAATACACCGATAAAACGAAATTAATAACGTGAACGATAGGACAAGTTATGCTTGAACGATGAAAAATATATATATTCCTATTTTGCGCAACTGTATGTATATATAACTAACTATTCGATCATAGACATATGTCGCTCCTTGATAAATTAATAACAATTATAAAAACTCCTTTGCAGGCTCGAACATCTGCATTCTTTCTCTCTTCCTCCCTTTATCGGAAACGTTCTTTTTTTGTTTTACGAATTGCAAAGATTTCCTCTTGAACGTGTGAATCGCGAAGAATCTTCTTGCCGATGATCACGATGAAATGATCGATTTCCCCAGGGCGAATCTAATGTTCTATTATCACGGGAAAATTGTTTAAACATCCGCAATGGAAGTTACTAGAACATGGAAAACTAAGGAGACTCGTGGCAATGCATTGTTCTTTTTTCCTCTTGTTTGTCTTCATTTCATTTGATATCTATATCGGCGCAACTGAAAGTTTTCTATCCTCGAAATTGTGAAACCATTTTTTCACGGACGAGTTGCAAATTTACTTTTCTGTAGGTATAATACACTGCATGCACACTTTCAACACTTTCGATACAGAGACAGAAATGAAAATAGGGTCGGGAAAGCACGCGTTCGGCACACTAGATCCTTCAGCGACTGTAACCGTTCTGTCCTGTTTAAAATTATGACAACTTGTAAAATACATGCTTCGCCGCGCTCCCTCCTCGGTATCAATCGCAGAAAGTAAATGTGCGAACAGTCGACGTACTTACTCCAACTTTACTCGGTTATTTCCTTTTTTTCACTGCCGCGGTCGTATTCCCGACATTATCGCACTACTTCATTATCTATTATTGCTGCTTAATACTAATATTGTTAAACGCGCTAATATGGTAAGCATTCCGTTTCCATCGTCATTTATTCATACGTTTCGTTTGTCGCCCGAAGTAATTGGAATTAACGACAAAATTTTTGCAAACAAAACGAATATCCCATTACCGTGCGATTCCTTCTCAAATTAGTAAAACCGACGACGAGCATGGATTTCGCGCGGCTCTTATTGTCCTAAGCTCTAGAAGCACGAACAAATTAGTTGATGTTAAGTTGATGAATAAATGAATTTCGGCGAAATTAGGATAAGGGAATTAATAAGATGAGCCTGGAGTTTGTTAATGCGCGTCGTAGTATAAACACTTACCGGTCTCCGGAAAGGTGAACATATGCTGAGGACGGGTGAGAAAATTATGTCACTGAAAATGGTTACCGGGTTCCTTATAAAGCTGCAGACGCATCTTTAGTAATACTGAACGATCAGGACGTGTTCATTAAGCACGTTACGCATATGTCACCTAATGTGACATCTCGTTGCATACGCTTTGTCGGTACACGTGGCCAATCAACTGTGAAAAATGTTAAATAATTAATAGCGAAACCTACCTGGCAGTTTCAAGTTGCAAAATATTCCAGAAGAATGAAATGGCAAAGAATTTGTTAAATCGGTAGGTACACTGTACCGGGAATGAAAACATAAAGTGTATACCGGTATGTTACTACATATGTACGTATGTATCACGTTGAATAAATTGTCAAAAGGATACTACGAACGAATAAGGACGAATTCCAATGGTGTGGGTGATCTACAAAGAAGAAGAAAAGAGATACACATTTTTTAAATATATTTTACAAAACATTCTATTCGTACAGCATATAAAACAATACTCTGTATTCATTTTATATTCACACATTAGCTCTATACGGCTGTACCACCATATTCTTTCGTTATACATAGAATATAACTTTATACAATATTCGGCGGATCGTAACGTCATTGTTATGAGAATGCGGTGTCCTTTGTTTGACGTGTGGTGTCTACGTGTTTTCCGCCAGCCGGGAAGATCGGCGCGACTTGATCAAATTGCTCGGAATTTATCGTTTTGCCTGCACGTTCCCGATCGATTGTCAATTCCGTCGCGTCCCCGCTGAAACCTCTTTCAGACAGATGTTCCTGTATGTCGTTCGAACTTGAACTCGGGCTCGTGGGTTTATCCATGTCGTTATGCGTATCCAACGCGTCTGCTTTCGCCTCGTTCAACGGAACCATTCCAGATTTCGACGGACTCTTCAGGTGTATTATATTATTATTCAGCGGGTCTGTGCTACTTTGTTTACCCGCTATATGATTGTGGTGATTCGAGAAAACAGAATCTGTGTTCGCCAAGAACTGGTTACCACTGTTAACCATGTTCCCAGGTCCTCCTGCGGCAGACGAGCCGCCGGCATTACTGCCAGTCGAAATGTCTCCCATGTTGAAATTTCTCTCCTTTGGAGTGGTCTGCCAAAACGAATCGTCGAAGACCTCTGTGTCGCGCTGTTCCGAAGGTAGCCTGTTGATACGAGCCTTCACGATGGCGAGGTGTCTGTGCACGTAGTCTTGTTGGGGCGCCAAAGCTGCTGCCCGTTCCAAACACTGAGCAGCCAAGCCCAACTTACCACGCTCCACCATCACCACGCACAAATTGTGTAGACCTTGGATATTCGTTGGATCCAATTGTAGTATACGACGGTAACAGTTCTCAGCAGCATCCAAGTCTTTTATATTGTTTATGTAGATATCTCCTAAAAGAATTAATCCTTTAACGTGGTCCGGGTGGAATCTAACTAGCTGGTTCAAGAACGGCGCTGCTTCGAGAGGACGTTGCTCGTCTGCCAATAACAGAGCCAAATTGAACAGGGCAGACCGGAAGTCTTCTTTTAGAGCGACCGCGTTTCGGAACCATCGTTCGGCGCTTCCGCTATCGTGATCATCCATGGCCAACATTCCGAGATTGAAATGTACTCGCTCATTATTCGAATCCTAGAAGTATACGCGAATTTTGTCAGACAACCTTTCACAAATTTAATAATACATGACGAGGAATAGAAAGTACCTTTCTCAAAAGTTTTAGAAGTCTTTCTCGAGCTACTTTTCGCAGCTCTGCGCGTCCCAGTTCTTGAAGTAAAATGGCCGAGTTCAGCAAAGCTTGTTCATGTTCCGGATCAAATTCTAACGCTTTATCCAAATATGCCAGAGCTTGGGATGCTTTTCCTTGTTCCAAGAATACAACTCCAAGCTTAACAAGTAACAATTCTGTAAATTCTAACATTCCTGCCACGCATCTCCTCCAATCAAATCTCTCTGAATACTTACGTTGTAATAGATATCTGGATTATTACTGTCGTAGAAAAGAGCTCGCTCGTAAACTTCTTGGGCTTCTTTGGTACGATTTAGTTTAATTAAGACGTCGCCTCGATTAATATATGCTTGCGTGTAATCAGCGCGCATACTAATCGCCTGTCTATAAAGCAAATCGGCCTCTTCTAACCTAGTTGCATTCTTTGCTATTAAGTTCGCTAAATTCACAAACACATTCAAATGATTCGGTGCTATTCGCGCTTGGTAAGACTCTCCAGGTTTTGCTTTCGGTAATAACGATTTTGCCTAAAAGAAACAGATGTAACAACGAGTATAGGAAAGTTAACAGATACAACCCGTTTGATGTTTTGCAAATGCAACTTACTTTCAAATACGCGTCTTCGGCCTCTTTGAACATTTTCAGATGATTGTAGGTTCTGCCTACGTTAATGTGTGCGCCAATATCGTCACCTTGAACTTGCACGGCCATATTAAAAAAGTTCAGTGCTTCTTTAAATTGTCCTTGACTTTCCAATGCGTGTCCGACATTATTCAACAATTTGGCATTGCGATTATTCACTTTCAATCCTGACATGAATATGGAATATTCGTCCAACCAATCGTAATTTCTGATAAAAGTTTTCGTCGAGTGGGCGGCCAGAAGTGTAATTAGTAAAAATAGTGTGAATTTCTTGAATCTACAAATGAGAAGATACACATTAATGATAAACAGGTTTCCCGAAAGAGCGAGAATACGATAAATTTACTTTTTATCGCACAAAATACTCCATCCGTATCCGACAAGCATACAGAACCCCATAGACGGTGCGTACAATACTCTTTCAGCGATGACGAATCCAACCGGGAAAAAGAGATTCGAGGCAGGTAAAAATGGCAGTATCATCATGGCCAAACTCTGTTCAAACGATGATGACATAAAGATTTCGGAAGAAGCTAATACATATCATATGTACACCAGCCGTGTGTTACATTGAATTTTCCATAGTAAACGTATTCGATGCTAACCATAATAAGAACGATGGAGGTTTGCCTATTGGGTGTTAAAATTGCCGTTGCCAATAGTCCTAATACCGTCGTGTGTGTTGCTATAGTAGCGAAATTCCGAAGGTCTGTAAAACTTTCTATCAACGGTATCGTTCCCATAGTCCAATCACAGCATAAATCGTTTGGAAGAAATAACAGCCTTAAATTGACTGCTGCGAGGTAATTGTATGTAAGCTGCCTTACTGGCGTTGGTGCCACGGATGCAGGATTGTCGAATCTGAAACATAATCGAAAAGAATCATACGATGCAATCTGCAAGCCACCTCGAATATTCTATGTACAAGGCGTATGGAATTTTTTGTGGGTACCTGGTAAATACAGGTAACTTTGAGCCCATTACATGTAGTCGAAGTATGAGTAAACTAAATGTAACAAGTGTAAGGGCAGTCAAACGTTTTGTACCTTCACTGGACCAAGCAAGGGCTATTTTTTTCCCACCGAAAGCTGCCTTTAATGTCAGGAAAATATCCATTGCTCTAACCTGTGTAAAATAAATCACAAATTTAACAAAAATACCATAACGTTAGTCGACTTGTTATGTACATTTACCTTTTGTACAACGAAAATCTCGTACAATACGCAAACAGCGGTAGCCGTTATTCCTTGTTCTTTGCACAACATGGCAGTACAAACAAACAACATAGATAATATCAAGGACTTCCATTCTATAAAAAATGTAGATGTAAGTCGTACCATTTAAAGTAAAAGGTATGGTAACTTAACGGAAGTATAAGAGAGCCATCTTCACCTGTTGATCTTTTACTCCTGCAACATTTAGTATACGTGATTAAAGCTGCCAGGTAAAATAAAGAAGACAGTGTCTCTGCTCTTCCCACCACTCCTGTAACCTTTAATACACGATTATCCACTGATAATGTATTTGCATGCTAGGAACTACAAAGCGATCGATCGCTCGACGTCGACCCTTTGAATCTGGATACAGTATTGAAAGATTGTCGCCAAAGAGAGGAACAACGACTAGAAATAACGATCGAATCATATTCTCACACATAAATTCAAGGTAACGTCGATCGATTCGATCGAAATCAATACCAATTTGTGGAACTTACTGCCTCTGTATGTATAGGATGCACCGCGAATAGGAGAGAAGACACGAATGTCGCGGAATCAGACAGAAACATCAAACAAGTCCTGCAACATCGATTGACATTGGTTTCGTACAAACTTACTGTAATTTCAACGTGTAACTTAAATAAAGTGTTTTTGACTTATCCGGTTAACGATCAATATACGTTAAAGCAAACATACCTAAAATATAATAAGCATACTCCAACATGTAGGATCACATTAAGTAAATGGTATCCCATAGGATCCAATTGATGGATCAAGTAATTCCATCTAAATGTGAGAACGCACAATGGTCTGTAAGATTTGTGCGATTGCTCCTGTACAAAAGAAACATAAAAATAATGTTTTTTTTTCCAAGTAAAAATACCGGCCGGCCGGCGTGTAAAGAAGTTAAGGAAATCGGATCGGTGCGAGATTGATTTAAATTTAATAAGATTGAATCGGATCGAACCGATTTGAACCGAACCAAATCGAACCCGAATCGGATCGAATCGAATCGAAAGGTAGGAAAAGGAGGAGAAGAGTTCAACGGATCAATACACAAGAAGGTAGACAAGAGTGACGGGAGAGGGGGAAGGAGAAGGGGAAAGCGCCTCCATCCTGTCAACCAACCCACCTTGTGCATAGGAGTGCCCCAGAAATCATTGTAAAACACATTTTTCAGGGGTGTATGAGGCCTCAAGTCCCGATTATCCTTGATCGCAGAAATGTCATCGAAAACGAAGCCGCAATTCAAGCTGTTCAGATAAACGACGAAAGCGCTTATGGCGACGATCGCCGCGAGTGCTCCCCGCGCAGGCACTCCCATCACAAATAAGACATCGATCGGCCGTCTTTTTTTTTTTGGCGATTTTCAAATTGGAAACTCTGTCGAACAACACACTTCTCGATTTTTCTCCCACGCCGCTGGTATTCCGGTGTCTCACCCCTCGATCTTCTTCGTTCGCTATCTAACTAATCTATCTATCTGTCTACCTATTTGTTGTGTCGAGTCGAGACGAGACTTTAACCCCGCGATGTCCAGAAGAAACGCAGGAATCTCGTCTTCAGGCACGTAGACGCAGACTCGTTGGTTTTCTGGCTCATCGCGGACACTTTACGTGTCTAATGCGTCCAGATACGAGCGCGCTTTTTCACAGAACGACTTCCGGAACTTCGTCGAGAACATATCAAACGAGAAACAAGCTTCTGTTCCCGATTAAACGTTTCACCCCAAGAGCAGTTTGCCTGTCAACGTCAACCGATCGAACGATCGTTGTACCAGCGCGTTAAGATCCAATCCAACTGTCAAAAGATAGACGAGTATATACGACCGAACGACGACGCACGCCACGTACCGTGAAACGAGGCACAACGCAAATACGACACTACGACAGCGACGACGCGGATCCACTTCAGCCTGAGTTCGCATGCGCGTTTTTCGATTCAGCGCGAACTACACAAGTACGCTGCTCGAAACAATTACCGGCGATTTTATTTTCGTCCACGTAATGCCAAGCGATTTTCATGAGTTTTGTTTAAAAACATTTACGCATTAGTTAGGCGAGAATATATTTCTTCCTTGTGTAAACTTTAAATGTACCGTTTGAGTTTCTTTGTTCTGTATTCCTCGATGGAGAGCAATGGCGAGGAAGAAACTGTATTCTATAAACAATAAGTTAAAGCTATTGAAACATTTAATTTCTGCGGTTTGTAAAGCAACTATTTTGAAATGTTTTCTTTTCGACGAGAAAAATGATTTTGTTTTGCTTATGTTGTGCCCATAATTATGAAAAAGTGGTCTAAGTCAAAATTTAAAAAATAGAGAGCGTTCATCGGTTATTTCACATCACATTATTTTAACTAAATTAATTCAATGTGATTTTTACAATTCATTTAGTGTTGATAAATTCATTTATAGTGAAACAAGAAATATACATATATGACTTAGACTACTTTCATAATTATGAGCATGCACATATATGTCTTGTTCTCGTATTATACTGGAAATGACGTCGGTGTTTATTACGGCAGAGAGATTGTAAATTGTATTTACAGAAAATGTATCATGGTATTCCATGTGCCTGGTCGAGGATATTGTTGCATATGCACTCATTCAAACGAAAATGACCGCGCACGGTTGAAACCAGCCAATAGGGGCGTCGCGTCGCATTTAAACCGTGGTGGTGAGAGCCTCGTAGCGGAATCGTGGAACGACAGTCGAGGTAGGCACGCGCTTGGCGTCATCCTCGTTGACATTTGCGCTCGTTCAAACGTTTCCCTGTAAACCATCAAGATCTCTTTACGCGTCCTATCGGCGATCGACCAAGTGATTGTTTTGATACGGCAACGTGAACGTGTTCGTCCCGGTAACCGGCTGGTCATTCGAAAGGTTTCGGCCACGTGAATGTAGGAATTCCTCCTGAAAATTCAGTGGCGTCCTTCCTCGACGTACCCTTCGAAAAGCGTGAGTGTTTACATGTTCATTTTTATCCGATGTCTCTCAACGAACGCAATCCGCACGATTCGTGTAACAAATGAACTCAGTGAACAGAATCGTGAATGAGTTTGTTACTTATCAAATAAAAGTGAAACAAATGGTTGTGGATACGTAACAACAATGTATGTACATATTAAATGGGAGGGGGCCTTTTATATACCATGAACACAATACGATGTACGATCGTCTGTAGAGTTTTATACCATTAATTAAATAAATCGTATCGTTCGAGAAAGAACGACGGGGAAGAGCTTGGAGGGAGAGGAGGAGGAGAAACATTACAACGAATATTATTTATAACACTTTCAAGTTTTCCAGCCTATTAATCGGGGTAATTTTTCGACCATGAACATTAAAGATGTATAAGACGATTTATCCTAAATTCATAGAACAGGGATCTAATTCGTACCATTATACTGATATGGATGTATTGCGACAAAATCGCGATGGTTTTCACGGGGAAGTTTTTTAAATAAGAAGATGGATGCTAAATGTAAAGAGAAGGACGCGTACGCCATGTAGGAGTAGTGATTTATGAAAGAGAAAGTCGATCTGTTTTAGAGGCATGTAATATCGCAGTGCTTGATTCGTAGAGGAGGCCGACAAACCGAAACGAATCCCCGTGTACATTTCGGTTCGTCGAATTTTTTCGGCGAATCAGTATTAGCCGGCTTGCCACCCTCACCTGCTGCGTTTGAATGTTTTATGTTTCCTGGACATTGTCGAGTGGAAAGGGTCGCTATGCATGCGTCCCTATTATTTCGGCTTCTAACGGCCAATATTTTGAAAACGAACGGACACCTTTTCGATTTTACAGAATTGTATAAATCAACGAGAAAATCGATAAACAAGCGAAAGAGAACCGAAAGAATTATTCAAAAAGTATTCAGTAGCCATTGCGCAATTTGAAAAATAAATAATGACATTGTTATACTGTTTCCGCATGTTTATAATACGATTGTGCACGTTCGTCCGGTCGTTGAATTGTTATCTCGTAAATATCTAACCTTCCCCCGGCTCTTGAAAAATGCAAGCCAGGTAACTATGTATGGCTAGACTCCTGAAGGCAATAGGCTCAGAGAGCAATGCCATCCGATCGATCGGTTTACGTCTGGGCGTCCCGACGCCAGCTGCAACGCTTATAGATACAGGACGATTCACATTGCGGTTTCCGCGCGTTTTCGCTGCGATTTCTCACACCGTTCGACAAAGTATCGTCATTTGTTAGATTTTAGGAAGACAACACACACTAGAATTATTTATATCGGGGACAAACGCGAAGGTTTTTCATGTATAGTGCTTCTGGAAATTCTGTCTCGAGAACAGTGGTTCTCAAAGCGTTCTCTGGGCGCGGCGACACCGAAAAGAATTGCAGAATATAAAGTGAAGAAAAATACTTTACAGTTAGATATAAAGAATTAATTTCGAGTCGTAGGCGGAAGTCAGTGAGTTTGAGCACCACTGCTCCGAAGGGATCAAATTAGTTAAAGGGGCGGCTCACACCTGAAAGAATAGCGAGAACGGACGGTGTGATTCTGGTGCGAGAGAGAGCAGTTCAGATTTTTCGAACGTTCTTCAACAAACCTGTAGCGAGACTTGTCGTCCGGTAAAAATGTAATCGCACTTATTTGGTATATTTTTAGCGAATCATGAGCCAGGGAGATCAGGAGAAGAGCATGGACAAGAAGGAAATCGCAGAGGAGGAGAGAGAGAAAATGCTGAACGCCGAGAACACGAAGCACACGGTATCATCGACCGCGCCGGACTCGGAATCCGAAGAACAGAAGCCCAAGAAGAAAATACCTATCGGCGGCATTAAGATGCCCGGCTTTTGTCGTACAAAGAGCAAGGAACCTTGCAAAGTAATAATCATTCAACACCTGCGTTCTTAAAATGAACTTGCGCCCCTTATTTGTTCGTTGTGTATGACAAACGTTTGTGGTTTGATTATACATTGCGTAGTTTACTTATTGAATTCAGCACGCCGGAATTGTCCGTCTGAGCGGATGCGATTCGAGACAAGGACTACTCGAAACCGACGCGCCGCTTCCTTTTGCTCGATTAACATCTGTTTACGACAAACCGATACTGCTGAAAGAGCACAAGTTCCCCGAGCACCATAGCGTGTTTACGAGGGGTGACCATAGCCCCGTAACGATTTCTTTTTTCCAACATTAAACCAATGGATGACGTCAGTCGAACAGTACACCTGGCATTATTGATCAGGCGCCCCTTTAAATGACGGACGTCGAGTACGATAATGATAATGATAACGACAGCGATAGTGACGCATCCAATATCAATATGCGTGGAAACAATACATTTTGTTTCCGCGAGATTTTCAATTTTTTTGTTAAACATCCAAGTTTCTGGAATTTTAAAAAAAATCGCTATTGCAACCAAAAACTCTAAAAAATGCATAGTCGTGTGTGTTATTCTTTTGGGGTTCTATCGAAGGATGTGATGAAAAACAATTTTGTTTTCCGGTCACTTTTGCCCATTTTATCCGGCTATGCCCATAGCGAGTGTTTTTCATGATTTGTTTTTATTTCCCACTTTTCTTTTTATTTAGGACGACGAGAGCAAACCAGTCGACTCGGGTGATGCCGAGGTAACAGAGAAAAATGCCAAAGAAAACGAGCAGAACGTGTCTTCGGAGAAGGCGGCGAACACGCCGAGCAAAGATGCGAAAGAGAAAGAGGGACGGAAGGGATTCCTTGACGCCATAAAGTTACCCTTAGTCTCTGTTTTTCCTCGGAAAAAGAACAAGGTGATGCTTAGGGATCGATTTTGTAACTTCGTCTTGCGTTTATAAAACGGAACAATCGATTGCTCGATTGCAAAATTTACCGAGCGAAACCCATTGAAACCTTAAGACTCGAGTAAGTAACGCGGAGCACTCGAGCACGTACAGTCTTTTCTTTGAAGTGTTATTTAATCGATCGACCCACGTTCAACCTCCTCTTGCGTCTACATCGGTCACACCCTAACGCATCGTAGAAGAGAACGAATCTCTGTCGCACGGTGGAAAGGCTTTTCTTCTCCCTTTCTTCAATGTTACATGGGAAATGTTTCTGACCGTTTAGGAAGGAGAAGTGGAACTAGGAACGACCGGAGCCGCAGGATTAGCCAGCGTCGAGACCCTGGATGACGGAGCAGGAGACAAGAACCCTGTGGGGTCCGAAGACGGAATGGAAACTGTTCGGCTGGATGGGGACGCGCCAGATGCTATCGACTCTCCTAAGCAACATTTTCTTATCGCTTGCATAGCCGTTGCCAGGAGAAATTTATTTGTATTAGGTATGTGGTTTGTAGATTTTTGGTCCTCTGAAAAAAAGTATAACCATAATAATCATATATTCTCTAATAGTGGCCACACTCTGCATCCTGCTATCGGTGGTCATCATAGTCTGCGTTGCCTGTGTCGGGCCAAGAAAGGCAAGCACACAGCCGATAAAAGATGGAAACTATGTGGAAGCTGTTACATCTTGCGGTCCGGTGCAAGGTGTATCGGAAGATGGTGCATTTGCATTCAGAGGAATCCCATACGCGGTTCCACCGTTGGAGAATCGTCGCTGGCAGCCCGCGGAGCCGTTACGAAGAATAGAACGTTGTTGGACAGATACTTATCTCGCGCACAACGCGTCGGAAGTCTGTGTGCAACGAGATGCTTCGGGTGGCACGATCGGATCCGAGAATTGCTTGCACTTGGACGTATTCACGCCCGAGCTTAGATACGACTCACCTTTGCCCGTGGTTGTTATGATCGGCGCGGAGACTCTCACCGGAGGATCGCCGGGTGTAATGCACCCATCCGCAAAGCTGGCGCGTGTCCGCGACATGGTCTTCGTCAGACCGAACTTCCGGTTGGGCATCTTTGGTTTCTTGGCCGCCGAGCCGCTCTCGAGAGCAACCCATCCGCCCACGTCTGGAAACTATGGACTGTCGGACATCATAGCAGCGCTGCAATGGGTTCAACTGAATATCGAGAATTTCGGTGGTAACAAGCAGTCTGTAATTTTGTGGGGACACCGAGCGGGAGGAACCCTCGTCTCCACGCTCGTTGGAATTCGTCGTACCAAGGATTTGTTTTCTAGAGTTTGGATATCCAGCGGAAGCGCGATATTCCCGGGTAGAGAATTGGAGGACTCGGAGAGGCTTAACGAGCAGTTCTTGAATTCTATAAAATGCAACGACGCCGCGTGTCTCAGAAGCAAAAGCGTCGAGGAACTGATGGACTCTGTCCCGGATACGTGGTACTCGGGGAACGGCGGACTTCCCGAGGCCAGGGAAGCAACTTTGAGGGACAGAAGACACGAGTGGCTCGTTCTGGATCGTGCTATTCTTCAGGAGCCTGTCGGTCGAACCTGGACACGCGAAGAACTTCCGGTTAAAATCGTGATGGGCACTACGGCGCACGCTGGAGCTCCTTTGAAATATCTGAACTCGAATACGACTCTAAACTCCACGCAAGTCGAGAAACTGGTAAGGGAATCTTTGCTGGGGACATCGGGCCTGGCCGACGAAGCTCTCAAGTAAGTATATCGAAAATGTTCGAATGGTAGACGCGTTTGTTCCGCTGGAAAATTTCGAACCATTTCATTGAAACGTTCGCGCTTCACTTTTCAGACGCTACAACGCAACGTTGAAAGGTTTGCTAAGCATGATCTCCGACATACGTGTGATCTGCCCGCTGCTGACGGTAGCCCGAATGCGGACTACCATTCCGTTCTATGTGGGAACACAACCGCGTGGCCAATTCGCAGATCCCGACAGCGATGCCGCTGCGATACTTGGATCGTTTGCTGCGCGTACACCCGAGGAAAAAAGGCATGTCACTGCAATGCAACAGTTGTTCAATTACTACGTTTGGCACGGCGAAGTGCCCCAAGCAGATTCGAACGGCGTGAAACGAGTCCTGATCGTAGGACAAGACACGCTTCCCGAACTAGATTATCCGAACTGCGACGTCTGGATAGGGAAAGATATCGTTCCAGCTTATGGTCGGATCGATTGAATTGTTCGTTTCATTGTATATCGAATGGGGAAACCACCCAGGATTTTGAACAAGCTCGAAATACTCTTCGCGAAGACTATTTTGCTATCGAGCTTTTCAGACATGCTGCGTTGTTCCTGAGGTATTCAAGACGAAAGAAACGAATCGAAAACATGACTCCAAGAAACGAGACTTACCGACGGACTAAACCGATGAAAGGGGGAGGGGTATTTCCTTTATAACGTGTATTGCTCGTTCTAGAAACGAAAAAAAGACGATTCCTTGAATCGCAAAAAATGTCCCAGCTATCTTCGATGATTTAAGTGTAAAGTCATTAGCGCCTTTCATTAGAATCTCATCGTGCGGTTATAGTATTAAAATTAAATAAAATACTCATCCATATCATACAGGCTTTATCGAATAACGATAAAAAGCGGACGAGGTGCATGTTATCTACTTGTTCTTCTCGTTAAGTTTTAGAACTTAAATAAGTAGCGTTGATCAAAGATCTAAGTTCGAAGTTGATTAGGAAAGAATTTTCGTAAGCATTTTTTCATTTAGATATAACGTGGCCGGTACTTGAACAGCACTTTAATTCAGAAGTATTTTATTTTCTACCGTCGTAGAGTATTACGGGTTGTTTTTAAAGAAATTGGTGATATTATTTATTGCGTGAGATGATATTAGAGATGAGACACACTGTATGCATAAATTGTGTAAGCGTATATTCTAAACATTCGATGTTTCATCGAACGGATGGATATTTTGATGAAGAAAATATTTATTAACGTAATTTTGACAAACTACTATTTAAGTGGTGTTTAGTAAGCAGGGCCCTCTCCTGGAATTATCGTTTTCATAACAGTGCAAACTCGGTTGCGCGAGTTAACCGAGATTTTTCACCATCGGAAAATATAAGCATATGAAATTACTCGCTTCGATATATTGTGTTGTGTACTTGGAAGAAACAAACGTATAGTCGTAGTCAACGGTACCTACACATTAGGTTCATCCCTGCCGTTTCATATTGCCGTTGCTCTTTGTTTGTTTGTTTTATTTTGTTTTAACATCAATGTACTTAAATGTATTCCAGGTCTTATACATTGTTACAAGCACGGATACAAACACATCTAATTTCTGAAATGTAAGACTGATTTTACAGATCGGCATTTCATTTGCGTATGAATGTCTTTTTTATATGTTAGTTATAATCGAATAGTTTTATAGTATAAAAAGACCTGCTCCTGTGTAAGCAACGTTTGTTATACTGTTTAACTGTAAATTAAGGGATGTGTAAAGAATCTTTTCCATTCAGCTTATTATTTCGATACTAAACGAACACTTGTAAAACTTGTGATCACAATGACATTTTTATGACAGCCAAATTGCACTATATAAGCACATATTTATGCTATCGACCTTAAAATTTTACCAGATCTAGGAAGCCTTTTATATCTTTATACACACTATAATTAATATTAAGGAAGTAGCGAAGAATGTACGCGTTCGAACGATTTCATTATTTATTACAGAAAGGTGACATTCGTAACTCAGTTACGACGTCGTTACCTACCCCCTACGTTCAGCCGTTCTAAATTGACGCCGCCATAAACATTTTAAGGGAACAATTATATTTTTCATTTCATTGTGCATTCGGATGTTTGTAAATGGTATTTGAAGAAAAATAAAATGGTGTCATTCATTTTTTACACATCGTACGAAAGATTATAATTATATATAATAGCTGGTAATTTATAGCGATGTAAGTATACCCGATTCTCAAATGAACAAGTATTTTATCCAATTTTCTATCTACGCAAATATATAGTAAAACAATGTACGTGTACAACTTAAATGAAAACTAGGCACGATTATAAAAAAAAGCTATATACATAGTTCATTTTACTATCAACATTCCTCAACATTAAATCATAACTCGTTCGTACGATAACGTGCTGGACCACATTGAAAATGTAGGTATAATTATTCTCGGAAGATTTGTATAACATGCATCAACGTGTAAAAATATACATATAAATTTGTGAAACGATAGTCTGCGTGGCTTGTCGAGAAAATTTTGATTTCGCAGATTAATTACGCTCGTAATTGTGTACAAAGTGTACATATTGTATTACAAATGTTCTGCGTTTTCTGTTGAGCACCGCTGGCGAAGAATGCGAAAGATTGATTAATCGTTTTTCTGCATAGATGCAACTGAGAACCACTGTTCGGAATTCCTGACTACTTGGTCGACAATCTCACATTTTAGAGTCAGTGGAGCAACGATAAGTGCAATGTTATACGTTATATCGTGCCGTATAAATATTCTTCGAATCAACAGGTATCTTTCGCCGAGTTTCCCCGAAATTAAATAAAGAGGTATCCTTTGAACGTGAACCCGCAAAAAATGCACCGCCACGATCAAATAGGAAACCAAGGTACGGTCAGTCGATGAAAAAACTTCTATTTTCGAAAGCGTCCACCAACTATACGGACAAATTCCTGACATTCCAACGTTGGTCCAGGTTCTCGGGAGGCAGCATCTAGATGAGAATGTAACTTTTCTGATTACTCATTCGGTGACATCTGAGGAATGTGGTAAGAAAATTCGCTTCCTCCTACGCTTCGCGAACTTTTCTTTTCTCTTTTGCTGCGTGTCTATAGTACGCAGCATTTTTACCATTAAAGTTAGAAGAATTTTCGACTTCTAGTTCTCTCTCGTTAAAATGCCGACACGTTCGGCTGACGAGAAACGCAAGGAAGAACATTTTCCTTCGAAACTTTTCCGCTATATTTTCGACTTAATATAAAAGCGTTCGCATAGTTTATTCTATCTGCAGACTATTTGCAGAACTTCTCCCTATTTGTATATATTAAACGCGAGGACAAGTTCGAAAATCGGTAACACACGGAAAAGAGCTGATAAGAATCGGTCAATTTGAATTCGTATCTGTCGATTACGACCACTCGTTAATTAAACGCTAACTTCACAAGAAACTTAAAAATGTTTCTTGTTAGACAATCGATTATCTTATTTGGATTTGTTTGGAAAAAATTCAATTTTCTTTGACAACCGTGAGATTGAACTATTTTTGTATTTTCATATTAATCGTTTCATTTTTCAGACGGATTTTCCTACCGTGGAATGTGTGGCATAGGTTGATAAAAGGAAAAGGTGCTGGATAATCCAAATGGATAACAAAAGCCCATTATGGCCCAGCATCTACAGACACAGCATCAGCACGAATTCTTACCATTGTGTGATGTACTATTTAACATAATTTCTCTTGCTTCGTACTTCTGCGACGTTGTTTTCGATTTCGCAATGGTATATGCCCTAGCGCATCATTCTGTTGCTCCGCCAATCCTTTTTCCTTTGAGCATTGTTCTTATTGCTGCGTCGTTAATTATCTCCCAGGTAATTTTCTAGATTATTATACGAATTTCTTGTTTTTATCAAAATCAATTTATGTAATGATTTCATTCATTTCAGATCGTCAGTGTACGTTGGTACTTGTGGGGTGCCAGAGGAAGATTAACTGGTAAAACTATCACCGATTGCAATATCAGTGAAAAGAAAGAAAGTGGGAATTGGGCGATATGGTGTGTTTTATTGCTTCATTCCACTCAAGTTGGAGTATTGTGGAGATACTTCAAATTATTTATACCGGTTAATTTAACTTATGTTAAACACGAGGTAAGCATCATTTCGTAAAGGAAGATTGTGGATTTCACTCTGTATAAAGTTATGTACAAATTCATAATATTGCTTTGCGTTTTAATAGGTGAGGGAGCTTTGTGTACTCCGCCTTATTCATGCGTTCTGCGAAGCTGCTCCGATGTTGCTCTTGCAATTATACCTGTTATCCATTGGAGTTAACAACGACTCGAACACAGATGTAGGGAAAGGGAAAGAACCCGAACCCAGAGATAGCGTAAAACTAGCAAAATTAACTGCAGTATCTGCTGGACTTTCTTTATGGAGTGTATGCTGGGCGGTAGCTAGTTTTAGCAAAGGTGCAGCTCGACTGCGTAATTTGGAGCGTTTGGTACTGACCTGGCTAGGTGTGCTGGCACAACTGGCATGGAGGCTAGGAACCGTAAGTGCTAGAGTAGGAGTATTGGTAGCTTACGCTTCACTCTATGGTGGACAGTGGCTGTTAATTGTCATGGCTCTCCACTGGCTATCGATGTTGATGTGGCTGCTGCTTACTCCAGATGGTCTTTTTCACGGTGGCGAACATTTGCCTATCTTAAAGAAAACTTCTCTGGCCTCTCTTCTGGCGTTCGTTTATATATTTGCATATGTAAATTTGCATGAAACGAATCATCGTCAAAAGATGGTGAGTAAACGAATATTCACGTAATAATGTCAATAATAATAATAACATTCGTATTGATAATTCTAAATGTATTTGTGCACAGGTAATATTTTATACGGTAATGTTTTTGGAGAACAGTCTGCTTATCGGTGTATGGATAGTAGGCATTAATAGAAGCGATCTCCTTCCGCATCAACACCATCCGAATCCTGTAACTCTAGTACTCACGCTGTTAGCTTTATTTTTCGGTGGTATGTTTTTCATGGGTCTTTATTACAGGTAATTATGAAAACGTGCAGTATAGTCTCTTCATTTTTATCGGATATGTTTTTCAATCGTTAATTTTACGTTTAGATTTTTCCATGTAAGAAGATTGAGGTACGAGGCTGGTGGTAGAATGACTGCTTCGAACCTTGCAACATTGCCGAACCAGGTATACGCGAATAACTTCACTAAAAGAATGAAAAAGATTAGTTAAAGAGTAATGTTTGCAGGACAATTTGGAGGAGAAACAAATAGACTATACGGAAGATAAGAAAGTAAATATGAACATGGGAATGAGACGAGTCAAGTTGAGCAACGGTGGAATACCTGGAGTATTTAACTGCCGTTTCGCCAATCCGACTGTAGTAAATCCAAATCGAAAAAAGAAGAAACCAACCACATTTGTTCCTCCGCCATCGCAATCTCAGACAGGAGCTGTCGCAGCTTCTATGAACGGTGTAGGAGACGCGAAACAGTGGCTAGGTATGAACAGTAATTCGCGTCAATTAATTCCATTTTGGAAAAGATCCGTGACGTCTTCAGGTGTATTACAGGTAGCGAAATATTTTACGTAGCTCTATGTATGAATGCCTTTTTGAAATTTATAAAGACAATCGTTTCTTTCAACTTACATTCAGTAATTTCTTATTTGGGGCAGAATGATCACACGGACGAGCAAAAGATCGGAGCAGATGCTGGATCTGGAGGTTCTCTGAGCGTGAATCTAATCAGGGAAAAGCTCCAAGAGAAAAAACAGCAACAGCTGCGAGAATTGCGCGCTATACAAGAAGAAATAAAAGAAGGAAAATTGTTCCCTCCACCGTCGGCATCGGCGTCCTCATTCTCGTCGTCGGCTGCATCGAATCAGCAGCCACCGCCTAACACGAAGTTGCATACCTCTCCTAGCTCGCCCTTGTTCACATCTGCTCCCTCCGTAGTTGATCAAAACGGAGGAGTCACGTTGTCTTCGTGGCCACCGGTGAAAATGCACTGCCTTTTACATCCGCCACCATCTTCCTCTTATTACCCGAACGTTCATCCTTCGAATTCGTGGAGGACAACGCAGAGGGAGAGAGCGGACACTCCAGAAATTTTACTGGCACCACGATGTCTTCCTCATCATTATTCGCATTGGGCACCATCTGCTCACGTTAATCATAGGTAAACACACGACTCAACACTTAAGATTTAAGGGGGTAGTCTCGTTTAAATACCTGTAAAAATAGGAAACGACCCCTTGAGGCTTAAGGGTCAAAGTCACTACTTTGTAAAATTTAGAACATCCTGTATAAATAAATTTTAGATTGCGTTCGAGTCAAAACGGAGAAGAAAGCTTAAAGGGCGAAGGAGAAATGGAAGGAGAAATGAGCGATATGGAGGGCAGCCAAGTATCGTTACCTCGAAGTTACACGCTTCCTCGTGAATTTAAATATAATCATCCAAATAATACCGCGAGAGAACGGGAACGACGCGTAGGAAGCAGCAAGGTTACAGCAACGCGTTTCTATTTGCCTTCCACCAACAGTTCCGACGGTACGAATTAACTAAAATCTGCCTTATTAATATTTCGATGGATTATTTTTAATTCGAACATATCAACAGGAGATGTAGATAGTGCAGACAACGAAGACGAGACAGATTCCGAAGTGCAATTTCGCGTGAAAAATGGCTACGGTCATAATAATTACATTGGCGAAGAGGAGCATCAACAACATCAGCAACAGCGATACGTGTTCGAAGCGAACGGTCAGAATGAATTCTTGCATCCTAATTCGGATTCTACGGCAGCTGTCGTGATCTCTGGAAATTCTTATTTAAACAATTCGCAAGGAGTACAGCGACCGAATCAGCTTTTCAGAAACAGGGTTAAACACGAAACAAAACTCTGAAGTTATATTTTTAGTAATACATCTTCAGAGATTGTATAGTAACTGATCGAAAAGTTCAGATAAAAAACAAGACTGTATTTTTATACACAATTCCTACTTTTTGCGTCGCGCGAGAGATGTCCTGCATTGCGCTATTTCCAGTTTGAGACTTCGGAAAGTATAATTCCAATCTAACGGCGGCAATACATTGTTCCATGTAGAATGTAAAGGAAGACAGAAAGTCATCTTTGTACAAAAATCCGAGTTGGATGCCCAGGTACGTTTATTTACGTAATTCATCGTTAGATATTAAGTATACAGATTTTTATACGAATTTACTATTCTATGCATTTTATATGCGCCTTTTTAAAATAAATTATTGACTCTTTCAACTGTATTTTATTAGAGAGAAAATATACAACTTAAAAATCAGAAAAGCTAATTTTACACCGTAGGCTTCATTTTATTTGTGTGCTTCCACGAGAGGAACAATTACGTAAACATGTGGATTATTTGGATCAACGATATTTATTCAATAATGCAAATATAAATATTTTTTATTTTTACAGTATCTATATAAAATAGTTCAGTTCCTTCATCGTATCTGTCATCAATATTACAATATATCGAAAATGTGTCACAAATTATCTCAGTGGTGTAGAAATCAGAAATTCTTTGAGCAATGTTAAAAAAAAAGTCTCCTCACACACAATAAAACTATTTAAAATAGTCCTGTTAATACAAATACATAGATACAAATGATACAAATGTTTACAAACCTTACTATACCTATATATATATATCACTATATATACACCATACTTTAGTAAATATTAATTATTTACAAAAACATTACGTCAATAGAAATAATTGACCAATCTATGCATTGTGCATTACTCTCTGGCTTTCATTAGGCAACTGACATTTGTGCTTCGTTAACGATTGCATGAATCACTGATTCTAAAATCTTAAAGTAAAAACAGATAAATCATTCCACGAGGATGTCTTCTTGTAGGTGGCACAACCAACTCATATGTATACAATATTAAACAGTTTAAAGGATAATTTCATTCTTAAAATTTCTCGTGAGTTCTTTGTGCGGCAAGACAATGGAATTCAATAAAATCTTCTCAGCCGCTAAGCGTACGCTTGTGCCTGAAACGTAATTGGTAGAAAATAATTGTTTCACTCACAAAGAACGTTTTGAATGAGAAATGAATTACCAAGAATTGTAATAGAAGGATTAAGTTTCCCATTTGTGTTGAACAATGGCAAGTTCTCCATTTTCGCGAATGGTTTATCAGGATTAGGATCGCACGGCGTTCCTTCTATACGTGCCCATTCTCCTACATAGCTGTTCTTGCCTACTATACTATGGAGAACGATTGAATGTGCTAGAATGTGAGCATTAGCTAATATAATCGATTCTCTTATTCTAACACCTGGTGCGATAATAGCGTTTGGACCTATGCTTACGTTTGGACCCAACTGTAAAAGGAGTAGTACAACACGAATCAATCTATATTGAACGTTTTATCTACTGGAAGCCTACTAACAGGTTCTTTAACAACTGTGCCACAAAGAAAAGAAGTTAACAATTTATTTACCACTGCTGTTGAGTGAACTGTAGCTGACGGATGAATATAAACATCGCCGATAATCTTACAAGGCCCATTAGTTGTAAATGCAAGACGATCCGAGCGATTCGCTTTATACAAAGCTAAATAATGACGATTAGCGTATATCGCAGAACCTGCTGTTTTCACTTGTGACCACCATCTTAGTACAGGTAGTGCGAATAAGCGACCAGTTCCAGCTAATCGAGTTAATATGTCTTGTTCGAGAGATATGTGAGCCGGGTCTCTACCATTTCCATTCAATTGTCTGGAAACAGAGTATCTATTAAAACTATAGTACCATTGCGTGTTGTTCTTGGATGCTTTGGAACAAAGTACACGCGTATCCAGCACTAAAATATCCTACGTAAAAGTTTCTTGATTCTGTCCAGCATAAAAGGCGTCCGCCATAATTTGAAAAATATCTGGGGAAGCGAGATAGACTCCACAGTTGATCAACGTTGAGACGAACGTCGATGGTTTCTCTACATAATGCGCAACTTCCCCGTCTTTACCGAGAACCATACATCCATAATTTATGGATTGTTGTCTGGTCGCTTCTGTTGCCATAATTGTAAGTAATGCTTGCTTTTCTGTATGAAATGCAACTATTTCTTGCAAAGGAAAATCAGCGCAAACGTCACCGTTCATCACAAAAAAGTGTGTAGGAGAACCGGATCGTATTTGATCACGAAAATGATACATTCCTCCGGCAGTTCCCAACATAGTGAACTCCTGAAGGTATCTAATAACTATATTGTACGTAGCTGTCATCTCATTAATAAATTGTGCCAAATCGCTTGCAAGGTACGATCCAATTATTAATATTTCACCAAGATTTTCCACCTTCGAGCATGCTTCTATGTGGTGTTGTATCACTGGTAATCCAGCGACAGGAAACAATGGTTTCGGTATATCCAAGGAAAGAGGTCTAAATCGGGTTCCTGCAAAGTATATTTCTTCTTGTTATTTTGCATTATCAATTTAACGATATACCTAACTAACGACTGACGTACTGGAACGAATGTTCCAATATTTACACTTGGGTTCGAGGTTATATTATTTTTATGTATGAAATCTATAGCAGACTAAGTGAAACCGTAGAAAAACAAACCTTTCGAAGGGCCTCCTATTAATATGACAGCTTTCAATATCATTTTTATATGTTTTACAAATTTCGTTACTGTCACAAAGAGTAAACTTGCCACGACGATAAAAAGCGATACATATATCGGTAGTCGGTAGGTTTATTTAGGAACACTGGGAACACTTCAAAATTTTTATTTCATAAATTCCAATACAGGCAATACAGCGGACAGGATAAGATAAGAAATCGGATGTCCTGACATATCAGAACCTTCAAGAAATGTTCAATGAATGAATTACAACAAATCATGGTTTAATAAAACTACACGAAGCAAGAGAATTATTGAAAAATTTCTAGTAGATCGACTAAATATATATATGTATACCTATCGCATTGTTCTCTCGACGTAAAGAAATAAAAATACAGGTTAAAATTGGAAAAAGATTTCCAGATTTTATTTCTCGCTTGCAATTACAAAATATTCGTATTACAAATTAACAAAATAGAGATTCCACAAAGAAAACAATATTATATAACAATCCAATCGCTTATAAACTATAATTTCAGAAACAGTTAATGTAATAGCATCCATAACTATTTACTATATAATCGAATAAACGTGAGTTAATGACGATGCTATTACATGTACAGTTCAGTTATGCTTCATATCAAAAATATATTGGTAGTTACGATATATGCAATTAGATTATTAAGTGTATAATGCACTTTATAAAGCAGGCAACACCAGGTTTAGGAAATTCATGCATATTTCAAAACCAAGGAAGCATGCTGCGTTCGCTGGGAAAGCACGGAGCATTACAGGTGCACATCCCTTGTATAAAGCTGTTGGCCCCTCTTTCTTCATTAAAGCTACAAAGACGTCTCGAATTCCGTTTTTGTAAGTACCTTCCGGGGCTGTAAAAATTTGTGTAATAACATGGCACATTTCTAAGAGAAATAATAATAATTAAAATATACGTACCACTTTGTAGACGACTTTTCAATACATCAGGAGGCATCCCAACAATCCAATTGGCAATACCAGCGCAACCACCGGCAAATATCGTAGGAAATAGTCCAAGGCTTCCGTCTTTAGGAGTCAACCAATTTTTCAGACATTCGTACGTCATAAAATACATTCCGCTGGCAGGAATATCTGAAAGTGTTGACAATGGAATTTTACATTGAGGAAACAAGGAGGAGAAAGAACTATTCGTTCGAAATACTTCATAAAGAGAAAGAATATGGTAACACAATGAAAACTAGTTCTAATAATAACATGGAAAGTAGATTAAGTTCCACCTGGATCTACATAATCCAAGCATCTTGTGGAAACGTTATTTATAATTATAAAGCGAGAATAGTGTGTGTAGGCTGCTAGATAGGAAACATCCTGTTTGATAGGGGACATCGAGGCAGATAGATAACAGTTAACAAAATTCAGTTTCCTTCGAACCAGCGTACCATTGCTGGTTTTAAGATCCACTTTTTCTTCGTTCCTCTAGTTCCAAACGGATAATGACGGTTATTTTAATTCTTCTGATCACTCTGCTGGTACAGAATTTTTCCTCCTAATTAAAAAAAGCTTTACTCGCTTCGAGAATATTTTTTTATCCATACTAAATTCGACATTATTTCTTAGTTACAATTATTTTTATATCTATCTTCTTAAAATACGATTTCTCCTCAAAACGACATGCCGTTGATCGAATAATAATACAACACATATCATTTAGAACGAGTGCTTCGGCCAAATAATCGACATCGGCGGTGTCTGGGAAGTGAAATGTCCACAAGGATGTTCTTGCGAGGTACAACGATTTGCTGATTTGCCTCTGCAGCGTTGGATTCGAACGAGTCAAGATCAGGTATGTGTGACAATAATTCGTTCTTTCTTCTTTCATACTTTAATCGAATTCTTTTCAACAGACTTTATCCAGTGATGTCGAGTTAGAACTTGATTTGAACATGGATCATTCTATAATCAGCGAATTCTTGAAGGTAGCAATCTGTGTTGTAGCAGAAGATTACGAGGAACTTTTGGAAAAACTTCCTTCGGATATACAAGTGAATATAATACAAGATATTACAAACATTTCATTATGTGTCAGAGAAGTTAGTGTATGTTCATATATGTGTATTCTTCGAAAATTTTTCAGATTTTTACAATACTCGAATCCGGTGCCAGAGATTTTGAGATTCTCCTGCAATCTACAACATTTCAGCGTTTTACAGAATTAATATCTTTAGACATACAAGGCATAGATTTCAATGAACCTGGACGGAAGGATTCGAATAATAAATTCCAAAATCATGGCGGAATCATTTTATCTGTCGATTCTTTGTTCCCGCTGGGCTTGAATCTTCTTTATTTGAATTTGGAACGAGTGAAGCTAACAAGTCTGAGCCCAACCAAAAGAAACAAAGCTAATTTGGTGGTGAAGCCGATGAACACAACTGAGGAGGAGAATAGAAACAAACAATTGCTAAATACAGGGCATAGATTGATATTTTTAAGTCAACAAAATAGCGATGACAGTAACGATAAGGAAATACTACCTTACGATATCTACAAGCAAGAAATGGAGGGCTACAGAGAAACTGTTGGACTTTTTACTGGTTTAGGAAGCTTAACTCACTTAAGAGTTTACGACTGTGATTTACAAGATATATCGTGGCATATGTTCGATGGCTTGAACAGTCTTGTTCATCTTTCGTTGGAGAAGAACAATTTAAAATTTATTCCAGAATTTTGTTTTTATGGTACACCTAATGTAAAAGTACTTTCACTCGCAAGTAACCAGTTGTTAACACTTAAAAGCGTTGACTTGGCAGGCTTGCTGATGCTTGAAAATCTTGATTTAAGAGGAAATAATTTAACTTTCTTGTCAGAATTATCTCTGCCTCCTTTTCCGATGCTGAAGATAGCAGATTTTCGTGAAAATCCTTTAGATTCGGTATTTCCAAGGTAACTTCTACAGTTTCTAATTCAATATACATCGCCGATAAACGCTAAAGACGTATCTTTTGCTTCTAGTACCTTCGAAATTATGAACACAACGATACAGTTGTACTTAGGAGGGGAATACTCGAAACTATATCTACAGAAAAACTCATTTTTGGGATTACATCGACTTCAAGTTTTGCATATATACAATCTGGAAGTACATATATTGGAACGCTTTGTATTCCAAGGAATGCCAGAGCTATTACAATTAAAAGCACGTGGAAATATTACAAGCATAGAATTCGACGCATTCGTGGATTTAATCAAACTGCAGGATATCGATCTAAGTTATTGTCACATTCGTAAAGTCTCTATGGATGCATTTTATGGATTACAGCATGTTAAACGCATAGATTTATCTAACAACGAGTTAGAATTTATTCCGCCAGGTCTCTTTGGATTACAACAACAACAAGGACTGAAAGAAATCGTTCTCACCAAGAATAAATTGACCACACTACCTCTAGACTTTTTCAAGATGCTGCGCGGTCCAAATAAACAACAACAGCAAATATCAACCGTAAGATTAGACGGTAATCCATGGGACTGCACTTGTTCCATGACCACATGGAATCCTCAATTGGTAAAGACAAAATGAGGTGCTCTTTCAACCCTAATTGCTTTAAAACATATTAACAAAAACATTTGTACTTTTACCAACAATAGGTAAATAGATTACGAGAAACAGCACCGCGTTGCTGGACTCCGAAGGGATTGCGAAACTGGGGCGTTTTCTATGCGCTACGAAAAGGTGGTCTGCAATGCAGGAGTTTAAGAAGAAGACATTTAAAAAAATCTTCCTTCGGAAAGAGCTCTTACGAAGACAATAACATCATCAGTTAGACAATTCACAAGTAATTAATGTTTGTATAAAAACAGCAAAATTCGAATGTAGCAAAATTCTTAATTTTCAGCTTCTACGAATTTATTTGTTTTAAATATATCGTTTTTAGAGTATATTTGCATGATCAAACACGATGTAACTGAATCTGTAGTATAAACTTGTGCATAGGTAGGAATAGATTATATATAAAAACAAAAAGTTTCTAATGAAAATAGTGAAACACAATGGAGCATGGTGAAAAAGTTAATGTATGTTAGTACTGTGTCACTGTGAAAATAAATGGAAAAAGAAAAGAAATGATAAATTGATATTTCACATACCTCTCAGAAGAGTAGCACAGGTACCTTTATATATACTTCTTATTCCTCCCTCTTTATACAGTTGTTTCGCGCAATCGACAGGCCCTCTGTATTTTGGTTTTGCATCTCCTTGTTGTATCTGTAGAAGACATTTTATTCTTTCACCAGGTGCCATTATAAATGTTGTGAAAATGCCACTGAATGCACCAGCAGCAAATAATTGTGTCGGGGTCAATTGTTCGTTGTCGGTCTTTCTTAATAGTTGCTTGCCAAGACCAAAGCCATAGAAGCTTATAGCAAATATTGGAGCTACACCGCATAAAGGTGCACCCATACCTAAGAGAACAAGTACGCGTTGTAAATGATTTAGTAAATAAATTGTTACACGTTTTTCGCTTAGAATTTCTAATCGAGTTTGAGAATGAACAATCTACTTTGTACCTTTATATAAACCTCGCACTCCTTCTCTTGCTATTGTTTTCTTAGCGCAATCTAGCGTTCCATTATACAGAGCTATTTCATTTACACCTGGCACAGGCATAGTTTGAAGACGAACCTGTTAACAGTCATTTTTCTTTTTACAATATTTGTATTGGCGGAGG
This sequence comes from Lasioglossum malachurum, assembly GCA_028455605.1. Taxonomy (NCBI): domain Eukaryota; kingdom Metazoa; phylum Arthropoda; class Insecta; order Hymenoptera; family Halictidae; genus Lasioglossum; species Lasioglossum malachurum. The sequence goes on from CM052313.1 coordinate 29,692,857, forward strand.
AAATACTTGTGCTTAATTTAAAAGGAACTTTATAAATAAATAAATAAATATAAGTAAATAAGTAGAAGTGCGTTAACTTTGTTTACCAATTTATCACTGTTTATTGCAAATGTATGGAAGAATATATAAGTATTCGGCTTTATAAACAATTAATAGTTTTTTCTATAACGGTATTTAATTTTTTTATTTAATAACAATCGTGTAACCTTACTTTTATCGTATCTAAAGGATGTCCTGCGATTACGGTGCATATTCCACCGAATCCTCCGCTTAAAAAATATTTAATCGGGCTTTCTTTCTCCGACATTTCGACGTTACTCTGTTTGGTATGAAACTAACAGAGACATTAACAATAAGTTCAACAGTCGGATTCAATTACAAGCTTTCTTGTTCCTTTTACTGAAGGAACTTGCAGTACAAAGTTCGGTCGTAGTGGGTGCATTCGGTTTCTTTTATTAATTATTTACGAATATAATTGACAAGTTGTACAACAACGAAGCAATTACACAACGATTTGTTTAAAACCTGGAAAGAATTAAGAGACATGTAATGTTACAAACTTTTCAAATTGTACGGTTCAGAGATACGTACAAGTGCGTAATACATTCCTTCGAACGAAATTAGATCGGAGGAACATAAAATTTATCGATAATATTAATTGTATATCTAGCTTTCGATACAATTTTCGAAGATCTTTTTTTTGGAAATATGAAAAGATAATTTCATACGTGCCGCCAACCCAGTTTAAGACAGTGCTGCGTATATAGAGTTGTATAGAGTGCACTTAGAGTGTGAAACATTTCAATAATGAACAGTTCTAGCTTCGAAAAATCAAAAATACAGATGATACAGATGTATTTCTATCTACGGACAGAAAATTGATCAGCGGCTTCCTATTCTTTATGCTACATGATAAATGATTGAAACATTGCATCGAATGGCTGTGCAATAGTGTCTTCAAGATAATAAGTGTCAAAGAACATGTAAATAGTGTCAGGTGATTGAAATCATTTGCAATCTGATTTACGATTTCGCGAAAATAAGTATTCTTTTAACTTTACGGACTTTCGACTGTTCTTCGACGTAACAATCGCTATTTTAAAAAAAGAAGCGAAATCACCGAATGCAACTAATTTTTTATTCTATTCGACCTTGCTGTAATCTGCTGTAAATTTATCGCGTACGTGTGATGACAGTAATTAATTGCGTTGAAAGGTGTTTACAACGGTTTGTCTTTAATATTATGACAAGTCTCTAAATGTTAAAATACACTCATATTCGACAGTTTCAAGTGTTTAGCTCTCAGCAATTCTTCTAATCCTTTATTGCAGAAATATTCAAAATGTCTGAAAAGATTCCGTCTAATCAACCACAACCTATCGTTAAGATAGGTCATTATACGCTTGGACAAACATTGGGTGTCGGAACATTTGGTAAAGTAAAAAGTGAGTAAGTTGTTTCGTGTGTGTGTGTTTTCAGAAAATGTATAATTGTCGAATTTATACCTCGTACCTTTTCCGCAGTTGGAGAACATGTTCTGACGAAGCATAAAGTCGCAGTGAAAATTCTGAATCGTCAGAAAATTAAAAGCCTCGATGTGGTTGGAAAGATTAGAAGAGAAATACAAAATCTGAAACTCTTCAGACACCCTCACATCATTAAATTGTATGTCACCGATTCATTACATTGAAATGTATAAAATAACGGTTAATCAAATTTACATTTTTGATTAGGTACCAAGTGATAAGCACACCTACAGATATATTTATGATAATGGAATATGTGTCGGGTGGGGAATTGTTCGACTACATTGTAAAACATGGAAAGCTGAAGGAATATGAGGCACGAAGATTTTTCCAGCAGATTATTTCAGGGGTCGATTACTGTCATAGGCATATGATAGTTCACCGTGACTTGAAACCTGAAAATCTTCTTTTAGATCAGAATCTACATGTAAAAATAGCAGACTTCGGTATTTGGATAGAGCTGGGACTTTATTATATATTGAGCAAAAGCTTTGACAATGTACAAGACATTCAGAAACCTTTGTGGAATTTATTCAATTTATTTCACTTTTCGAATAACTATGTATTAATGTCTTGTACCTTACATGGAATAAATGAGTTTCGCTTATGTCGAATTTTATGTAACTTCAGGGCTATCAAACATGATGATGGATGGAGAATTTTTACGCACTTCCTGTGGTTCACCGAATTATGCAGCGCCAGAAGTAATTTCGGGAAAGCTGTATGCTGGTCCCGAAGTTGATATCTGGTCGTGTGGAATAATATTATATGCGCTCCTTTGCGGAACATTACCATTCGACGATGAACATGTACCAACACTTTTCCGTAAAATTAAATGTCAGTAGTACTTATATAATTATTATTATTATCGATTCTTTATACGAAAACTGAAACAGAATATTCGTTTCAGCTGGAGTTTTTCCCATTCCGGAGTACCTGAATAAAAGCGTTGTGAGTCTTTTGTGTCACATGTTACAAGTGGATCCAATGAAAAGGGCAACCATCGAAGATATCAAGTACAAAAAATTCTATACAATTAATTTTTATTTATACTTTGAAATGTAACAATGCTTTAGTTGAACGACGATTTTGTTTTAGGAAGCACGAATGGTTCCAGAAGGATTTACCCACATATTTGTTCCCATCTCCTGTCGAACAGGATTCTTCTGTAATCAATATAGACGCGGTAAATGAAGTTTGCGACAAATTTAATGTAAAGGAAGCAGAAGTTCACTCTGCGTTGTTGGGTGGAGATCCGCACGATCAACTAGCGATCGCCTACCATTTGATAATAGACAATAAATTAATCGCCGACGAGGCTGCTAAAGCAGAATTGAAAGATTTCTATGTGGCTTCTAGCCCACCTCCTGTAGCTTTTAGTCCCAACGAATCCAATAACAGCCCTCTGAGACCGCATCCGGAAAGAATAGCACGTATGTTTGTTGTAACAAGTATTGGGTCAAACTATAAAATATTATTAACTGTGACATATTTATCATTTATATTGTATAATCGTAGCGTTGCGAGAGCGACAAAGTTCTCAAGGAAGCACATCGTCGCAAACACAAGGCAATCGTGGCACTCCGGTAAAGCGGGCTAAGTGGCACTTAGGAATACGTTCGCAGTCGAAACCTAACGACATCATGAACGAAGTTTATCGCGCTATGAAAGCTCTTAACTTTGTAAGCAATTCTACTTGTACATCATGAAAATTACTAATTTTTTTTCAACAATTCGAGACTGTCCACCTTTTCTTTTTAGGAATGGAAAATCATAAATGCCTACAGTGTTCGAGTGCGTCAGAAAAATAAAATAACCGATAGATTTAGCAAAATGTCGTTGCAGCTTTACCAAGTCGATAGTAAAAGTTATTTGTTGGACTTTAAGTCTTTGTCTAGCGAAGAAGGAGAAGAAATAGGACGTGGTAAAGTATCATAAATAATACAATCTTCGTTTCATAGTTTTTCTAATAACAATTTTTATTATAGATCCGACACTTCCACCGCCGCAAATGACTGGTCACCATACAATGGAATTCTTCGAAATGTGTGCAGCGTTAATCACACAGTTAGCCCGATGAGTTTGTTACAAACATGAGTCATTGTTTCTCCGAATTCCGTTTAAGTAAAACCCATGTGTTTCTTGGTTTAATTACAACACATACCATGCAGTTTTTAGGATAATGGGGTCGTGTTAGGACGAAAAAATCAATATCAATTCTACAGAGAATTCACGCGCTAGCAAGAAAAGATCAAATAAATCTGTGAAAGGTTAAGCACTGTTTTCTTAAACCTGTTCCTCATATTTCAAAAGATTGTTTTCAAAATTCATGACTAGACTGCAGATTTTATGCATTTATGACAAAAATGGGTAAGCACAATTTAAAGCAGTGGACATATTAAAGAGATTCAAAGACATCAGCATATCGACTTCAGTTTAATCAGACTGTTAAAATTTATTTCGCATCTGTGTCTTACAATCAATGGAAACATTTTTTATTTTGCATAAAGATCCGCAGTCTATACATGACATATCATTAGACTGTGGATCATTAGATTTATAGAAATCTTCAACAAAGAAGAGAATATAAAATTCGACAGAATTTTGTACAATTTTTATTTGTTTTGGATCTACAAAGGCTGTTTCCATTAAAAATAGGATTTTATTTCATTTTACTATCTTGAAATTCGTCTTAAAAAATTACTAATCATATACAGCTATCATATACATCAAGCAGATCAAAACTCAATTTATTCCTTGTTAGCATGGACTAGAACTGTAGGCCAGTATTGAAGGACCTTTGGTCTAGATGACTGGTGGTCAGTCCCTGGTCAGTCCCAATCTTTATTAGTTCTGACCGATACGATAAGGACGTTCTAGAGTCTAAATAGAGCCCGGACGTGAGACAAAAAAATACATTGGGTGATTGCTATATCCCGTCTGTGGGAAAGAATGCATTTTATGCTATGTTAATTAGGATTTGATAATAATTACGGCGACATACTAGAAATCGAAAGGAAACGTCGTTTTCTATCATGTTACGCGGTTCAAATATCGCCGCGCTTTGCACCGTTTCCAATTTCTCGCATTCAGCCTTTTCGTCCTGTTTCATCCTGAAGGCCACTAAAAAGGACAGACGTATCAACTTGCAGAGACGGCAATACTGTCCGTATGTATTTAGATCAATTTAGATGAACAATTTCAAGATCACGAACATCAAAATTTCCGACGAGAGTTTCGCCTCTATTGTTATCATCCTCTGTCGTTAGCACATTAGCACATTAGCAGAGCCAGAGCCTGGCAGAGCTTGAACGACTCATTGGCTGTTGTTTTTATGTCGTAGGTAGATAATGCTGGTTACCATTTTCGAAAAAGTACAACTCGACAAAACGTTCCCATTCGTATGTAATTAACGATAAGAATTCTTATCGTTTGTGCAATTAAAGAAAACAAAAGAGAGAAACGGGGAATTATATAGTGCAACGTATTCGATGTGAGGGAGAAACCTATCAAAAAAGGAAGTAAGCACTTGTTTCGAACATGTTTGCGTTCGTTACAATCGAATACGCAACTTCAGGCGAGACACTCTTTGACAAGTGATTTTCAAAAAAAAATTGACCGAAAGGTTCTCGAATGTATTTATTTGCTTTTCGTTAGAAGGCGGTGTCTTAAAACGCGTTGCACCGAGCGGTAGGAACTCTTCGGGGAGGACTGTTTATAATTTTGCTATGCAGACGTTTAATAAAGCCACTTCGAGAACGGTGCTCTTTGATATTACAGGATCTGTGGAAAAAAAGAGGGATTCGATTCTGGATTCTGGATTCGAACCCGGCCCTCCCTCCGTCCCAGAGAAGGGCGCTATTCGCCGCGCGATCCAGGCCCTATTGCGTTTTTTACTTTTTCCGGGTCCTTTTCACACACACACATAGAAGAGGCGCTCCCACGATATATTGATCAACAAGTATACAAATTCAACATCACCGATCTTGACGGATTCAATACCGATTGCTTGCAAAACAATGGCTGCTACGTTCGATCAATATGACAGGTCCAGGTAAATAACCACGCATTTTCTCTTTTCCGTCTAACTTCTGTCTATCAATTTGATTCTCGACGTGACTTCGTATAATAGACGTTTGTATCGACTGTTAACCTGTAAATCTACATTACGCCAAACGCATAACTTTTCGCGAGGTTTCATGTTTAAATAACCTTCGCGTTATAGAATATTTTTTAAAATATTCGACTCAGAAAGTTTCATCTGTACGAAGATGATTTGTCGAACATCCAGTATTTTGATTTTAACTCCTCGCTGATGTTTTTTCGAACGATCATCTCATGAAATATTGGAACGGAGTATTTATAATTGTACTGTTTTTTAGCTGGTACTTCGGCGCAATGTCACGTCAAGATGCCTCGGATTTACTCATGGGTGAAAAAGAAGGTGGTGTGTTTTTAGTACGTGACAGCACATCGATACAAGGGGATTTTGTATTGTGTGTACGAGAAGACAGCAAAGTTAGCCATTATATAATAAATAAACTTCAGCAGGGTGATCAAATACGTTATAGGATCGGAGATCAAATGTTTCCCGATATTCCCAATCTTTTGGCTTTTTATAAATTACATTACTTGGACACAACGCCGTTGATCAGGCCCGCTCCCAAGAAAACACAGAGGGTAATAGCAAAATATGACTTCGAAGGCAACGATTCCGACGACTTGCCTTTTAGGAAAGGTTTGCTTTCTTCTTTATTTAATTTTGTGAACGATCGATGTAAGTAATTTGCTAACGAATATGTATGATTTATCACAGGTGAAATTCTCACAATAATTTCAAAAGATGAGGAGCAATGGTGGACTGCCAAGAACAGTCTTGGTCAAACTGGATCGGTTCCAGTTCCATACGTTCAGAAGTACGATGAGGATAACCACTCGGTAATGGAAAATAATTCACGTCCAGAAAGTGGAGGAAGTTCAACGGTGAATTCGAATTCTGTACAAGTTACCGGTTCACAAATGCCTTACCCGGAAAGCGGACAAGGGACCACACGCAGATCAAATATTCAGCGAACATTACCCGCGTTTGCGAAAGTAAAACAAGCGAGGGTACCGAATGCGTACGATAAAACGGCCCTAAAATTGGAAGTCGGAGATGTGATAAAAGTAACAAAGACTAATATGAACGGCCAGTGGGAAGGTGAACTGCACGGCAAAATTGGTCATTTCCCATTCACGCACGTCGAGTTCGTAGACAATGAGACTGGAGAAGACAATCAGGAGATTTAACGGAAGTCTTCCCGAGTGTAACGAGCAATGAAGTTGACTTGGAGAATTCTGTATTGACAATTTAGGTTTACATTAGCAGTTTTCCTATGTACCGGTACATAGACCTCGGTCCCCTATATTTTGTAAAATTGCCCGAGTTTAGAAAGCATCTGAAAAAAGAAAACACTTCTAACACACTCCAGTTAGTCGAAAGTAATTAGAGTAAATTAGAGTGTAAATTTATTACAGTGATACATTTTGTGCAATGCGTACCAAATGATTGTTTTCTCAAGAATGATTTCTTCGGTGAATATATCGAAAAATACAGTATTGTTAAAAACAAGTTTTTATGTTTTCATATCGAAGCGTGAATAATTTAGATAAAATATATTCGAAACAGAATGAGATAACGACATTTTCTGTCTATAATTTTTAGTCATAATTACACTTGTTAATATAGCTCACGAAATATCTCTATCGAAGTCAATAATGTCTTTTAATTTCTCTAGTCAAAAGAGCGATATTGAAAGAATTACATGATCACTTATCGACACCGTTCGGTTACGAGTTAGAAAACTATTTCTCTGTTTTACGCATACTTTCGTACCGGTACATATTGTGCTGCTTAGCCATAGGTTGTGCCACGGATGGAGCAACATTTTCTACTAAAATATTCTATTTAACGATGGAACTGTTAACCACATTACGATTGTAATTATACATGAATCACGCTAAACTATATATTAATAACGTAATTATATAAGTTGCGATTATCGTATAAGTTAAGAGAGCAGAAACTATGAGTTTAAGTTTATAAATGCATCGTATTATCATCGTGTTTATAAGTTATGCGAATTACTTGTTAATATGTAATTATACAGATAAAGCATATTAGTTTTGTAAAAATAGTAGCAACTTTAAAGTTCCGCTTAATCGCTATATACGTTGATTCTATTGTAATCATAGTCATAAATGAATTAATCTGAATTATATATTTTCATATATAATTACGCAAGTCGACGATATATAGTAATTTCTTTCAGGATAATGCATCTCAAAGGTTTCTTTAAGATTTTCTTTAAGGATAGATTTAGTATAAATGCAGTTATGTATGTATAAATACATTTTAATATATATTTACATATTATTATACATTTGTATAAATTGTAATTTTATCTTACAGTATAATCTAAAAAAAGAAACAAATTAGCAACTTTAAAGTTCTGCTCAGAATGGTATGTATTAATCGCGTTTTAATATATAATTATATGTATAAGTTGTACGTATATTGTGTATAACTTTGCAGTAATCATTTCAATATTCTGCAGTTCTACAGACCTGACAGTAACAATATTAACAACTGTTAACAACGACAGTACATATTCCTATCTTAAATGCATAATTTATATTTTCAGTGATCTTGATTTCGATCATATCAGAACTTCGATAAATTGTCTTGATGAATTATAATAGATTCGCACAAGGAATTGTTGTGATATATAATCTTTTAAGCTAAAAATGTGGACAGTTCCTAAATCGTTACATCTTTATTATTCGATGCATTTCCTTCCTGTATAAATAATTTTCGAACGCAATGTACATCTCGCAGCAATTATTAGTCGATTGATTCGATGGAATTATTCAAAATATGAATCCGAAAAGAGCGGGAAATTGCAAAGCAACATGATCGATTGTTCGGGTATAAAAATTCCGTAAATGTTTATATATAAATTTCTAACATTTTTATACAATTTATACTCCGATTTCGAAGAATGTAGAAAACGAGAATGAATAAAGGGATGTCTAAAATTAAAGAAAATATATGTACTCCGTGCATTCATTTATAAATATTTTTGAGTATAAGTTGTATATACATATATATGTTTGTATATGGTATATATATACATATACATATTAATGAGTACGGCTGCCTTCGAATAAAACAATTAACTTTACCATAGGAAGTTCGCGAATGGTCGGTTCCTCGAGTCCGCAAGTAAATCCGCCAATGGAAACGTAGGAAAACGTACCTTACGTCATTCCCGTTTCATATCTCTATTCTTCTGCTACAGGCCTTCACGGTTTTTTCCCGCCAAATCCCATTCTTGCCAGACGCCAACAAGTGGCGAGACTAGCGGTGACAGCGACAATTGGCGCTAAGCCGTTACAGTTTACCTGTGCATATGCCCTGTGCCGTGCGGTCCCGTGGCGTACGACTCCTGTATTTAGTTTCGTATTTATTAGATGAACGTTTTGTTTTTCTGTAATTATTTAATTCTGAAGAAACGCACCGGAAATGTATGTTAAAGTAAGAACAATCGATGGTAAACAGGAGGCAATATTGACTATTTCGAAACTGACGGAGGTAGAAGATTTCAAGGTATTGTTTGTCTTATGCACATAAATAGATAGGCATTAAAATTTAAACCAGTACATTGTACATTATTAAATTCCAACATGTTAGACGCGTATATCTAATAATATATAACGTGCATGCGAAACTTAAGCGATCTTATTGTTTACACGGTAACATTCTAGAAATATTTAGTTTCACATATGTGTTCGTACTATGTTCTAAAATATCGTTTCAGTACAAGATAGAAAAGGAATTGGACGTAAAAGCTGATTTACAGAGATTATTCTTTCGCGGGAAACAATTGGAAAATGGTTACAAGCTTTACGATTACAATGTGAACTTGAACGACGTGATTCAGTTGATGGTAAAAGTAAATGTCGACGTTGTGGAACTGAAACCTACCTCTAGTAACACCGTTACGGCCGCCAAATCGGATGCCGAAGAAGTTATTGATAATTCTGGCGAAGATGAAGGACTCGTCGAAGCTGAAAGTTTATATTACAAAATTGGAGACGCTGTGGATTGCCTCGATCAAACTAACGGAGCTTGGTTCGAGGCAATAATATTGAAAATTTTTAGAAAAGACGATAAGATATTTCATAATGTACAATGGGAGTTCGACGAGAAAAGTCCACATTTTAATGTACCTGAAACATCGATAAGACCACGTGCTAGGCACCTTTTAGACTTTAATGCTTTAAAAATAGGTCAGGAAGTAATGATTAATCACAATGTGGACGATCCTAAAGCGACAGGATTGTGGTACGATTTTTCAATATCAAAAATAGAGAAGAAAAGAAGAGCACAAACGCTTATTGGGACATTACACATTGGAAGGTAAATTTTTGTTACTCGTTATCGATACATTATTAATTTCTGTGTATAATTGAGTTCTATTCGAATAGGAATCAACCGATTGAAAATCGCAAAGTAAATCCCAGAGGTGAGATTTTTTCAATAGAGGAGCCAAAACTTCTTAAAGAAAGAACACCCGAAGACGAGCAACAAATGATTAGCAATGGTAAACGAAGGCGTCTGCAAGCTAATTGTCATGCATGTGCAGATAATCCTAGTAAAAAGTGTAGGGAATGCGGTTGCAGAATCTGCGCTGGAAAAGAAGATGAACACAATCTTCTATTGTGCGACGAATGCAACTTTGCGTTTCATCTAGGATGTTTGACACCTCCGTTAACTTCTATACCAGAAGAAGACTATTGGTATTGCCCGGAATGTAAAAACGACGAGAACGAGATTGTGAAGGTTATTCATTGCACAGTATATTTTTGTTTCGTAGAATTTTTCGCGATCTTATAATTAATAACTTTCTAAAGGCAGGTGATAAACTGAAGCAAACAAAAAGGAAGACAAATGAAAATAGTAATAGTAAACGAGACTGGGGTACTGGAATGGCGTGTGTAGGGAGGACAAAGGAATGTAGTATTGTTCCTCCTAATCACCGTGGGCCTGTTCCAGGTGTAGAAGTTGGAATGTGTTGGATGTACAGAGTACAGGTAATTCAAAGTTTGGAGTATTGTGTGGTTGAAAGGAAGAATAATAAAGGGAATAATTGTAATAATACTAATAAATATAAATAAATGTAATAATAAAAGGAATAGTGCCGTTTAAAGTTTTGATCACTAATTCTTTGACACGGGACATTGGTTAAATTGCATTATTTTCTGAGCTTTCCGAGTTTGTTTTCATGACTTTGTTTCTGGTAAATACGTAAATCCTATACTCTAAACCTCAATTAATGCATTAACTCAAATTTTTTGAAATTGTGACATGCAGCGTTTTTCCTTACAACCACAGAATTGTGTTCTGTCTTTCCATAAATTCAACCTAATTTCTAGGTATCTGAAGTTGGAATACACAGACCACATATAGCAGGAATTCACGGACGAGAAACAGATTGTGCGTATTCTATTGTGTTGTCTGGTGGATACGAGGACGATATAGATAATGGTGACGAGTTTATGTACACCGGTTCTGGAGGAAGGGATTTATCAGGTGAGTTACTTACTTATTCGTATATTTATTTACTTTCTTAATCTTAATGAATTATGCGATATCCACTAAGGGAACAAAAGGACGGCTGAACAAAGTTGCGACCAAACATTAACTAGAATGAATAAAGCATTAGCTATAAACTGCAATGCCAAGTTGAATGCAACGATTGGTGCTACAGCTGAAAACTGGAAGGGTGGTATACCCGTAAGAGTAGTTCGAAATTTTAAGCTTGCTAAACACAGCAAGTACGCGCCCGAAGAGGGAAATAGGTATAGAAACGCTACTTGTATTTCATCCAAGTGCTTGATCGTTCCGCATAATACAATATCATCTTGTCTTAGGTACGATGGAATTTACAAGGTAGTCAAGTATTATCCAGATACAGGTAAAAGTGGTTTCCGAGTATGGAGGTATTTGTTGAGAAGGGACGATCCAGCACCTGCCCCGTGGACCAAACAAGGTAAAGAAAAAATAGCTGCGCTTGGTTTCAAACCGATGTATCCGGATGGATACTTGGAAGCAATGGCGAAAAAGAAGACTGGCAAAAAACGAAATAAAGTGACAAAGGGGATAGACAATTTGCTGCTTTCGCCGAAGCAAGAACCGCCAAAGAAAAAGCAGAAACGCGAAGTTTATGAAATAGAGACAGAAGTACTGAAATTTATCGAAGAAGATCAAGGAAATAACAAATTGTGGGACGAATGTCGTCGAGTTCTGTCAGACGGGAAAGCTGCGTTTTTGCGACAAATATCTGAAAGGTATCGTAGATTGTTATCAATATATGTTTCTCTGGTAATCTTTCATTTCAATCTCTAATTATACCGTTTCAGATTTACGTGTCCCTGCTGTTTGGAATTGGTGTTCAATCCAGTAACAACATCTTGTGCTCATAATATCTGCCTGAATTGTTTAAAGCGTAGCTTTTCGTCTGGCGTACATTGTTGTCCATCGTGCCGACATTTACTAGACAAAAATTATAAGATGGAAGTTAACCAACCGTTGTCGTCTGCCTTGCTATTACTTTACCCAGGCTACGAGGGTGGCAGATAGCATTAACTTAGAAGAAAATCACTATTATTTTTGAAATACATATGAATTGAAGTGCGCTTAGACTCTATTAAATATTTTTCTAGTTAAAATTCTATATTCGTAATGAACTGTACTGGACTACAAGAGATTCATTATAATATATACATAGTCTCATACAGGAATAAGGTAAATAACGCGTTTTAAATTTGGCTGGTACAAACAAGATTGTTCACATAATCATAATAGATCACAAAATAATCATGATTAATTTTATTATATTACTTTATTTATTTCGGCTTCGAAGCCCAGAAATCAACTTGGTTTACAATTTACTTAGTTTCTCACTCATTCTCATCGCTCACGTACATTTCTACCGACACTCGAGTTACACCTATATTTCTTACCCCTCTTACTCCTTTCCCTCCTTCCCTCTAATCATCATTTTTAAATCTTTCATATCTTGTTACATTGATAATTCATTTTATTATCAATGCACATCGTACTGAGGAATTGACTGATAATAGTAATAAAAGAATTAGAATAACATTTTCTTCATCGGGAAAATATGAATTTCCAAAGAATGAAAAAACAATTAATAATCGTAGTACTTATCTTTATATTAATTATTGGTTTGTATAATTCTATTTCTATGTAGTATAGAGTTTTTATATATTGATTAAATTACCATTAAGTTATCTATACATATTATACACACTCGTGTGTCTCATTACGAGAGGAAAGTGACGAAAAATGTGATGGTATATAGCAAATAAATCATTTTGTTACAAGCTTTTGCCTATCGTTAATTAATCAGTAGAAATTTTCTTATCGTTTATATTACTGACCCATCGAAGATAATCTTCGTTTCCATTTTCAATCTGGAAAATGTTTCATGGAGTTAGACAATTATAGAAATCATGGATTGTAACGACTATACTATACCAAAATATAATATTACTTACCGGTAAAGAAATTACTTCACACACTTCGTATGGATGATTAGCTCTGCACAAAAGAGTTTTAAATTAATCGTAGTACATAATATCATTCTGAAATAGAAGAAGTTGCACTTACTTAACATATTTGGTCAAAGCGTCCACAGTATCGGTTCTCGTCTTTATCATCTGTAATCAGAATAAAATAATAACAAGCATGCATAGATTGGTTTTGCCTTAACATTCCTTATTGACTTTGTACATTCGTACCATTAGTAATTCACTATCCTCGTTTATTTCATTCTTCCATTCATATCTGAAAACGTTTAGTGTTTACATTTTTGTTTATACAACCCAACATTATTGGACGCAATACGAATCTGTACACAACGAGGTAATACTTACACAGATGTGATTCCGGGAATGATATTAACACACGCGGCCAACTTATTTTGCACCAAACCACTATCAAATGAAAAGAAATTATTTAATATATAGAAATTTGCAGGTTGTTTTCTCAAATGCTTACTGTGCTAATTTTTTTGCAACTTCTTGCGTTGGAACGGTGACATAAGCCACAGAATTAACACCTGCAAAACTACTCATGTTTCTGTAAGTTTGGGCACTAATATTTCTAGTGAAACAAAAAAACATAAACAATCCAAAGATTGGCTTGTGCGGGATAAGTGACATTTGATCCAAACTTTTTGGAGCCGGTTATTTTTCACTGGCTTGAAGTTGGCTTTGCAAGTCATAGCTGCTTCAATCGATAGCAAAGAGGATAACAAGGAGAAAGTCTCAGTAATTATTCATTTTAAATCCCACTTTGTACAATACCTTTTTACGCAGAATTTCATAATTTATCCGAACTTGAGAAAAAATAGTAAACATTCCATTTAAAAAATTGAAGGTTACCCTCATACCTCGATAAAAAATCAAAGTAATAAAAAATAGATTACACCACTGTATGCCCCCCAGGAAACCATGCAACTTTTGTTCGAAATATTTTTTCATACAATGAATAACTTACGAGTTATTTGAGATCCGAGACTTCCGGTACTTTCCCGCCAATAATAGTCCCCACTACTTTCCCCACAAACTTCCTGTATTTAGATTCGCGCATGCGCGATGCGAAGAAACCGTGCAATATCCCAGCTATATTGTATGTATAGGTTAGTGCGTTGCCAGTTGTTCCTGGTTGTTCCGTTGTCCGTACTCCGTACTGCTCCGTACTCCGAACTTAGCGATCTCCGCGGCGAATACCCTTCGGGACTAGGTGTACCTATGTAGGGGTTGACCAGGGGTTCCCCAGAGATACCCTGGCTTACGATAGTCCATTTTAATTTCAAACGTGGCCTATTTCGACCCACTTTCAGCCGCTCTTTTCAATTACAAAAAGTTCCTATTTAAAAATTTCTGGATTTCCAAGGGACACGAATGAATAGAAAACCATTATTGTATACGTGTTTAAATATATTTAAATATAATGACAATATAATATGTATATAATGCGCAAATTTGCATAAGTTATGGAAGACACGGATTTGTTATCTTACATTGTAAAATCACATAAACATTAAGTGTCGTTTAATGTTTTCTTTGTCATGGAAGAGCTCTTAATAACTGTTCTTATCGCGGTATTACGCGTACATACGTTTAAGTTTAAATACATCATCGAGTCGTCGACGTCGTCGTGTATTAGCGCGCGTCCTAATTAAGTTGTATTTCTCTCGTGACTTGCTTATCGACGTACATATACGTATTGAAATTATATTTCCTCGCGAATATTCCTTGGGTGTTTTAAAAAATTTTGATCGATCGAATGGCTGGAGTGATCGATGTCCGCTATGTCGATTCAATTCGGCAAATAATATTCTCGTGGAATGTATTCCGGCTTGGGACTGCTCGGCTCGATTCCAAGTAGTTCCCCCATGAATGCGATGTAGGTAATTGCCAAACGTAGAGTTTCGATTCTTGATAGTCGTTTTTTCGTATGCGAATGTCGGCACCTGTAGAAAAAGCCGAGTTACAAAATGAAATTACCGCAGTATGGTTACCGAAATGAAAATCTAGATAAACAAAGTTTCCACATAGGTGCCGCTCGAGTATTTTTGGTCGTACTTGATCTACGTACGGAAACAGAAATTCACCTTTCGGCGGAGTTTGTCGAATGCTTCGTTCAAATTGAACATTCTTCGCCTTTCGCGAATATTCGCGGCTCTCCTCTGGGAAACAGTTGCCACCCGACGCCTTGGTTTCTTCGTGGTAGACGATGGAAGATTCGGGGATCTCCCGTTCGACGAATATCGACTGAAATCGAATCGTCTTTAGTAAGAATTTGAAAAGCATTCGAGCAGCTTCTATTTTTCCGTTATACCGATTTATGCTAATACAGCGATATACGATTATACAAAAAATTCAAATTAAAATTCAAAACTTAATGTTTTTCCATCTGTCCACTACTTCAAATCGCGCCAACTCATTTTTGTCCTAAATGAATAAAATCCGTAGTCTACGTTATCATTGCTATTACCTTTGATGCAGCAATGCACACGGTTGCCTATACAATCCGTGATCGTTCACATGGGAGTGCGATGGCGGCGGTGCTTGATACAAAACAGAACTATCCCACATAGGGTAGCTTCCGAGTTCGCCACTCACGTATTGCGACATGTCCGCTGTAATCACCTATTTCATTTACTCCATTTACTCATATTTATTCTCATTTACCTACATAATAGGACAACGATACATTTTTCAATAGCGGTAACGATAAAGCGGTTCGATAAAGTTATAAGGTGTCCGCCATTTTTATTCGCTCTCTTTTAAAGATTGAAAAATATTGATAAACTCCGTGTTCTCTGGCTCTGGGTTCCAGATATATGAAACGCTTCAAACAATTAATTGTTTATTTTTTAAATACGCGACGATGTAATAATTACTGATTTCTGACTGCAGGATCAAGCGAAATCAAACGGGACCGGGTGGAATCCAGAGAACCCGCAACCAATTACGATATGATCGATTCGAACGTACAAGATATAATGTATAATAAAGTATATAATATTGATGAGCTCCGCATTCTCGAGTTCTTTGGGTTCCAGATATTGTATGAAACTCTTTAACCTTAATAATTAGTTTCTTCTGACTACAGGATCAAGCGGGATCGCGAGAAGAACCCGCAGCCAATTACGATAGCGTTGATTCGAACGTACAAGGTATAAAATACCATAAAAATACCATAAAATACCATATAAAACGCATGAATCAATTAATTGTTTATTTTTTAAATCCGCAGCGATGTAATAATATTAATGACTTCTGACTGCAGGATCAAGCGAGATCAAGCTAGATCGGGCGGGATCCAGAGAAGAACCCAGAAGGATCCAGAGGTATGAATATAAAGGACCGATTAGATAACGATTAATCCAAGTAATTACTACCGGCCCGGCGGAAAAAAGCGTTTTCTACTACTCACTGGTGCTTGGTTTCCATTGATCTCCCACAGCGGTTCGGTGTAGCTCATATCCCGCGTTCTATCCAGCGGCGAGCGAGCTCAGGAGCACCGTGTTCTCGATGAAAAAAAATGAAAAAAAGGCTTGACGTCGCGGACGGATTCTCTTCGAAATAATTGTCCGTCACCAGGACAAGTGTCACCTTCGATCTGAGGATGTCGAGGCAACCTTTGACCAAAGCGTATCAGGCTCCTAAACCTTTGAACCCGCCCCTTTTGGATACTACCCTCTGCAGCCACGTTTGTTCACCATTCTCGGACGCCTGCGTGACGGTCCCGCGTTCTTATTCGACGAACTCATCCCTGCCTAGATTCTCGAAGCGATCAACCATTGGCGAAGGGGTCTGGGAACTGGGAACAGGCGGAGCCTACGGGAACCCCTCGCCACGTAACTTGTCTCCTGTTTCGCGGCAGGGGTTCCACTGCAATATCGGGATTATCGACCGAGGTATTTTAAAGATGGACAAACCACCCTTTGGCATCCCTTTTGATATTTTTACGTATTTTTTCTATATTTTCCGGATACCGTTTTATCGTTATTTCTATTATTACTTTGTACATTTCTAGAAATTATTGTATAAAACCCGCACATTTACACAGATATGCCTCCCGAAGCTCTTATTAACTCGTTAGAATGAATTTTCCGTTCAGTTTCATTGATATTCTTTTCCATATGCTTCTTCTAATGGTTGTTAATAAAGGAATTAATGAAATATAATTAATATTTTTTATTATATGTATACTTTTGGTAATTATTGTTGCGCTTTTATATAATAGGAACAATTTGCCGACAAGTGCGCACCAGGCGAGGTTCCGTTGCGCTCCTTTCTAAGAAGGATTCATAAGAGCTGGTATATCCTTTCACGTGGACCAATCCTCTGGTAAATCTCATTTTGAGGGTAAGTTTCTCATAGTCTTATCGTTCCTATAAATATGAATAAAACTTCGAATTGTTCCGTCTCCATGAGCCTTCGAGGAATTTCACAGAGTAGATCTTTGTATTTTTTCGTGTTCCGCTTCCACAGTGTGGTACAGACATGTCCGGGATAATTGTAAGCAACAGAAGTTAAATGAAAATGTATATTATATTTTAATAATTTTAGATAGTTCCTCTATCCTCTATCGTTCCTCTAATAGTTCTTCGGACTAATACTCGCATCGTTGTGGCAGGTGTTGTTCTTTCTTCTGGTTTCTGACCGACTCCGACTATCCATTTCGAGACAAATTGATTCATAAATCGAGCCCCAGAATCGTAGCAGCAGGATCGTTCAAATGGTTGTAACGGACTGTCTGTCGGAAGGGTAGCATATTGTTGGACGGAGGGTGGTCTCCCCTAAAATTAATTAAATAGATATTAGCCGATTCACTTGACGCGAGAGTCTTTTCCCTTCGAACGCGTCTAAACATCGCGCGGAATATCAACGTGTCGAATCCTATTGTGTCCGCTTGGAGAGGCGGGGGTGCGCAAACTTATTAATATTCGGCCACGAGAAGTCATTTTAACGGGATCATCCCTCTTCTTGTCATTCTCCGCTGCTGCTCTGTTATTGCAACACCCGATCGTTTAGCGTATCGTTGACACGCTCCGAATTTTCATAGAAAGAACCTTCCGGTCTGACATTCGCAAGATTTTCTCAGACGAACGAGATTCGCATATTTTTCGAAGTCTTTCCATTTCAAATCGAAATAATACGAATGACAGTCCCGACACAAGAACCGAGTAGAAAGTTATTTTCATCGGTCCACGACTGTTATTATAAATAGTGTCGCATTAATTGAACACGCGGTACGTATTCCGTAGGTTTGTATCCGCTAAACGCGTCGGCGGATCTTTAATTCGAGGCTAGTAATATGCACTATATCCATAACTGCAAGCTGACGCTTCGGATCGATGCCTCGAGCGTCGGCGCTGAAATGCTTCATCACGGAATTTCGACGCTTTCCTAGACCGAAAGATATTCGTTCCGTCAAAATAACGATATCGAAAGGCTCGTTTCCTTTTATAATCAAAGTCGAAACTACCGTATGAAAAATGTAATTTCGTGCAGAAAAATGTTACGTGAAAGATTTATGCGAAAAATGGCGAACATGTGATATACAGATAGCGAAGACGGAAGAATAGAGGAAGCTCGTTACATTTTTAATTTAACTAAACTATGAAAAGAATAAATACAGTTTTCTTGGTCCCCTGTCGCTTATAATTAGACAGCGAATCTTTATGCAAAGTAAGCATTTTCTACCGGAATTGCAACACACAAAAACTGGAGTGAAATAGAAATTTATTTTCTTTCTTAAAAGAACATTTTCTGCGTCAATTATAAGTAGACAGCGGATTTGATGCATTTATGACAAAAATGAGTAGGTGTCATTTAAAACAGTAAAAACATTTTCAACATATTATATATATATAATATGTTTTATATAAAAACATTTTCAACAACGTTTTCATTAACATATTATAATATGTTCAATATGTTGAAAATGTTATTATATTGTTTTAAATTACACCTACTCATTTTTGTCATAAATGCATCAAATCTGCTGTCTACTTATAATTGACGCAGAAAACGTTTATCTTGCAGAAAGATCAGATCATTTCAGTTATCAGAATGGTGATAAGAGTCCTAGAGATGGGCTCTATTGGCAATTATCGAATTCATCGAATTGCCCATCCGATTCCATAAAAATGATGCAACGCGCGACATCGCGTCGCGAAGAACATTCGAAATCAGAACAAAACAAGACAGAACAGAGCAGCGATGATCCTTGCTCCCCTCCGGGTGCACGTGTTCATCCGATCTAATTCTGATGCGTTCCTAACAATGAACGAGCCCCTAATTCCGCAACGGGGTCACGCCACTGACAGAAGTTAGGCGATTTCGTCACAGGGGTTTCCACCTTTTTCAATGGTTCGTAGCTTGTTACGCAAATTTGTCACGGAATCTCCCTGCGTTAGGGAAACCTCCGCCGCAAACCTGATCCTTTACAATTTACAACAACCGATCTGCTGCTCATCCAGCAATAAATTTCAAAAAAATAGAATAAAACTTTATTTTATAATCAGGACATTGGTTATTCTATTAATTATTTTAACTACTGGTAGAAGTATTATAGAATTTCTCCGACAAACGTTCAAATTATTTCAATCTGTGGGGACGGAATAAACAGCGATCGAACCAGTAAATTAAAACAATGTTATTTCGTTTCGTTATTTTATTTATTTTACACTGACCACATATGTACTCTAAACATCTTCTACACGCAATTCGTTACATTAGAATTTGATCAAAACATAGTATGTACGTATGCAACATTAATTTCTAAATTAATTACATGTGCTTGCGAAAAACCGAAGTATTACTTGTCAATTTCTAAAAAGTTGTCCAACATCAGAACGTTGAACGATGCATTGTAACACTGCCAAACATTAAATCTGCCAACTACAATCGTAATACTAAAAGCTCCAGTCACATTTCCGAAGGATTAACGATTTTTTTGCGATGTTCGTATATAAACGTAAAATCAATCGTTATTGAAAAATAGACGAAAATAACCTCGTTCAAAGTTCTGATCGAAGCGATGCTTCGTTCGAGCACGATTCACAGAGTGAAACCAATTGGTTTCTCATCGATTAAGTAAAATAACAATCTCAATTCCTTTTCGTTTAATTACAAACACGTAGGATGCTTCGCTTTAATTCTTCTACCGAAAACATCCTTGATCTTCTTTCACCGATCTCGTAAACGCCATGCATTTGTTTTATTGCCAAAAATAGGGGAAGGCCAGTTACGAATATAATCAGGTGAATTTACGCAGCACTTTAAATACCGGACCACGTTAAGATAACAATCAATTATATCTCTGCAACTTTCAACCGTCGTATCTCTTCCGACAACAAGCTTGTTCGATACATTCGTAAGAAAAATAGCATATGTATATCTTCTATTTACACTGAAACGAATATTAGATTGTTACAGAGCGATTACACAACACTTTGTACTCATTAGCCTTTGTACATTCACGAGAACCTATGTAGAATACACCTGAATTTCGTTTAATATACAAAATTAATAAAAAAATGAACATTAAGTTGTAACGATCAATAAAATACTGTGAGTGGCTTCTTCTATCCTTTGTGTTTGGTAAGTAACGAGAGCTTGTTGATCGCTCGTGATTTTAAGTAGTACGTTTCATCGTGATTCGACGTTCGATCAGTAAAGCGTTTCTTTTCGTTGATCAACCTCGCATCATCTTTTATCTCTCGACGAAGCGTGAACGTTCTGCCTATACTATCTACAAAAATACAATCGTAATATACACAAGCGTGAGTCAAAAGAAAATCAATTCCTTTCGATATAATAAATTCATGTAAGTACAAGGTTAAACCATCGGTTGGAGGAATGTTACTTTTGCTATTGAATCAGTTGTTATCGAATACTACCTTATCAGTCAACAAAGTCAATCACAACGGAGTACTATTGTTTCAAGCCATCGACGGGACATACATACGTATTCTTATCCACGAAACTAGAATTAAAGGAACTCTGTTAAGAAATGAGGTACTCAAATTTGTCTAGAAACGCTAAAGAAAAATCAATGTTGTCCTCTTCGAATAAAATGCACAAGCTGCGTCGCATCTAAATCGTTGTTTACCCGTTAGACGCGTAATAGAAATTCTTATTTATCCAGCGGACTCTCTGTGTGCTTGTAAGCAACAGCCGTGTATGCAAAAATTACATCTATAGTCGATCGTCTACTAAAAAATAGTGTTCTAATATCGATACACCCGTTTCGAACGAGGTATATAATACTATTTAGTTACTCTTCCTTCTCTTTGTTCTCCTTGTTCTCGTGGACGTTGAAACCTATGGTTATGCTGGAGGTGTTCGTCAAACTGGCTGCCACAGTTAGTATGGGCTCTTGCTCGCTCGCTAAAGGCGAGGTAGGCGGCTTCGCGTCAACCAAGATCTTCTTCCAATCTTCCAAATCCTTGTCCGACATGTTCGACAATGAGCTCAATTTCGATGCGCATTTGTAACTTAGATTCGTTTCAGCCTTTGGAACGGCTACTTTCGGAGTGGAAACGCTCTGCGACCGGGAGAAATTCTTCCTCTTGTAGCTGTTGAACGAATGAGTCTTTTCCGCGCCGCTGTCTCTGCTTCTCTGACCTCTCTCCGCGTTCGAGGATTCACCTTTTTGCGAGGTAGATACTTTCGTTTTATCGAAGACGTCCTCTTTGATCCTAACGTCCTCGTCCGCTATGTCCATGCTCTCGACGAGGAACCTAGAGAGAAAAACGCGCACCGTAAGATTTTCATGGATTTCCCTATTTTGTAAACAGCACCCACCTTCCAATCTTTTTGCAGCTGGTGCTAGGTTTCCTCGATTTTTCCTGTTGCTCGAATATCCGCTTGACGTCCTGCTTCCTTTGCTCCTCGGTTTGCTTCAACGTTATCGTACGGTCCTCGTCGTCGTCCATGTTGTCGAGAGGCAGATCATCGGTGCGTATGATTTTCTGTAGATTGCTACCAAAATTAGTTCCAAAAGTGCACTTTCGAATCTGTCCGTCCTCGTTGCTGTAATAGTCCGTGTACGATACGCTGCCACGACTTTCTCTATGCTCTTGATCAATGTTCATGCAGAAATCGTTGTAGTCAACGTCCAGGCAAGGTGTCGTCGGACATTTAGGGCCCGTGCTGAAAGATTGCGCCCTACAAGAAATGTCATTGCGTTCTCTTGAGCTCTCCTCTCCGCTAATCCTTGTGCAGGCAACCGAAACGTCGAAATAAGAGTATCTGGATACCTGATTGCCCACATAAGGATCAAGTATCGTTCAGATGCTTACCCTTCGTTGCTGATTAAACT
Organism: Lasioglossum malachurum; assembly: GCA_028455605.1. Taxonomy (NCBI): domain Eukaryota; kingdom Metazoa; phylum Arthropoda; class Insecta; order Hymenoptera; family Halictidae; genus Lasioglossum; species Lasioglossum malachurum. The sequence continues at coordinate 29,715,360 of CM052313.1, forward strand.
TATAGACATACTGCACTCTCCTGTGGAAGTTGGAGCAGGAGACGACGGTTCGGATGATATAAACGATTGTGGCTCGCTACTCCAGCCAGTACCTAAGTAAGCGTAATCGTGTGACGAACACGGAACTCAAGCGTACCCAGCTAAGATATACTCACTGTTCGGACTGGTTGGCGACAGTTGGTTCCTTATATCGCACGGTTCCCCATCGTTCGAAGACTTGTATTGTATTGGAGTCGGCGTGATGTATCTAAGCAAAAATTAATTTCAACGTAAGAACAGACGTATAAACTGTACGTATAAACTGAATTCGGTGAAAACTACACAGCCAGAAATGAGTGTCCGTGACATCGTAAAAAAAAAATCGTATCGTGAAAAGTCCAAATACTCACAAAGATGGTTTATGTAATTTTTTCTTACGGTACCTGACAGCTTCCAAATCGGAAGAGTGGTACTCGCAACTGATCCCTCCGACACTGAGATTGGGATTAACGGATTCATGAGTGGATCCTCCCGGTGACGGATACTTTGGAGGCGACGAGGCAGGTGTACGAAACAGTGGAGCTGTAGTCATCATTTCCAAAAAGGAGTCCAACTGGCGGAGAGACAAGGCATTGTGGAGCGTCTCCAGTGGCCTAATAGGTGGCACACCACCGAAGCCTTCTATCGCTGATTGGGATAAAATCGAGTAGTATGTACATACTAACCAACAAACTGCCCAGGATGGGGCGTTATGAACGGATCACCTGAATAACTCGCCTGCTTTTGAAGATAGAAGAGAATGCACCAGACCAAACTTGCTTGGTATGATGTTACTAATATTTTTATAGGCGGAGGCGTCAGGAAGAGATATGGAGGTCAACTAAAAATTAGTAACATCAGATTATGAGCGCCTCGATACCAAGAAAGTCTGATCTAATGTTTGGTCATTTTCTTCTATTTTTCATAACGCCCCACTTTGTATACCTCGTATACGTATACGTTTGTTTTAGACTGTAGGGGTGGCCAACCTGCGGCGCATTCGCCAAACGTAACGCACTGGATGATTACAAGTGGCGCATTGTATCTTCGCGCCTACTTATCCTTTTGAAGTTTTCATCATTCATGTTGCCTTCGTGTTTTCAACACCTGAGTGCTCTCAGTTCAATTCGTACAGTCTTCTTGCTCATCGGTTCGCCGAAATTTTTCAACAGTTTACGATTGCAGTATGTGAATTGCAGGGTTGACGACAGCGATCGACTTCTCGTCCAAGAGATCATTTCTCACTATTGCAGATTGGTGCTCCAGTAATCGTGTGTCTTTTGAACTGGCGTGAATTAATGAATTTAGTTGCGCGATAGAGTTGTATGGCGCATCTATAAACTCGTATGCGAAAGAGATTGCCGCACGGTATGTAGAAAGTTGGCCACCCCTGTGTTAGGGTTTCGAACGGTTCCGAGCGTAGAGACTCACCAGCGACAGCGGACGCGTGAGGAGGAACCATGTCCTTCAAGTTAGGAGCACTGGAGGATCCACTGATAACCGCGGTGCTGAACAGACTATTGGCTGACCCGGTCAGCTTCTTGTTGATGTTGTAGCCCAACAGCTTGAAATAACTCATCTGTCCGGAGATACTGTGACGGTGGCGCCTTGCTGTGCAGGTAGGGTCAGGTTGAATGATCGAAGGTCGTGTGTCTGGAGATGAGAAGGATCTCTGAGGCTGGAGTCGGGAGAACGGTGCACGTGGACACTTGGACCTATGGTTAGACTCGCGCGTGGGGATGTCATGATCGCCGTGAGCATCATTACCGTGCACAGAGGACGGATGGTAAAGCATACTAACACGATCGGGTACATCATCTACCAGTCTACCGTGCCACTGGAGGGTCACATTTGTGCAAGACCAACATCTGCGTACCAACGAACAACCGGCTGAGAAGTTCTCCGTCGAGCAAACCGAATCGCCGAGCAAAAAGTTATGTAAATTTGGACACGACATTGTTCCAGTTGGTCGACGAACACTCTCGAAAGCAGAACCACCGCCGCACGTCCTTCGAACGGCTTCCTTGTCGAACCTCCACTTCCGTCTTCCCTTGGACACCGGATACCGTTCACTCACCGAAGTTTCTCCGGATCCTAACAAGGAACAACCGAGCGACGTTGGACATTGTCCTTGTCGAGACTCGGTGGACAAGCCAACAACCTCCGGATCGAAGCTAACCGACTGCGTACTATCTTTCGCTCTCTCGTATCCAGAGCTGTCGGTGGAGGAGACGCTGCAAGAGGAGCGGTTCGACTCGTCCTGATAGAGGCTTAGATAACAAGAACAATTAAAGAACTTGTGAGACAACGAACGGGCAAAGTAGGTGTCGAAGTTGGACCGTTCCACGGGCGGCAGGTCCCTGCTTCGTAGGATCAGCTCTGACACGTTACAATTATAACAGAGACACCTGGGCAAATAGGGCGACAACGAACGAGACCGTTTACCGAGCTGAGCCGGGCCTCTCGCTGTCTCTGGGAGTTTGTCGCGATAGGATAACAAACGGGAAGACATCGTGGTCCACGGATTGCTCCGTAAACCAGATCTGATCGAACTCGATCTAGCTGTCGACGACGGGTCACGCGCGATACAAGGGAAAATTGTATCAGTATGGGAACGTCCGTATTTCTTACTTTGAAAACGTAGACGAGGGTCAGCCTCTTCGGGATTGGTACCGAGGCATGCCGAGACACGAACCGTGGGGACTGGGACCACGATATCCGTGATATCCGAGGCTCTGCTGTTCGGCGAAACTAGAGGGGTATTGTGTAATGTCACCAAAGGTGTCGAAGTGGAGGTTTCGATTGAAGGAACAGGTAACTCCGGTGAGCTGAAGGAGTGCGGCAAGACCACCTTCCCCGTAGGCACGTGCAGCAAAGCCTGGCTAGACGTCTCTATCCGGGACTTTGTCGTCGCATGCTGCCCCTTCTCTGTATGTAATACATTTTACATTTGCGTTCGAGCGTGTGTGTGTGCGCGTGTATGTATGTTTGTCGCGTATTATGTGTTCGTGTACATGCAGTTGCGTGAAATGAAACGAATGCAGTTAGAATGAAAATAATGGCAATTTAGCAGCGCGGGACAGGGCACAGAGGAGGGAAAAGAAAAGAAAAGAAGAGAAACAGAGTATTAAATTAACCCATCGTAGAAGAAATAAAAAGTAATCATTGGCAAGAACCTTTGGCGCTACGTCGATGACACAAGTCTCTTTAATGAAATTTCTTTCTTTTTTTTTTTTATCGTTAAACTGTTTAGCGGAACAAGATTATTTTTGGAACTTGCAACGACGCTCCAAAGGAAACGATTCAAAACCAATGGCGGAACAAACTAACTGAAATACAGAGGAGATAAATGTGACTTGTAGTTTCATCCGCTTGCGATTAAAAGGCACAACTTTAGTTAGTGTTAGACACCCGTGGCACACGATAGCCATGCAACCAGTAGCCAACTATAGACAACATCGATATTATTAATGAAGAGAAACGATGATTATGAATCGTTGATTACGAATAGACGGCGGATCTTTACGCATTTATGGCATCTGAAAATGTTCAAAAAATGCTGGAATGTAAAATTTACTACTACCACTGAAAATTGCATAAACATCCGCAGTCTAATTAAGAGGATCGATGACGATCAAAGACTCCGGACAGTTTCGGAGACTTTGATCGCCATCGACGCGTACGACAATCTACGAACACAAAACTCTCTCGATGCAGATATCGCGTTGCATTGTTTATCACACCGGTAAAGAAAACGTGGCTTCGCACACGAGAAATGTAAATGCATGTACAGAACACAAACGAAACTACTTGTTAACGAATCGTCAACGGAAACATACTAGTGGCAACTAACCGGAAAATCATTTGAAAAGTTTTAGATGAGAACGTTCGACAAAATCGGACAGGATGAAAACGAATAATGAACGGATGATTATACAATGAGACTGATGTGTTAACGGTTTACGTGTAAAAGAAACAAGCGGACACGATCCTCGAGAACAACTAAGCTCGGTTAATTGCAAATCCTGATGGAACAGTGAGCTCAGGAATGAAGGAATATAATCAGGAGGACAACTGAATGAGTCACGCGACAAATACATAGTTGTTTTGTGTGTAACTCAAACAGTCGCCGACATAAATTAGTTGGCTTCCACGCGCACAACTATCGCTGAGCAAAGAGTTATTTCAACTGAATTTTCCTTTTATCAGCTTATGCTCGGGATCTTCCTCTTTCGTATTCGATCGATTACGTTGTTCAAGCTCTGGCTCGTAAACTATTATGCTTTAACCGAACAACTAATTTCAATTTCAACTCCAATAACGTAATTGGCTTGGTATCGAAACACTTGAAAAATCAAAAACAAGTGTCAATCGTATGCTACAATACAGAAAAAAATCAGTGTGATTAAACGGAAAGTGGCACTTATAATACGGGGGAGAAAAAAGAACATTGCAATATCAAGGATTCGGTGTGACACTAAAGGGAATCACTAGTATACATACGGTTGTGTATATCATTCTATGGTTACTATGGTTACCAGTAGGATGGATGCTTAATAAAAAAGATATCGGAGCACCAATAAGTATGCGAAGATGCTACATCGATAACAGGAACGGTAGGTAGAGAACGGAAATTTCAGCAGTCTACGTTGCAACTAAAGATTGCTATCGACCAAGCAAAGATCAATTATTTATCTAACGATCTAGATGCTTATTGTACGAAGAGAATCGTAAGAAAAACACAAAGAATTGCTGATCTGTAAAGATACGAAGAATCGGGTCTTCTCAGATTACACAAAATTTCGATGTCACAGAAATCCTGCAACGATCATTGACTAGAACGGGAAAGAAAGAAAAAGAAAAATAAAAAAAAAACGCTAGCACATTCTTTTCAACATTGTCCTGTTATAGCACCATAGCAGGAAGTCTGAATGACATACCTTCCTTGTTGACCGCGTCCAAGCTCTGATACTGCAGCTTGTCCGCAGCTATAAAAAGACATGAAAAAACACCAGACTTTGTCATGAAAAAATCGAATCGTGAATTCCCGTCGACCGGTAAATCCCAGCCCATCCCATTCCATTCCGCTTCCCAAAAAAAGTTAGTTTTGCTTCGCGAAGAATGTTTCTGTAATTGGTTCTAGCAATACTCGACCCACAGTGTATGCGACATCTATTTACACAGGTCCTTGATCTTTGTTATAGTAAAAAAGTGAAGTGCTTGTAGATACATATCTATCATGCATGTCCAAAGATATTAGCATCGATCCACATTATTGCTTGGAGAAAAATATATACACTACCGATCAACGCCGAAACGCTCTTACCTTTCTCAGGCTTGTCTTGTCTTTGATGATCGTAACTGCGTGCACGTGGCTCCACGATTCCGCCTCTCTCCGCGTCGCGTCGTTGACGCTGACTCGCAGCCAACTGGCTACCGAGTCTAGCTGCTTCGTGACCCGCCACTGTTCTAGCACTAAAAAGTATTTCGTCGAAATCGCTATAGATTCTATAGACACAGTGATCCCGCAATCTAAGCTGACTTTCGGTTCTGTGCTCTTGACAGAGATCGTGAAGGGATACTACAGTGTTTTATCGACGAATATTTTAAGTGTCTAGCCTATAATTGTCCCAGAACTATCCCTTCTACTCGAGATCGGGAAGCTCCGTCGCGGTTAGATCGCGGGATTACTGTACTATAGGTTGCACGATTTTCCACCGTGTTGTACGGCTGCGCCCACCTTATCGGAATAGGCGCGGAGCTTTGCAAGAATCCACTATCGAATGGTTCATCCATCATGTTTGGATCCAGGTCCATCATATCGACGGCTCTGCTCGTTGTTGGACTATCCAGCATCGAGTTCCCCGCGTCGGTTTCCATCACCAGCGGGGGAGTGTCCTTCAAATTGCAATAAATATTAGACTAATATTTAACTAATAAATTCTAATACCGATCATAATTATTCGATTAACGATAAGGTCGAGTCGTTCAAAAAGCCTTTGCCGATAGGTCTTCGACAGCTGAAGCGTTTCGAAAATGCTTTGTAACAAGAATGAACGAGCGCATACAGATTGCATCGGTGGATTCATGAAATCGTCGTCCGAAATTGCCAATTCAACGTCTTCTTCTTCAATCCGTGCGCTGCACTGGGAAATAGTGTCTTGCGTGGATCCGCCGCCACTTTCACCCTGAAGATATAGATCGTATCGGTTTTCGATGTTTCCGTTCGAAGTACAGCAAAGTCGCGATCTAGCTCCCTGAAGATCTCCACGATCACTGTCCCTTCGCCTACCCCTTCCACTGGGGGGTATCCCCGCGAAGGGCCACGAAGCGCGATCCGTGTTTACATGCTGTCCTTTTCTACGTTCGACATCATTTGTACTTTCGGCGCGGTCGACGCAGTCATAAAAAAATAGTTTCCCTACACTATCTCTGTCCCTGCTCGGATCAGGCGATGGGAGCTAGATCGCGACTTTACTGTAATCATTTCGGCGAACTTACGATATTGTGGCTACTCTCGTTCCGCGAATGAGGCCTGAACCCTGGCCCTGGCGGTAAATTTTTTTGTACGCAACAGTTCACGCCAGGACTGAAATGCAACTCAACATGGAAACGTTCTTCGCTGCTGGGATCCTTAGTTGGATCTTCGTACAGCATGACTACAATTTGCGACATGTAGTTTAATTCGGACACCATGCTAACGTACTCCATAGCTCGTCGCCATTGCTCGTCTTTTACTATCTATAACATTTCAAACAAATAGAGAACGCCAAATAGAGAACATTGGCCACTGTTACTTACATCGAGCAAGCCGCCGTAACGTAACACCGTCAACAAAGAGTGCACGTGACTCTCGCTGGTGAAATACAATCTTGTGCGCACGTGTCGGCCAGGACTCGAAACACCGTGAGAATATCTAGAATATTTTCGTCCCATTAAATCAAAATTTCAAAGGGAAGCAAATCGTGACCAGTATGTTTTTATCGGGTATAGCACGGTTTTAAGAGAGCTTTCACGTGATTATAGCAAATTTTTTGTATAAGAAATTAAAAAAGCAATTTTTTTGTGTTATGCTACCGAATTCGCCTTGAAATCCTCTCACAAATCACAAAAAATGGAAGATGACGTTGAAAGTGAAAGCTCTCTTGTAACCATGGTATACCTAATAACAGAGTAATCTCTGCTGATCACGATTCATGGTTCACCCTGTATAATGTCGGCAATTGTTTACCTTGGATTGAGTCGATTAACTGTTTCTTCTCCAGATTCTTCAATATTTCTTTGCAAATCTGCTCTGATCTTCTTCAAAAGGGGCGTACAAATACCTTGCCCTATAGTTAATTTCTCTTGTACCGTTAATCCATACTCCTATTGTAAACAACAACGAATCGGATTATTAACAGGCGAATAATGTTAAGAGGATAAAAGCAGGCCACTGAAAAACTTGCCTGTGGTATAACTATATCTGCCAAATATTTTGAGTAAATGTACAATTCCTCCGCGTGCTCGAATTGCAACGTATGGTTGTTGTGTTGCAAATCATACTTGATGCAGTCGTAAATGTCAGGTATTTTTGATATATCGAATCTCTTGTTCTTGGTACAAAAATCCTTTTCGATCTTTCCCCAGCGGCGACCCATTAACTCCCATGTCTCGCCGTGATAAAGAATTGCATCTAAACACGCAGAGATGCCGCGTGAATTTCTAAAAAAATATTCGCATAGAAGATAACGTGATTCTATATTTTATACAACACCTTTCGTTTTCGAATCATCCTTCTTAATCCTCACAATGTCCATCAGTTTCTGAATCAATATATGTACATGCTGACAACAGCGAACCGGATTCTTCACAAAATCCATGGCAGCATTGATACTCAACGCGTTCCCAGGATTTATTTGTTCTCTGTCCTCGAGAGTGAAGTCTCGATCTTGTTGCAACAACTCGTGGAGCTTTGTCTTGACCCTGTAAGATTGAACTCGTCGTTTTGTGTTCGTGGCGTTCATTCCCATAGTACATATGTGTACAGTTAATGCACGAATACTTTGTTTTAAAAACGAATAACTTTTTCAAAATTGGACCCAACAGCTTGAATTTTTTCGAGACGTTAGAACGATTAGTTTAACAGCTAATGTGTAAATAATTTTTTAAAAAATATACGAGACATGATTTTTAAATTTTTTATCTGTGTGTGCCTGTAATGAAAATTTGGAACTTATATTTTTTAAATCTAAGAAGTTGTATACGTGTACAAAGTTTCATTGAAATCGGCTGACGCATAAAAAAACTATGGGCATTGAAAGATGTAAAAATCTTTGAATTTAGGGTCTACGATTCATTTAAATCGCAGATTCTTACAATTTATTCGTTATTCGTTTTTAAAAGGTGTACAAATACTTGGTACACCCACTGTACTGTACATATCTTTGCGTTTGGTACGTACATGTTCTGGTATTTGCTACTGTCGCAATCGTTGTCCAGAAGACCATTGGTGTTAGCGCTCTTGACCATCTGCACCAATATCGGAGTCAATTCGCCCTCCAGAGCGAGCAAACCTTTCGCGAATGCTGCTGCAGTCATCTGTACTCTTCCTTCGTCGCTCGCATAGATCTTCAAATCGTGACGAAAGGTTGAATGAAGTCGCAGCAGACCCAAACCTTGAGCACCGGCGTAATCACCTATGTTCGCAGGAGAAAACGTTTTAAAACACATTGTAATGACAGAATGGAATTAAAACGTCTCTTTGAACCTTAACAAACATAGAGTACGAGTATGATTCTGCGAGTGATCTATGTTCTGGTAAGAAGATCGTAGCTAATCGATATTTTCCATGATATGTCGATGACTGTCTTGAACTGCTAAACACATTTGTGATTATTCTGTCGTCGATTGACTTGTATGAATAGTTTGTACATAGTCTTTATTAATATCTCGCAATGAATTCTTGTATCTGTTGTCTGTTGAAACAAAAGAGAAAGTGCCCTGTTTAAGAAAACTGTTTAAGAAAGAATAGAAAAGTGTGTAGATGTGTGCAATTCTGCATGATAAATGGGCAGTGGAACACTACTAGAGAACAGACTTATTCCAGAATCAGATAGATACATTTAATGCTACAAAAAATGCACACAAGCATCTACCATCAAATTATGCAACGATTCATTGGAATGTTGTAGAGTGCACATACAGTCAGCACAGATACATTCTGAATGCTGCTCGAACGTTATGATGATCGTAATCGAACGCACTATCACTATGTCTATGCATTATGACACAATCTACAGACAACTACGGAACAAGCGTTGATTCAGAATAAACAGTTACCGTGTTTTGGTAACATCTCTGAGTCTTCCTCTGAAATAATATTTGAAATTGTTCGTGAATTTCCAAGATTTCTTCGATAAAAATGAAACAATACAGATATATTTTCTACTACCCTTCTCATCTAAGACGATTACAACGTACAAGTTACATTAAATTACAAACTTGTCGCGCTTTCGACAGCTTTCTCGGCAGTTTAAAGATAAAAAGTGCTTTTCACCTGGATCAATTCAGCTGGATCTCAACACACAATATTTTACGCGTACGCTATGCAAGTTACAGCAACCTTATGCATTTCGGCCAACTTGTAAAAAACTTATTAAAGGAAATAAATTCTTTGTGGCGTATGAAATAACTTAAGAAATGATTATGACAAGCGTATGAACATAAGATACGAACCACTAAGGTGTCTACCTTGACCACCAGGGTACATGCAGCGAAATATTCTTCCTAGTTCCTCCGCTTGAATCCGACCAGCGGGTGTTAATTCTCCACCCCATTTCAAAATAAGTACAAGCGACGGTTCCCCCAGCCGATCTAAAACCAATCAACAAAATACGTAACGTCTGGTCGATATCCAATTTGATAACGTGAAAAGAACGTGTTACTTTTTGTACCATCATCCGAGGAACTTCCTCTCGGTCTTCCTCTTGGCTGATACTTCATTTGTACTTTACGGTTTATCCCTGAAAAGTGACCGTACCTGTAACCAAACATTAATCGTCTCAAATTGAATCAATATCTTCTTCTTTTTTCTTTTTCAGCATGAAATACCTACATTTCTAAAACGCTTTTCAATTGTTCGAGTTTTCCTTGCTTCTCTTCCAATTCCGGGCCTGCAGCCCTGTGCTGTATCTCGGTCAGTAGACTCCGAGCAGTGTCCAATATTTCTTGCAGCTGTTTGGGTCGCTTCAATTTAATGTGGCCGTGCTTGTAACCGTCGTATTTTGCAAATATCTCGAAGAATCTATCCCGAAGAGTAAAAAGTGCGACTTATGGTATTTTCAAAACATTTCCTGCATCTACGCATATATTTATCTACAAGGGCTTACTTTGGATGACGAACTTCCACCTTCATTTTTTGCTTCGGGGTTCTGTCACCGTGTCTTATCACAGCGACAACGCAACGTAATTCCATCCTGTGGGGACACAGAGTTATTATGAATCATTCAAATTGTATTATAGAAATATTAGTATTATAAAAATGTACTAACATCTTTCCAAATGTCGTGGGTACAATTGGCGGGTCGTCCAATTGAAACGGAACACTCCATGGAATGTGCAAAGTAGGCGCTAACTCCCTGAGAATCATGTTCCCCAAAATCTTTGCGCAGTCGTCGTAGTATTTGTTCGAATTTTTGACGAAACTGAAGCCATTCACGTCGCAGACGAACGACTGACCGTTTGCTCTGAATCAGAGAGGGAAAATTATCGCGGTACACTTTGGAGCGGTTGTTAGAGACTTTCCGTCTCTGTTTCTACTCACCTAAGCAAATCGAAACCGCAAACCGTTTGCTTGAAAGCTAAACACACTTTTCTACTTATTAGCTTCTCGGCATTGCTTAGTATAACAGGATACCGAATTTCTTTCCCTTCCGAGTCTCTTTCCACTTTTCCATCCAACGCAGGACTTTTCCGGGCTTCCGCGTGCGCATAGTCGGGCCCCACTGTGTAAACTTTAACATCTGTCCCGTCGGTGGGCATAAAATCTTCGTAAATGTAAGAACCCGTTTTACGTACTCGCGATTCTGGCGAATACACGCTACTGCGACTTCCAATCTGTGAAACAACCGTTGTAATTGTATAATTACGTCCTGTTGAACATTGACGGTGAATCTGCAGAACAGCTACCTTCCTGAATAGTCTCTGGCTGCCTCCACCCGCAGACGTAGGATAATAGATATAGATGTTATGATCTTCGGCAGACACTGGCTTTTCCACGAACGGTTTGTTGAATGTAACACCATTGACCTCCACATGATCTTCCGACTCCACCAACTCGTGATCTAAACAAATTCTTTTTTGTATAAAGTGAATCTAAGCGAAGCGAAAGCCTCTCACATACGTTTTGGATCGGATGAATCTCTATCTAGAACGGCATATCTTGGAATCTCGATACCTTCGCTGCTTAGAATAGCGTAAACTCTCCTGCGATCCTGCGACATCAAATTATAAGTGAACTCTAATCCTCGTTACTTATTCCATTCGAATTTGATTTACTTACTTGAATATCATACTGCATTGGCAGATTATTAATGATGAAGGGATTTCTAAGATTCGCATAACTTATAGCTTTGTCGAGAGGAAAACCTTTACTGTGGAAACTTATTAAGCAGTCGACGATCGGCCAGTCTTCTACGGATTCCTGTGTATAGAGACTTTCATGTAGAAATGAATCGACTAATCTTTTATTTATCGTTTCTCTTACCTTCAAGATTACTTCTTCGGGGAATACCACTATTTTAATATATTCAAACTCTTCTAATCTCGTCAAAATCTCTTTCATCGGTTTACTTTGCGACTTCTTCGCCATCGCACAGACTCCAACCAACACTTGCTTCCCTTCTCCTTCCAAATCACTGCCACCCATGCATCCATCATCATTGCTGCACCCGTCCGACAGTTCGGCCTAAATAACGAATTTCCATCATATAATTCGTATTAATTACTGTTACATCATCCACGCTATTTCTTCTTTTCTTTTCTATACATTTGACAAAAGCTAAATAACAACGAATTTATTAGAGCAACGAAATCGTCTTTGTTAGTATCCACAATATATATTAAATTTACAAATATGTTTATGAAAACTTGAGAATGTAACTTGCATTACTATCCTCAATGTAAATTTGATATTTATGAATTTTATGAAGATTTATGTTAATCATTGTGTTAAATACTGCTCACCCAATATGCTTTCAAACAGGATAAAAAACCAGGTCTGTCTAGAGTGTTTTCTGTGTAATTCTCATGCAGTCTTGACTCGCTATTCATTCTATTATGTATGTGTTATGTACTTTACTTTCCATGCAATGAGATGTAAAAGTTATAGATCGACCAGAAGCATTATTCCCTATGTAAAAAGGGAAACATAAATGGAATCTAAAGATTATACTTTCAAGTAAATATAGTATCTGTTCGACAATAAAACTAATAGAAGAAAATCATGAAAAAAATATATATATATCTCACTTCTAATCGTTTATTTGAAATATTCGATGATTTATCACAATTTATAATATCATTTAAAATGAACATGACTCTATGTTAAACTACTTTGTAGTTCTTCTAGTCTTGAGAGATCACTAGTCGGATAATCGTATGCTTAATCGAGAACAAGTACGAGCAAACAAACTGAAAACTCTTTGCTTAAAGATAAAGGAAGAATTGTGTCGTTAATAAATCCTGTTTTACACAGTTTATGTTACCATAAAATTGCATCACTCGTATTGTATTTTCTACAATAAGTTAGAGAATAAATTTCTTAAAATCCTGTAGTTCCCCTATGTTCAAATATATTCGCAATATATTAGTGATAAATAAGCATAAGTGAAAAGAAAGCGGTGTAAGAAACATTTAATAGAAAGGAAAATGAAAATAGCAACTCTACCATCATTTGCCAATATGGTTCTGCTTCGTTATCGCTATCAAAGATGTAAACATCGGGAACCGTAGTACACGAAGGAGAATTTATATTTTCCATTATTGATCCCGGCTCGAATTGTTCACAATTACTTAATAATTAATAAATAATGTTACTAAAACATAGTACACGTACGAACAACAACCAGTAGAGTACATCGCTCGAAAGAAAATGACAATACACTTAAAAACATTGGTCTCCAAGAATGCGGCTACCAAAAACAATATTACAGAAGTATATTTTATTTATTTTAAATCTATAATAGTCAGAGATTTCATAAGTGTATAATAAATTTAGATCACAAAGACAATGACCTTCCACTTTGATTCGTAATGATCATACAATAAACACACAGAGCACATTAATTGTACACTCGTTCACTAATCTTTCTCAAGTACCATTGATAACAAATATTCACCGATTAAAGTTACAACGTGTATGGAAAAACATCGACATCGTGTAAAAAATGTGATAATTACGTATTATACATGCTTTTAAAGAAGAATCCAAAATGCATCTGGTATAGGCTTTATTTATAGGCCAATTCTATTTTTAGACTAGCAACAGCTAACAAGTATTCTTCGTTTTATAAATTACCAGATTGTTCGCGAGTAATCGAAAAAGCAGATCAATTAAGCAGCAATGAAAGTATCGTAGCATCTAGTTATGATAGGTGTTCACCTTTTTTTTCCTAAAGAAGAAGATAAAGTGGTTAAGAACTGTTACATAAACGTGCTATCTTAATGAAAACAAATATAGTCACAAGCAAACAGAATAGCTTGCTTGTATATATACCATGTGTAAGTGTATTCGTGTAAATATCTTCCCTTAATTATCATTGTCTTTCTGATAAAAGGTTGATTCCCGTTAAGCACCTATAGATAACATAGACTCTCGATTCATTGTCTATCTTGGGACAGTGAAAAGTATACTATTCTCTGATAAATCATCCAATATTTGTCGAATAACTTTTAATAAAATTATACAACTACAAACGTGCTATATACGTGTGTGTACATTAAAAAGTTAAACGAGAAAGTAATGTTTATTTGTGTTCTAGTATCAGTAACATTACATACTCTTCGATGAAAGAAATACAGTTTAATCGATCGAAAACTTATTCGCGTTAAACACCTATAGATAACATAGACTCTCGATTCATTGTAAATCTTGTGACAGTAAAAAGTATACTATTTTTTGGTAAATCATCCAATATTCATAGAATAATTGTTAACAACATTATCCAAATACAAACATGCTATAAACGTGTGTGAACATTAAAAACTTATTTGTGTTCTAGTATCAGTAACATTACATACTCCTCGTTGAAAGAAATATAGTTTAATCGATCGAAAATGGTTATTTACACAGGCAGCGTGTTTAGTTGAATAAAATGAAGCTTACTCTTTTCGATGAACGATATATAGAAGAAGCAACAGGACCCACAAGGGTTGGTTGAACCGTATTTAAATCCCCTACATAGAAAATCGGTCGACTGGCATTCCGTAGACCCTGTGAACAAATAATTATTCGAATAAAATCATTGTCCACCTTCTAAACAAATAGTATTTTCGCTTACCTGATAACCATGTTCCAATTCAGTGTAAGACATGTCAGAACAGGGTTCATTGAGGAAAAGAAAACAGCTCAGCTGTGATTCAAAGAATTTACTATAATTCTGAAACAAATACACACACTGATCGTTTAATCGAACCACAAGGAAAACGTACCATTGAATGTATTTGGTATAAATCCAATAATTAATATATGTATGTACAATGAATGATTTTCGTTGATATCGCTTGCAACGTATAGTTCTCACGTTACAGCGTGACAATAATATACATTACCAATTATCGTCTTACCGTTTATTCAATTTACGTATGTTTACGACTTATTTTCAGTAGGATAATTGATAAATACATGTATAAATAGCTGGAAAAGAATAGAAGGTAACCTCAGCGAAGAAATTATGTTTAATTCTTCACAAAGATCGGGTTCCAATAAATATGTTTTTTAAAAGAAAATAGTGAAACATTTCACGTATCGAGTAAGAATTAAATATTGTAAGAAGTAGCTCGATTTCATGTTACGACGCGAATTGACATCTATGTACTTGTTTAGCTGGACATCAATAAAGATTCCATCGATAGGTACTCTCGGCTAAACTTACCAGTCTCACTTACGAATTAATCTACAGTCTCAGCTTTATGTATGACAATGAAGATTTAATAAATAATTTCATCAGTTTAATTTGATTTTGAATTCTTATCAGGGTTTCTCAATTTTTCGACATCTTGTCAAACTTGAATCTCGATTCCTCGTATCGTTGAGTCACGTATCCGGTTAACACTATTTATGAATCGATATATACATAACAGGCTGATAGGTACGGAATTTGTTAAACAAGGAAAGTTCTTTCCGAATTATAGATTAACACGTACGTTTGATATCTATTTGTTTTTATTATTGACACTTTCCACAATGATTCTTAGAAATAATATAGTAAGGTACAGGAATATAGAAAAGCGTGTAATTCATTTATAAAATTTTATTGCATATTTACATCGCAGTAATTTTTGCACGAATGCATAACAAATTTTATGCGATTGCTACAGCGATAGTACTTATAATTGAGCAACATAATATGGTGGTTTATGTCACGTATATATATATGTATATAACAAAAGTAATTCGATACGATGAGTAGCGTTATGCGGCAAATGTAAATTATTTTGAGAAAACAACGCTATACTGTTTAAGAAGTTACAAATCAGTACAGTCAGACGATTTCAATCAAACACTTGATCCAATGTTTGTTTTTCGTTTTAGATCTGAAAATTCTGTTTCAACTGTTTGCATTTGTTTAGAGTCTTTTGATACGAGGTACATGTACGAATTTTAATAATAATTATCGTATAACTGTTTAGCAATAAACGAAGGAATTATATATGTACAATGTTTAGAACTCATCTAAAACTTACAAACTGTTAACAATTCAATAACAAATCATAGCCAAGATTTCATGTCTTTTACCAGGCCCATAAAGATGAATGGTAAAAATGTTCAATAAATTATCATTTCATATTGCTAGTTAATGTCGCGTATATCTGGTTCTACAATATTCTACAATAAACAATATTTGTCTTTACAAAACTGAAAGATTTACATATATTATTCGCATAATGTATATACATTACTTAGTTACGAAAGTAAATAGAGAAAAAATATACATATAAATATTGCTCGTTAAGTATGGCGTATAAATAATTGATGAAAAATTATAAAAACTTAAATTATTGAAACGTACAGGTTCCAACCATATAAAGTGCAAAAATTTCTATGGAAAATTTGTACTAGTACCTTATGCGTTTAGAAATATTACTAATGGCGAAAGACTCTGCCACTCGTTATTCAAAGACGTTTCTCTAAACCAAACGAATTTTTGGATTTGTTTAATTTCGTCTGACCGAAGGAATGATATCACTTGTTTTTTAATATACAATATATATGTATGTATACACATATATATTAAGTATATTAAATATATAATATATATGTATGCTATTCAGTCATTTATTTCCTATTTGTTTTCAGCCTGTGGCTAGACATTAGACGTCATTGCGATTTCATTGATACAAGTTTACGTGCACGTGCTCGAGCTTCCGTGCGAATATTCGTATACTCGAACCAGAGAATATTAGGAATTAATGTTGTATCACGTATTAGTAGGTACTCTGATATCCGCCTAAAATTACATTATGATATTATAGTCTTTGTATTGTAAATTGTATAAAATTTTCATTATCGACATTGTTACATACCATGAAACAATATAAGGAAAAATTGGTATAAATACTACATGCATTATTAGAAACCATATTACGCCCAATATGATTCCTATGAGCGTACCATATAGAACTTGAGAAATAGAATGGTATAATAAATAAACCCTACTGTACGTCACTAAAAGAGAAACAATTATACAGGCAGCTATAGTAGCAATTCTCCAGAATCTTTCCGAGACACTGCTATTATTGTTATGATGCAGCCTGAAAATAGGAAAACATTAAGGAATAGTTTTTCTGAATATTTGTTAGAGAAAAATGTGAATTACCTGACGCATATAAAAAGTGTTGTGTACGCAGCAAAAAACCACATGAACTGTGCGTGCATCGACGGCATACCATATTCAACGAAAACACTATCGCGTCTCATCGGTCTTGCTTCACGAATTGTATGTTTCAATACAAAATTAATGAAATCATTTATTATAATACCACTGAAAAATGTGATCTATAAACACAAAAGTAGCAATGTTATTTCACTTATAAATCGTCAGTATTACAAGATTCTTACTTACCGTTTGCAAGTCTCTTCTAAATAAGATCAATGTTATGAAACCAGCTATAATAGCAAACGGTGCTAAACTCATCAGAGCTAAGAATTTTCCGAATAGGTCACCTGAAAACATAATAATTACAATAGAAAAACTGAGTGACAAGTCAGACAAGAAGTACACGACATTGTTCCAACAACTATAACATTCGTCAACAGTTGGAAATTTATAGCTGCATCTTTTCAACAAGTGTCTTTTCAACTATATTATAAATTGTTAATTAAATGTCGTGCATGCGTAAATTTCTGTGATAAAAAAAATAATTTCGTGGTTAAAGTACAAGCTGTGAAATATAAGCTAAATTCTAAATGAAAATATGTTAGGAATACCATTCAAATAATAGTTCTTCTAAAGAAAGGAAAATAAAATTTATGCATATACTGAAAGTAATCGAAATTTACATATGTAAATGTTAGAATCTTGAAAGGTACTTGCCCTGAGGATACTCGATTAAAGTAAGAGACAAAGGAATCCATTCTGTTTTTTGCATAGTATCCTCGAAATGTCTATGAACTTCGCGAAATGATTCGTCCTCTAATGATGCCATGTTACCGAAATTTTTGAAGTGACCATAACTCGAACTCGAACAACTCACCGCGCAGCAACAATCATGAAATCCACAGAGTACATAGTGGCATAGTAGTAGACCCGGCAAAGGACACAGCTTTCCAAGATAACAGAGTATCTAATGCCCACAACTGACGTCACAAGATAATTCAAAATAGTAGATAGCGATATAAAAACGATATGCATTATTTCGACAAAACCATGATATAATTTGATCAGATTTGATTTACATGTTTCCTACATAACAAAAAATTCCGGTGACTTATGGTCGGAAGTGAGAGGATATGAGACAATATGAGAGCACTGGAGAGCACTCACGCCCGGAGTCTTTTCTGCCGCCAGTTTTACCCTATTCGAATTATTCAGAAATTTACTACTAATGAAATGAAATTCAATGAAATTTAAAAATAATTTATTTGCGATAGATTGACATTTTTTTTATTTGCTCGAGCACAATTTAGTCATTTTTCGGCTAGTGATATAAAAGTTACCACTTGCGAACAATTTTCTTTAGTCTCTCTGCGTCTCTCTGCATCTCTCTGTATAAGATGCGTGCGTTTTCACATTTCACGGTACGCAAGAAGCGGGAGAGATAGTAAATCGGATACATTGATACATACATAGTATAGTTGCATGTTCGTTTACTTACTCGGTGTTTGCTTCCTGTACGTGGTATGAATTTCGGACATGAATTTTTGTATTCGTGCGATATTTCGTGTATTCTTTAAAACGTATTGAGAAAGTTGCAATCTATCCAACGTTTGACAACGATCCTGTTTATCTGCGTCTCTTGCATAGACACTTTTCCGACTATAATGAGTTAATGTTTTAGGTAACGTACGAATCCTTCTACACTGTATTACGCTGTGAATGTTGTTGGTATTAATTTTGCATAACATTCTCAAGATTAGATATAATTGTAAATACGTGTGTTTGTTAGTTCGGCTGCGCATTTACTGCGTTTACAGCGTGTAGAAGTACGATGAATGCAATAGAATAAATGCTTCAGTAAGATTCACTTAATTTTAAACTTCTCAAATCCATTCACAAAAGAAACAAACTTTTATGTAATTCTAAGTTTCAAAAAACAATAAGAACATCTGTATTCGCAGAAAAATCTCCAGTCCAGTTATCAGATTATTGTACTGAGTTTATCATTTGATAACGTTTCTTAGACTCTAGTGCTATACTTTCTCTTCATTCCTACGTTTTAGAGGTTGTATTATATCATGTTTGTTCTATTATTTGCAGGTTATACGCTTGGGATGCTAAATGATACCTCATAAAACACATGGCAGATCAAGACGCTACAGATTATCATGCACTCTGTGCAAACGATAAAGACGAAATTGAAGGTCTTAACGAGAGATTGTTACAGTTATTATCCGCACAAAAAGTTTCGTCGCAAAATGTTGGAAACAACACGTTGCATACGTTGAGCGACACCAGTACCAATAACGGTAGCTTTAGATATGAAACGAAAGCGTCTACTTGGCCGTTCAGCCAAGGCAAACACAATTGTTCCCTTTTACATCATGAGAGTCCGATCAATTTGCCAACTTTACCAGCATATCTACCACCTATCGGAGTATTTTGGGACATAGAAAATTGTCATGTTCGTATCGCATTATCAATAAATGATTGATCGATTAGCTAAAGTATTGGTGTACATTTCAGGTTCCTAAAGGACGATCTGCTATAGCAGCGACACAAGTAATTAGAGATAAATTTTTTAGCGGTTACAAAGAAGCAGAATTTATTGTTGTTTGTGATGTTCGGAAGGAGACTAGTCAGGTTGTGAAAGAATTAAACGATGCTCAGGTAAACTAATCAAACGTATTTGTAAAGAATTTGTATTATCTGTTCTACAGAAATTTTCACGTTAGGTTAATTTAATACACGTTTCTGGGAGCTGTAAGAACGCTGCAGACGAAAAGCTAAAACAATCCATAAGGAGGTTCGCGGACATACACGGAAGTCCAGCAGCTGTGATTTTGATATCTAGCGATATTGATTTTGCCGCTGATCTCAGTGATTTACGTTACAGAAAGAAAATCCATGTGATACTTATACATATGAAGGATACTTCCGATGCATTAATACTCTGTGCCAACGAGCATTATGAATTTTCAGAACTTATGGAATCACTGCCGTCCAATACTCTAGAGGTAAAAGGTTCAATAATATGCACTGAGTCCTACCAGTCGGTAATAAGGGCCTATACATTTTTTTCATTATACAATAAAATGCTTTTCATAAGTTTTACGCTTTTTGATTGTTTTTTTGGAAATTTTGAACATTGTGCTTGTCTCTCTGTCGATTTATTTGTCTTCATTAACATTTCTGTTAACTTTGCATGGCGAACAAAAGTATTAGTTCTCCCGAGATTTTCAACTTTTTAGTATTTTGTAAAATTCGTGTTCCTTACAGGTTACTGCATTTTATTATCTTCTAGTTTATAATCTTCCTAAAGATCAAGATGTTTCGTCCATTAAACGTCGCCTTAAACAATTATCAGAAAACTGTGGTGGACGTGTAATAAAAGTCCAATCGAGTAATGCAGTTGTACGTTTTACTTCGCGAATCTTAGCAAAAAGGTATATATTTTTTATGCGTTAAACAATATTAAACGTAGCTTTATACGATATGCATGCAGTACCATTCTGTGAGTTTCTTACCATTTCTTTCATTCTATCGCAACGCGATAATAACATTGGTAGTACGAGTTGGGTTTAAAGAGGCCGCCCTTTGTAGAACCAATCACCTATTAGTAATTACCGATATTCCATTGGACTGTCGAGTATTAAGAAAACACCTACTTCCAGAGTAGTAGGGACAAACACATAAATAAGATAGATTTCAAACTGTGAACAGCAATGTAACGAACATAGTGGTACTGTAGAAAGATTATAATTTAGATTTGTACAACGTATTTGTTTCATTTATGTACATTGTGCTGTTACCATTGAAACTTATTATCCGATATACCGTTATTATTTATCGTTTTATTTTATGTGTTACAACGTTGACTCGATCCAATGATTTTATTTATATACAAGGTAAGTCGTTAGCGTATATGTACAAAAAATTAAAAGAACAAAATTATGTATTTTAAAGTGACTAAGAGAATCCATTCAAATATTCAAACACATCTATTATATCAACTATATATTATATTTATTATACCAAATATCTATTATACGATAAATATAACATGTTCTGCGTCCTCCAAAGGTCATTTATAGATAAATTTGATTGTCTTCTGTAGTGGAACCTTGTAATTACAGTTACTCAGCATTGCTCAATAACAACGTGGCTTTTTTTGTTAGGGCTCTGAAACATATGAATAGGAAAATTGTCCTTGGTTCGGAAATTTCGGTAAAATTGCTGAATAAAAGCGAGACTTATTTTCAAAAATTTCAAGGTAATTTATTCCGGTATTATATCTCTAGGTTGATATATATATGATACACGTTAATAACATAATGATTTATGATCACAGGAAACTTTGCAAACAGAAATCGTGCAGTGAGTGAATCAGAAATTGCAATTAGTTCGTCAAAACAAATGTATAGTGCGAGTACTTCAGTTTCGGGTGGAAGAACCCTTCAAATTCCACATTATCAGTCGGCGTCACCAGTTCTTGGAACATATGCTTCAGCCTGGAATGATCATTGCGCTCCTGTCTCTGCTCCGCCAGGGTAATTCTATGCACCGCATCCAACGCTTTACTTGCCTTATCCATTTTATTTGTAAGCCAACCAATTATTTCGAGTGGCATATATTACTAGCTAACTTCTTTCTTTTTTTTTTTCGAGATCATTGAACGAAAGAGAATTCATTAAACTTCTTTGTGATATAGCATGGCCATTCAAACAAAATCTAGTAACAAGTTTCCGGTAGATAATGATATATGTATTTAGTAATAAGTAGACTGCGGAGCTTTATACTTTTATGACTTCTGAAAATTTTAAAAAAATGCCAGAATATATCCTTCGACAGAATTTAGTCAAGTTTTGATGTATTTCAGATTTAAAAATTGCAAATTGCATAAACTTCCGCAGTCTAGTAATAAGTAATCTTTCACGAATGATGAAATCCGAGATCAGAGCCTTCGAGTCGCAAGTAGACGATTACTATTGTCCTTGCTGATTCGGGCAATGAAGGTTTGAACTTTGATCTTATCTGACTTGTCGTTGCAAAAGATTACGATACAATTCATGAAAATATTTCTCTTTCATCTGTTATATTTCCCCTTTACAGGATGATTCAACAACCGTCAATTTTCGTTGGAAGACCATACTCGAGTAATAATAATGTATCTTTTAATAGAGCCTATAATGAGCTAGCAAGGGTCCAATTTCCATTATTTTGGCAAATCTCTGGTTCACCACAGTTTGGTCATATGTGGGAGGAGCAGTATAAAGTATGTAGAAAATGTTTATATTACTTTCACGGGTGTAAACGTTTACAATGTTTGTGGTAATCGATTTTTACGAATATTTTGAAGGTGGAGAAAAAATTACTTAGTAGAAGAATTCATATCCCGCAGGCTCGGGATACTACAGCCACGAGTAATGTATCCTCTCGAACTCCAGAGGGTTTGAGGCGTATACGAGGAACACATAATTCTTTTGTTCAACCTCCAGAGTGGACTGGGTCACGGCAGCAACATCCTCAGTTAAATGTTTCAGCGAATTTCAATGGAAACGGGCACTCTCAGTTGAATTCGTTCAAACGTCGCAGTCCGTCTCCTATGTGCGATCTACAACCGCGAGAACGAAATCAGTGGAATGGACAGGTACGAAATATATCATGTATGAAATCAATTTCCATACACCTATGTATTTTCATTGTTTGTCTCTTTATTTTCGAAGAATCAACAACCTACTCCTGCGTCTAACGCTAGAACACCGTCACCGTACGAAAATTCTATACAGTCAACCAGTCATCAGAACAGTCGTACGTCTCCTTATCAACTGAGCGATGCAGAAAACGAAGAAGTAGAGGTAATTTATTGTTTTTATATATTTCAATCGTAATTCCTTGCGTCCTCTAGACAATTATTACATATAGGATCTTTCTGTTATTTCAGAAATTCTTCAATCCAATCAATAGCCACAATGGAAGTTCAATGAACAACGAAACTTGCACGCCTATCGAATTGCAAGTAACAAATCTAGACCAAAGTATTAATCCAAAAAAGATGAGGCACATGCTCGCCTCGATCTTTCTGGAACACATAATGGTATTGACATTTAACATTTTTATTGGGATAACAAATGAGCAACCTAAATACTCACTGTACTCGTATTTTTTCAGGTATTAAACGTCTCAATTTTTACACAGTCCGATGGTAATTTTGCTGCCAGCGTCAAAGTACCTTCTCTGTCGGATGCTCAATATGCGATTTCCCAATTACATCGACGCAAAGTTGGCTATAAACGTATTCTAATAGCGTACGCCCATAGCGGTAGAGCAAGTCCCCAGGTTGTACGCGCGCAGATCGTGATGTTGTTGCAAGAAGTACCAGGGCACAAGCTTCCGCTTTTTAAATTCCGTGAAATGTACGAGAGTCGTTTCATGATTTCCATCAGCGTTTCGGAGCTGTACAAGATGAAGGATGTTTGTATCGTCACCGAGAATCCTGGTGGTAGGATGGTATCTCTAAATCCAGATCACAGGAATACCCCATCGCCTTGTCTCAATACAACGGCTCAGGTGTGTGTCGTTGAAATCTTAGCATTATCGAGCGTTTCAAATTATCAGATGATTGCATAAGTTCGTGCCCGATTTGAAAATAAAATTCAATGGTTAAATTTTAAAGAATACATCTCTATTAATAAATTATGTAGTCGCCATTCTTTTCTACAATTAGAAAAGACACTTGTGCAATCATCTGATATAATCAACAAATCATAATGATGCAAAAGAAGCCGAGTTCGAGCTTTTCCAGTAACAGTAGAGCTATACCGTTGTTCCTTTTACCGTCGAAGAGCCGTGACGACAGCTCCAAGCGATTAATAGTTTCTGAAATAATAAATATAGCTTGGTTGTATCGAATGCATCGTGTACACAAGATCAAAGGGAAATGTCTCGTTTTTAGGAGGAACAAGTGGAACTACCATACTGTACCATCCATATGATAAAACCATGGTCTGACAAAGGATGGGCTGAACAGAAAGTAGCGTCGCTTCCTAATGTAAAAATTTCTTTAAAAGTTCTTGATGCCCGTATACACCAATTACTAAGCACACACAACGGAAGTTTACCACTGCCTAGGTATATCATTTACGATATCATTAACTTCTAATTACTCGCATACAGCATTTACAACCTCAAAACTTTAAAGTTAGTGTTTCAAGCGTAAACGAAGGTGTCGACCACACCAGCAAATATCTGTTTTGCATTTTGATGTAGCTATTTCATCGATTGAAAATTTATTTACGTTGTAATTGAGTAATTGACGCGTTCAGTATCGTATCTCTTTCAATCAATCTACCCGCGATTACCGTTTCAGCTTGCCAAATTGTTATGAGGCCGAGTTCAAAGAAAAACTACAGGTAGTTGATAGCGGGGTACCTTTGGAGCATTTGGTATCCTGTTTGTCTTGTGTAGAATTGAAGCAAGGTATGGGCAGCGTTAAATATCTTATTTGGACAGGGGATCAAACCCACGATCATAATCACGAAGGTAAGATCATTCGATCGGAATCTACATACGTACAATATCATTTCCTTGTTTTTTTAACGATAAACACCCACGTACCGCATTCTTCTCCAGAAAACAAGTGTGTAAGTCCGCCACTTGCGAATCAACTAGCACTCTTCAGTCGCGAGTTGGTCGATCTTTTGAAAACTGCTCCTCACTGTCAATTGCCGTTTAATCGATTCATACCAGCATATCACCATCACTTTGGACGCCAATGCAGGGTCGCCGATTACGGATTCACTAAACTTATCGATCTATTGGAAGCGCTAACACATACTGTGCAGGTAATCGAGTAAATTGCACTCCTTTGTCGAGTGTGACTCGACATCGGAGAAAGGAAAATGTCAATGAAACGTGTTCTTATACGTATTTGATTCTTCCTTTATTTATTTAAGTCGTATTTTTTAGTTAAAAACAAATACAAGTTCCACAAATATAAATTACAACAAAGCTTAAGAGCTATATTTAACATAATTAGTAAACAAAATTGTTTAAAACAAGTAGCAGTCAACGAACTGTCCTTTGAAGAAAATTTCAAATAAAACACTTAAAATAGTAGAGAGTTGTTGGCAACAAAATTGAAAAACAATTCGGAGTGCAAAGGGTTAAGAAGAAGAAGTATGAATTACACCACTCGTCGTTTCAGGTGATGGGCGAAGGAAACAATCGAGTGGTAACATTGTCTCACCGAGCTCAAGTGCGTCGTTTCACATCGGACCTGTTAAGAGTTTTAAAATCCAAAGCCAGCAAACAAGTGGCGCTATCAGAGTTCCCAAGTGTTTATGTCAGAGTAATAGGTAGCTAAACGTTTCTTTTTCATTTGTTCAAACAATTATATTGTAATATCGTATTGTATTGAGATCAGATAAGTAATCGGAGTACTATGTACAGCCAAGCCATGGGACATCGTGGATTACGGCGTTTGCGAGATTGAAGACATCCTTGGCGAAGTGTCCGAAAACACCGTTGTCGTCACGACTATCAACGACGGGGACAAATTGATAGCAATACCGAAACGGGAACAAACTGCGGAAGAGATCGAGAGAACGAAACAATTCTCTGTAGAGGTAAAATATAGTAACCAGATCTTGTGGAGATAATTATTACGATGGAGGGAAAGTTCTGTCGTATTTTAAAGAAAACATTTGAATCAATTTATAAAAATAGATGTTTATTATTTGTGTTAATGTTTATTATTCAATGATAGAATTTCCATTATTTGTAACAACTTGGTGACACCTTTCAGATAAGCTTGTTTTCCAGATAATTCTTGTTTTCCAATCACTTGCTAGCGACATGTGTTTTTCATTTGCAAGCAAAATTACCTGCTTATTTAAAATACGACAGGAAACCATGCAACATTTGTTGGAAACATTTTTTCGTACAACTAACTTACGAATTATTTGAGATCGTCACGTTACGAGACTCGCACCGTGCTTTAATGAAACTACATTGATCCCTTCGCGCACAGGTTGTGGAATTGCTACGACACGCGCCTCAATGTAGAATGCAGTTTAATAAATTCGTGCCTTCATATCATCATCATTTTGGTCATCAATGTCGAGTATCCGATTATGGTTTCACCAAATTGATCGAGCTGTTCGAGGCCATACCGGACGTGGTCAAGATCGAGGATAACAATTCAGGGGAACGACAGATCTCCCTAACAGAAAAGGAAGGTATCCGCGTACTTTCCGAACAGATATCAAAATTAATCGGACGGTCGAAAGGTAGTCTCAGCATCTCCAGCATACCACAGAGTTTCCTGCGACAGTTTGGTTACGCGCTGAGACCAGAACTTTTCGATTGTACGTGTATCCTGCAACTTATGCAGAAGCTTGGAGATACAGTAAAGGTAGTCTCAACTTCAAGATCAACATCGAAAACTCGTATTCACTTTCAGCTTACGTTAACTAACGACGCTGCAACTTTCAGATACTTTATTTGGCAACTGGCCCAGTAGTTGCGATGATCGATCAGTCTCATTTGCAACAATTAACTTTGCAATGCCGTCGAGTATTGATGGACAAACCTGATCACAAAACGACGCTTAAACAGTTCCAACAATTGTACAGTCAGTATTATTCGAAGCAATGCAACATAGACGAAGTGAAACAAAATCAGTCGAACGTTGTTAAGGTAAGTCTCAAACGAATGGCGCTACAAAGAATTTTCCGAATGATTTCTTTACACAAGCGAAACGACGATTTTTTTTAGTTTACAACGGTAGACGACGAGGAGTACATAGAACTCAGTCCGTTGCACAGCTTCGCTTGCAACTTATACCGCGTGATGATGAATTACGGCGGATCATTGAGACTCCCACAATTTGAGACTGCATACTTGTCAACTATAGGTACTGTCTGCAAACCTGCGAAATACGGATTTTCAACACTGTTCGCGCTTTTGCAAGCCTTGCCCTGTACAGTCACGATACAGTTGACGCAACGCAAAAAGACAATTATACATCTAAATAAGAAACTTGCTGGTACGTAACACGATTTGTGGAATTATGAGAATTGTTCGCATTTTAATGATGGATTTCCTCTTTTTCCGAAACAGCCGTTGGTATACCATTGCCACCCGCTTCCACGTCGGCATCGTCGCACCGCGATACGGACTCCAGCAACGAATCGTTCGAAAGCGATTCTTCCTACCGCGCCAATGTTTCAATTAATCCGTTGTCGTGTTCATCAAAATGGGCAGGACAAGCCACCGAAAACCAGATTTCCTGGAAGCAATGCAACGAAACCACTCTTTGGTCCAAGGAATCTGATGCGTACTGGAAGACGTCGACGTCGAAGGATCAATTGATTAATTGGTCGTTGCAGGAGAGCGGAAGCGAGAGCTTCCTCAAGAGCTTGATGCGCACTCCGGTCATACCACCTGCTTTTCCACCACCACCACCCAAACCAGATTCTCCATCCGAGGTATTCGTCAAGTATTTCGTCATTCTTCTGTTCGTACGGCGGTATTTTTCAAATTATTTCATTGGTAAATCTAACTCTAGGAGAACAAAGATCAGTGGGAATCTTCAGTTTGGACGACTCCCACCAAGTTCATGTATCCGCATGATGAGCACACCAATGTACAGGTGAGCGAATGGGTACTCTTTTTCTTTGACGGTACAAGAATTAACGTGATTTATTTGACTTGACTATTGATTTTGTTTCGTACAGGTTCCTCCGCTAACTCTACCTCTTTCTTGGAGTCAAATCCTGTCAGGCGACAGTGTATCCAACTTGCTGTCACCGACAAAAAATCTGTTGCCGGCAGCTGCGAATCCTTTGAATCCACGCACGTCTCCTTACTTTTCCTCGAAACGTAACTTGGTCGTGGCTCCTCATCCTTCCGAGCTGCCGCTCCCTTCGCTATCGTTGACTCCGAAGAAAAGTGGGTTCACGGAGAACATTACAAGCACGCAATTCGTTGCGGACAAACGAGAGAAACGGGCCAGTAAATCAACGGACGAAATTGATTCTAAGAACACAGACAACGATAGCAGTATCGCGGCGGTCGCCGATACTGAACACGGGAAACAAAACACTCCCACGAAGCAATGTGAGTAGTCAGTCATAGCGTTCCCTAGTTATTCTTAGTTATTCGATATACAGGATGAGTCTCGTAACGCAATGATAACTCGTAAGATATTTATCGTACGATGAAATGTTTCAAACAAATTTTGCATGGTTTCATGGAGGATGTACAGTGCTCTAATCTGTTTTTTATCGAGATATGAGGACGTATTATTAGAAACACTGAAAAGCAAGTGCATTCTAAACTTGTTTTAAAAATGCCTCAGTAATTACTCATTTTAAGTCCCACTTTGTATAAAATACTTTTGTACGCAGAATTTCATAATTTATTCGAATTTCAGAAAAAAATAGTAGACATTCCATTTAAAAAACTGAAGGTGAGACCTACATATCTCGATAAATAAGCAAAGTAATAAAAAACAGAATAGACCACTTTATGTCTCCCAAGAAACCATGCAACTTTTCGTGGAAACTTTTTTTCGTACAACGAATAACTTACGAGTTATTTGACCCTGTAGATGCTTGTTCGTATGTTAACGTTCGTTTTTTGCAGTGTTCACGGGAAAACGTCGTTTAGCTGCTCAGTTCAATCAACCCATCGAATCCTAAAAAATGGTACATCTGTATATATATATGTATATATATATATACATATATATATATATATAAAGAGAGAGAAAGAAGGAGAGAGAGTTTGATAATGTACAAACGTCGTCGTGTACGCTGAAAGCGATGAGACTCTGGCATCGAAGCACACACACACACAGACACGCATACACACAAGCATCGCTAACACGCATTTCTTCAAATGTGTGTTATTCGGAATTAATAAAGAAGGGATTTCTAGCATCTCGGTAAGCTGTTACACAGCGGGCTCAATACCTATACACCGTTTCCTGACTGGTAGGTACCCCTCCTTATTTATATTTGAAATATAATGCTAGTAGTATATACATATATTTACATATGTACATATATCTATATATATATGTGTGTGTATATATATGTATATACGAATTTGATACATACGCGACAAAGAGCAGAATTTATTTTCAAAGAGTGTGAAAAGAAAATATGTATGTATGTATCTATGTATCTATGTATATATGTATGTATGTACGTATGGATGTATGTATGCATGGATGTATGGATGTATGAATGTATGTATGAATGTATGTTTCTATGTATGGATGTACGTACGTACGTATGTATATACTATACATCTCCACACGATAATAATACCTATGTACTAAGTAGCTATGATTTCCGATTTGAAAAATGTGAATACGTGTGCGGCGTTTGTACCGAGTGATATGTATCGATTATACTGTGTAAAAAAATTCATGTAGCATTTTTCATACTGTGATATAGAATAGAAAGGGAGAGTGCAAACGATATATAAATACATGAGGGTAAACTTAAAATTGGCAATAATTCTGCATATATCATAGGTTTGGGCCAGCTCTAATATTAATTTCTGAGTTGATAATTCATAACAATCCCGAAAATATACTGTGTAAAGAAAAGAACCATACATCGCTAAAAAATAAATGTACTTCTACATGCAATATTATACATATATGTATATGCGAGATACTTGATACAATTTTGTTTGTCTCTAATTAACAAAACTACGTGATGAGAATACCACTGGCCCGAACCTATTGTTTATTGTAAATTATTGTCCTAAAGAATAATTTGCATTAAAAAAAAAAGTCGAGACATATTAATGAAATTGTCGTGTCTAGATATAGTATCGTTACCAACTATAAAACTATTTATGTCAGTGAATTCCCTTCATTATTATCTGTTTGTTTTTATATAACACAAATGATTTTTTAAAAATTGTATTACAAGTGAACGTATTTTGAATGTTTTAATGATAATTGGAGGATCTTGTATAATACTTTGAAACGTCACACTGTCTCATTGTGTACGCGAAAGTAATTTTAAAACGAATATGAAATATGGATGCACGCGTATAGTCATTGTCAAAAAAGCCTAAAGTCGCAAAAAATCGAAAAGATCGTACGGCACAAGAAATCAGACTTTTATGAAATCAAATTGAGACTAATTTCTCGGAAAAGATTGTAATGCGGTGACAACTAATAAAAAAAAAAATGTTTTATCGAGAATAAGACAAAAACGTAAGACTCTGTAGAATTGAATTGTATCGATCGAATCGCAGAGCATTCACTTTTAAAACGTCGGTACTATTTTATTAGAATATTTTGTGTTTTCAGTTTCGAATGAGAACAATTGGAGAGAAAAAAAAGTAATAATGTTGGCATTCGATATGCTGCAACGATGCATTATTGGTAGATTTAAAAACATTAACGCGCGATGGTAACAGGAAAGATTGCTCTCTACGAGTTACACGTAAATGATCTTGTTGATCTCATATTTTATTTTAATTATTAAGGGATTTGTTCGATTGAAAATAAAGTATGTGTACAGTTTCGCAGTCGTAAGGAAGTCCAAATCGTGTATTTACTGTAACCGAGAGACACGGAAATTGCCACTATGTCATCGTAATTCGGAGCGGTTACATTGCTTGAAAATAAAAAAAAGAAAATAAAAAAGGAAAAAAGAGTAACGATGCGATATATCAATCAATTTCATAATATTAAAAATTTACGATTCGTTGATCGACAATCATGTATTAGTATTTTTATGAGACTTCCCGGTATCCTGCGATCATTAATCGATATCTTAATTTATACGAATTATACGAAATACTTTTGTTACGTGTTATATTTATTATACGTAAGAATCGATTCTATTGTATTTTATATTTACGCAAAAACTAGTGATAATTTTTATTTCGCTTTTTCTTCTGTTTTTTTTTTTTTAAATCGAATGAATCTGATACAATTACGATTTTCTATTAGTCGTGTAAGGTATGTTTTTTTATATACTTTTAATTTATTCTTTTAAATTTGTAATATTACCCCCACTTAACTTACGTTTCTGTAAGTACATCTATTGCTTTATGTGTGCATCCGGTAATAACATTCCGACTAATAGAAAATTCAATTGGTCCGTATGCAGGAAATGTTGATGAAATACATAAAGCATTGTAAGGAAGCAATTGTATCGGAAAGTTTTATTGTAATAACGAACGTAAACAAAATTGTAAAGTGAAATCTTCGATGGAATCAATGGAATCTTCTGAACAAGTATTTAATAAAATAATTTGTTATACATGTACAATAAACATTGATGTTTTTATAAGCCGTTGAAATAGGAAACGAATAAAACGAAAATTACCAGAATACGCGTAAAACACTAAACTACGAGAAATATTGGTTACAAAAAGACACGAAAAAGTATAGTTTTGTATACTTTATAAATTAGTTTATTTGGCTCGTTTTATCGAGTCACTATACAACGATGTAAACGCAGATTTTCTCTTCAAATGCGCTATACGTGTTACATCGATTAATCTACAAAACTTAATATTATTAAGTGGTTTGTAATTGTTCTTTCATACCGCTTCCAACAGGTCCGTGCCGTCTTTCCCAAACCATACGATGCTTTTGCTTCATGAAAGCGGAACGCACATCACAGTTGAAACCAAGGTCCCCATCTGTGTTTTTCAAGATACATCTGTATTAAATCGTACGCACAACGCTTTTTACGGCATCTTTAATTATAAGACCTTACACTTTATAAAATAGTTTGTGGCATTATTTTCGTATATTTCCCTTAAATGAGCGCAAGCTTCTAGATCCTGCATGTTCTCCCATGCACAGTGTTCATATCGATCTCTTAGTATAGTCAAGATCTCTTCGTCGACCATTCTAAAACGAAATTTTACCGTACAGACTGCATTTTATATGTATTCATGGCGTATTTGATTGTCTACAGCTCTTTACTTGTAGCGAAAGATTCCTGGTCTGTTTTCTTAATGTTTAAGAGGGTAGTCTTGTTTCCAGAATTGCAAGGGTGTGGAATGCGCCTTCTCAATTCTCGGTAATGCAAAGATGGGGTTTTTCAGTAGTCCAGTAAAAGGGCTAGATAAAAGATCAATCTAGGCTGCAGTCTCCCTCAAAAGTACTATTTTCACATTTGCGTGGTGTCATTTGCATTATTCTGCAGCATGTAGCTGTCGCGGCTTTATAATGGAAATTACACCTTGTAAACGTAAAAATAGGACTTTTGGGGAAAACCCCATCGCATATATTGGAATCCTGGAAATGAGACCTCTTAAACAATTATAAAACAAAACAATACATTGTTCCTGATCAGGAATCTTTCTTTGTCAATTCATAATTCTGAAAGCGCAATATATCAATTTCCAGTTGAATGTTAGGAAAACTGATATTACTTGTCACGTTTAAATTGATAATTTGCTTCAACATAACAAGCTAAATCTCGTTCATGACACGTATCAATTGTTGGAACTCGACGGAATTGCTGATGGTACCATGGATACTTCTTCTGATTTGGCTCGACAATTTTTTCTATCAAACATAAGAGGTTTATTTAGTCATTATTTCTTTCTTGTTATAATAATAACATAACCAAATGTCTGATTAGATAATACCTCGGACAAAGGTGCATGGCGCATCTACTATGTAAACCAAGTTTCTTATAAATCGGCTGAACGCATTCGGATTATCGTCGTCCATTTCGTTGCGATCAATCAAATACAAATAACCAAGAGACCGATGAAATTTGCCTGAAAAGATTTGTTACAAACACAGAACCTTTGGTCCAACCGTCCGACGACTGCCTAACAATGTTAGGCTAACTGGCTAACATAACAGGCGCTTTAAAAGAGGCCTGATTCACTGGATTGGTTGTTGCGAACAGTACACGTAACACCTGTGATTATCGTGCATATTTCATTTGAAATTCGAAGGAATTTTTCAATCGAATAAATCGATCTTGATCAATTTCATCTCTATTTCTATTAACTATTTAGTCCATAAAAATTAGTTGAATAAATATCTGTCATCAGTCCGCTCGCCAATCGGCGACAGAGAAACAGATATGTTTCTCGCAGGAAAGACACTGACACCCGGTCGAGCTGTATTTAGCGAAGAAGCAATATTTTTTTATGCTCTTTGTGTTGAAATATACTCTGCATTATTGCGAGGTCCCGTACATTGCCCTTTTTTGCGATTTGGCTCTTGGAATTTTATGAACAACAAAAGTGTACGGTTTTATGGAAGAAATTTTTTTCTGTACACTTTTTCAAAAAAAGGGCTCTGTGCGCTAACCCGCAATAATACGGAGAGTATTTCAACACAAAGAGCATTTGAAAAAAGTGTACAGCAGTAATGCATAAATAGCATAAATGCAGCTGAACCGGATGATCGAAAAATCAAGCTGTTTCATATTCTCTGTCAGTGTCTTTCCTGCGAGAAATATATCTGCTTCTCTGTCGCTGATTGGCGAGCGGAAATAGTGATATTTCCACTCCGGCGCACCCTTTATATGCGAAACAATGCAAAATAAAAATTGTTTGCATCAACTGCAACAAACAAGTGTTCTACTTATTAGATATGAAATAATGTTCGTAAGCAGTAAATAATGTCTAAAAAATAACACGTTCGAAATACATAAATGTATATATAAATCTGTATAACAATTTGTTTTCAATTTTTCCGAATTTTCTCCTGAATCTAGGGACTTTTTTGTCGTTGCATTGTAAACCTGACCAAGTCCCGAAGGTATAAAAGCGATCTTAACGGAAGTGATCCTCCATTTTCTTCGTTGCGAACATCATGGTAAGTACGTTACACGTATCGTCGAAAATTCAACGCGTCTTGAACCGATTATTATTCGATTCTCAATTTCTTGCAAGCTATAATTTCGTTGAATATTTGCACAACATAACTGTTACCGCGAGATTTGTTTTTAATTTCTATCGAATTGATCCTAAAATTGAGAAGTATTTGTGCAAGTAATAGATCGAGACCACGTGTTCCGCGTTCACAATGATGATTCTAGATGTGTACAGTTTATGGTTTTACCTGAACAACCATGAGGAAAATTCTAGGGCGGTCTGATTCCTAAATAGCTCGAATATTTCATTCGTTGCATTTGTTTCGCTAATTTAATGGAAGATTTCGTTTGATTGTAGTCGCACAGGAAGTTCAGTGCTCCCCGTCATGGGTCTATGGGATTCTACCCGAAGAAGAGATCTCAGCGGCATCGTGGCAAAGTAAAGGCCTTCCCCAAAGATGATCCCAGCAAACCAGTGCATTTGACCGCGTTCGTTGGATATAAAGCTGGTATGACCCACGTGGTCAGGGAAGCCGATCGTCCTGGATCAAGTGAGTGATCATTTCATGCGATTACAATAAGATTACACCTCACCAATTTTAATAAGATTTAAATATGTTGTAAAACTCAACATTCTGAACAACTTTTTCCTGTACATGTAACCACCGCTCAGCCTTAGTTTCTGAGATATTCGCGAAAAACTGCAGCTACTATTACATAGAATTTTGCCTATACGGTAAAGTCGTTATCTACGCCTTGACAAAGATTGTGAGGTGATACAGTTTTTTGTAGCCGCGTTGACCGCGCCGAACGTAAATAGAAAAGGACAGTGAAACTCGAAAGGCCTCATAAGAAGTGTAAACATAACTATTTAGTCCAACAACAAAACTTCTTTATTTTTCATTATTTTTTTATTGAACTTTGACAAACATTCGTGGCATTTTTATAATGCCAATTATGATATAATTTCGATGATATCCACTTGGGGTAAACTTCCCCTTGCGCAACCAGAAATTTTTACTTTTCTCCTATAAGCTCGAGCTTCTTGGCCCTTTGCGAGGTTGACCCCAGTGGAAGGGATAGGCGAACTGACTTAGATCAGTCACCTCCGTTGCGCTTAGATTGGGACTTTACTATATATATGCTTTTTACTATGCTACATTACTATGTAGAAACAGCTGACAATGTAGTAGTAGCTGCGGTTTTCTGCGAATATCTCAAAAACTAAAGCTGGGCGACGATTACACGTATAGAAAAAAAGTTGTTAAGAATCTTCACCTTGACACCGTATTAGAAAATCATTGGTGAGGTGTGTCACCTTTTATGCACAATTACCATAACCGACACGATAGCCTTAGTTCGATAGACGCAGAAATGCGTCGGTCGACTTTGGTCGTGGTTCAAGAGCTGCTTGATATTGTGCAGTAAGGTCTTTACCACAGTGTCGGAGAACAACTCTATGCCCTGCGTACGCAGCGAGCAAGGAGGCACGGCATATTCCATATTCTCTTGGTAACCCATTGGGTGATGATCATTGAGATAAACCATGCCTGGCACAGCTTTCTACTATTTCTAAATAAATGTTCCTCTTTAAACGATTCGTATCGTAACTCTAAACATCTGTGTTTTGCAGAGGTGAACAAAAAGGAAATCGTAGAAGCAGTCACAGTCCTCGAGACACC
Source organism: Lasioglossum malachurum (assembly GCA_028455605.1). NCBI lineage: Eukaryota > Metazoa > Arthropoda > Insecta > Hymenoptera > Halictidae > Lasioglossum > Lasioglossum malachurum. Next base: position 29,750,970 of record CM052313.1, read on the forward strand.
ACCCATGATCGTGGTCGGTGTAGTGGGTTACATAGAAACTCCTCACGGTCTACGTGCTCTCACCACAGTTTGGGCTGAACATCTTTCCGAAGGTTGTCGTAGAAGGTTCTACAAGAACTGGTAAGAAATTGTTTTCAGTCTTACAATGTGTTCACGATTCCATTGTAATGCCATTGTACAACATTACTAAAGTAATCTGAAATCAGCTCTCCGCTCGTTTCGATGAGAGCAAACTTTTCGGATTTAACCACAAAGGGATGAACTCTTTCGAATGGTTGATCTGAGAATTGTGTACAGTCTCCGCTCGATCTCCGATGAGACTGGCACGTTTCAGATGGCTACTTGATTTCAATGTACAGAGAAAGACAGCCATTACGGTTACTTTTCTACAGGTATAAGAGCAAGAAGAAGGCATTTACAAAGGCTTCAAAGAAATGGCAGGATAATCTTGGTCGTAAATCAATTGAGAACGACTTGAGCAAGATCAGGAAATACTGCAAAGTTGTACGAATTATCGCTCATACACAGGTAAGTTTCGAAATTAAGAATTACTTTCAATGTTACGTACATGTGAGATCAAATGTGCGTTCTCTGCCTATGAATAGATGAGATTGTTGAAGCAACGCCAGAAGAAAGCTCACATTATGGAGATTCAACTGAACGGTGGAACCATCGAACAGAAGGTTCAATGGGCTCGTGAACATCTGGAAAAGCCTGTGCCAATTAACAATGTCTTTGCTCCGGATGAAATGATCGACGTGATCGGTGTCACGAAAGGAAAAGGATACAAAGGTTGGATCAATTGATATTTGTTCAGATATCTTGTAATCATTAGACTGCGGATTTTATGCATTTATGACAAAAATGGAGAGGCGTAATTTCAAACAGTGAAAACATTAGAAGAATTTAAAAATGCTATTACATTATTTACCTATTAAATATATTACGGAAGAAAATAAATTTCTATTTCACTCCAGTTTATTGCAATCGAAGTAGAATATTTTTATTTTGCATAAAGATCCGCAGTTTAGTAAATAATCATAGTTCCGGACTATATGATGAGAACACGAAATGTGCAATTTATCTGATTCGATTGAAGATAATATTCGTGCTGCCTTCCTACTGATGAAGTCCTTTGCTACAATACATTTATTAACTTTCACCAGAGGAACTTGTCCTGTTTTCTACGCGATAGATATTTAAAACGTACGACTATATAATTTCAGGTGTTACGTCCCGTTGGCATACGAAGAAATTGCCACGTAAGACGCACAAGGGATTGAGGAAAGTTGCGTGTATCGGTGCTTGGCATCCGAGCCGTGTGTCCTTCACTGTTGCGCGTGCTGGTCAAAAAGGATACCACCATCGTACCGAAATGAACAAAAAGATCTATAGAATTGGTCAAGGCATTCACACCAAGGATGGCAAGGTATATGCCGATGTAATTCTTCGAACTCGCCTTGTCCCTACGTTACTCTTCTTTGTGAAGATTAACAATCTCATACGAGGCGGATAGAAACGTTCTATGTAGTCATAGTGCCTGAAGACGTATACCTCTTACTCTTTAGGTCTCCCAAAGCATACGACACTTTACATTTTTTTACTTAAGTGGGTAGTCTCCTTTCCAGGATTGCAAGATTGAGTTTTTTTCAGTAGTCACAAGCGCAAGATGAAAGATCAATCTCAAAAGTCCTATTTTTACGCCTCGTAAACGTAAAAATAGGAAATTTGTCTAACGCTTTTGACTACTGAAAAACGCCTCTTTTCATTATTGAGAAATGGAAACAAGAGTCTACCCCCTTAACCGGTTACACTGTTATTTAACCGGCTTTTAAATAACATTTACCTCCTCGGTTTAGATCGTGAAGAACAACGCTTCCACGGAGTATGATCGTACCGAAAAGACGATCACTCCCATGGGTGGTTTCCCTCATTACGGTGAAGTGAACAACGACTTCGTTATGATCAAAGGATGTTGCATGGGACCAAAGAAACGTGTGATCACTCTGCGCAAGGTAATCAATCGTGATTACAATTTATCTTGAAGAATTTTCTGTAGTTTATAGTTCACTGTGATGAATATGTAAAGAGCCAAATATTTACAGTACATGAATCTGCAATGATATTTAATGATAGGACTGATACGTACGATAGAATACCAATACGTTACATTTCAATACGATTACGATATAACGAATATTTATTTTTATAGTCTCTGTTGGTGCACACCAAACGGGCCGCGTTGGAGAAGATCAATCTTAAATTCATCGATACCAGCTCCAAATTTGGACATGGTCGTTTCCAGACCGCTGCTGACAAAGCTTCTTTCATGGGTCAACTCAAGAAGGATCGCATCCGTGAAGAACAAGCTAAAGCTACAACTTCTGCGCCATCGGCTGCAGCTGCACAGTAAACATTTTATTCTTCGCACACTGTACGAAGTGGACAATAAAGTGTTTATGAAAACAAATTTTGTACAGTTGTATTTTTACTTTGTTGAAAATAATGTTGGACAATTGAAATTATACAATAATATTGTGACTTCATTGTTATTCGAGATTATGCACGAGCCTCGTGGGTCCATTCAACTTACTTTCACTTAAAAGTATTTCATCGCGAATAGAGGTTGCAATCCCGCGGGAGTAAGGATTTAGTTCTTGAATCGAACAAAGAAACAAATTTTACTTAATGAGATAATCATGGTTATCAAAATTTATTTGGAAAAGAAGCTTAATTGAAATATGTATATATATATATACACTTCAATGATATATAATTGTATATACATTTTTTAGAGATAATTTATTTCTGAGCATAAATATCCTTCAATTTTTAATTCATTAGATAAATTCTGGGGCTTCCGGGCTGGAAAATACCGATCATATATATCTATTTTCTTGGAAAGTAGCAGGAACTCAATTTAGATGAGTTTATGCAACAATCTTTGTGCCATAAGTCTATTTTTTGTTCTAAGTTATTTCGCGTTCTAAGTTGTTATTTCGCGTTCTGGATCGCTCATATGCATGCAAATAGGTGAAATAGTGAAATGAGTATTGCAAAGGGGCTACGTGACCCGCCGATCATGGAACAGAAAAATACATCAGATAGAGCTTTCGATATAGCGTTCAAATATTGCCGCGCTTTCAGAATTTTTCGATTCATCCGGCACACAGTATCTCCTTCCTTGTTTATTCAGAGGTCTATAGAAAGTGAAGGAAATATACGAAAAGAGACGGGTAACGCTTTCTCCAAGTCTAAGAATTGTTTGAGGATTCGGAAATTTGAATTTCCTAGAATAGTTTTGCCTCGGTGCTCGGTATTTACAACCAATACTATACAAAATATATATAAAAGAATTATTGTTCTTGCTGCAATTGACAGTAAAAACTGTTGTCCATTTTCGGCGACTCTCATCTCATACGCCGTGTGCATATGCAATATGCAATAATGCAATTGACGGCAGATGGTGATGGTAGTAGTACGACGTACGTCGTACATGTCGTACACCTCGTATACATGTAGATTTTGCAACAAAGAAGGGGTTAAACGTCCGATCACTTAGCGCGCATGCGCCGTCGTGAATCTGTGATTACCGGACGGACGATCGCCAGTCATCAATCGGTGATCTGTCATTTGCTTGTTGTCCTGTTTACGCGTATCTTTGGCTGCTCGTGTTTCGAAAGTGGACCGATCGATGACTTTTCAAAATCATTTCTGTTCACTATAACGCCGGCTAACTCGATTCGAAACGATCGATATAAACAAAAAAGCGAGGAAACGTCGAGGCGAAGCAGGTCTGTGTATCTATCTGTTAAAAAAAAACTGCAGATTTTGCCATGACGACAGAGGAGAAGTTTCACGCGGCTGTTAATGTGATCAGGAGTCTGCCAAAAAATGGTAAACTTTCCATCCACGGTGCTGAATCATTTTTCAATTGAACGTCTCGCCGTGTGAACGTGTATCGTACATTCTGCTTTCCTTTGACAGTTTTAATCTCTCCGTCCGCTCGATTCTTACGTGCACAGAATGCAAAACACACACTTGTTACGAGAGACACGATCGCCTATCGTGCACGCAAGTTCGTTACCTCACTTTTTTTTCTCTGTTCGCGGAAGCATTTTTTATGTACACACAACCAGACCCGTCCAACTAGTTTCTTTGTCCTGTGAATTTGTAATACGCAAAATGCATGCGAGATTGCTTGCTTTGCACACAGACGAACAGCTCTCGTAACGCCAAGTAATCGTACAAAGTTCACGCCTGACTTGACAAAACATTTATCTACATACGTACATATATCTTTTCATTTAAATTCGTCGCGACAGATCGGGTTTTTGCTCGGACCGATCTTGTCGGTTTTTAATAATGTCGCGTTCTTTTCGCGACGCGCATACAATACACACTTTACATGCATAGCTGCAATAAATTGCAAATGAATATGGTAATGACAAAACAAAAATTGTTATGTCATTGTTAGTTCAAAGACTGTTAACTCCGAATGCTCTAATCAGTAATCAAATTTATTTCTATTTTCTTTCCATTCTGTACTACTAAACCTATGTATCACAGGTGTTCCCTCTAAAGAATTCTTTTCTATCAAGTAATTTCCTTGTTTCGCATAGCATTAGGGAAAACACATCCACCAACTGTTATTAAATTCATAGGCGCGGAAATGTGCTTCCCACTTGTTGTCAGTAAATGTGTGAGTATCCTCATTTCACTTTCTAGCCAGGCAGGACTGGGTGAACTGTACTTTGTGTTGAAAACCATGATGTTCTTCTTCAGCGATCACAAATATATAGGGTGATTCTGGGAATTGGGACGAGTGGCTGCTCTTTTTTATGTAAAAATAGAGAAAAATGTCCTAACTCGCTACGACCTTGTTTTTTATGTGGATGCACAGATGCACCCGCCAGGTGCAATTGCATTCTATTCTTATACCCTTATGTCAATAATCGGGTACCTAGGTACCCATTTTTAATTTCTTTGTAGAATTCTTTTAATATTTCTGTGGACTTTTGTATTCTTGGATGATCACAGATTCATTTATGTTTGAAGTATAAAACTATATATTGAAATTATGAAGTGTAACATTACAGATTAATTTACATTTGTTACGTACACTCTATGATTTTTTGTTTACTTAAAAGCTAAAGGCTTTTTGAAATCTTGTGCGTTTATTTCAATACGTAGGAATTTGCTGCAGAGAGAGATATATCAAATTTTATCTTGATATATATTTATTGTTCGGACAAAGGTGGATCGGTAAAATCTTTTTATCAAAGCTACTGTGCAGTTTGTTAAAATATTTGTAAACACCCATCATTAACCGGAAAATGCCAAAACGTAATGGAATATCAAGAAGAAAGTAGTTAGATTACTCATATTCTTTTTTCTCATTACATTGCAGGAGCGTATCAACCTAGCAATGAAGTTATGCTACGCTTTTACGCATACTATAAACAAGCAACAGAAGGACCGTGCCAACAACCAAAGCCTGCTTTCTGGGATTTAGTCAAAAAAGCTAAGTGGGATGCTTGGTCTCGACTGGGTAATATGAGTACAACAGAAGCTATGAATAATTATGTAGAAGAATTGAAAAAGGTTGATTTAAAAGGAATACGTATACATATACACGCATTTATGATATAATCGTGCTATAGTTTAATTTTGTAATTTACCGACGTTCTCTGAGGCCAATTTATATTTACATTAGATCGTGGAGACCATGTCTTATACAGACAAAGTGGCTAATTTTCTGGGAAGTTTGGATACATTTTATGAGAGTGTCCCGCAAGAGGACTTGGAGCTACTCGTTGGCCCTGTTTTAGAGCGGATGCGTTCACAGCCTGGTTCACCGCTATCTGGTTCACCTTTGGGTTGGTATTTAGAAACATTGATACGCATCAAATGGATGTTACGTCATATAGAACAGACTTGGGCGATGCTGGCTCAAAAAACAGATGTTGCTGCTACCCTTTTGTCGGAGTGGACGTGGTGGGGACTGTCTCACCGAGCAAGAGAAGGAGAGAAGCAGCAACATGTGTTTTTCGAGCCAGCGTCGCCCAGGTCTGATATAGAACATACAGTGTGTCCCACGAACTCTGTCCACTTGAATATTTCGATTATTTCAAGCAATACTAGAAAATGTTACTTACAGAAGTTGCAGGGTTTAAGAAACTACATAATACGGTATAAATGGTATTCTTGCAAGTGGAGGTGTACAGAAGATACAGAGGTCACCTTTGTCTTTTTAAATGGAATGTTCGATTTTGATAGATTGGCGTATTCTGAGTATAAAAGTACCAAAGCGTATTTGTCCTAAAACTTACAGTTACTTTCATTATGGAACATATTCGATTTACTTTCGACGTAGTGAACATATCATTGAATATTGTGTAGTTTCTCAAACCCTACAACTTCTGTAAGTAACATTTTCTCGCATTGTTTGAAATAACCAAGGTATTCAAGTGGACAAAGTTCGTGGGATACACTGTATATTCCAAATCCGTAATAAACAAATGTTACACAGCGTCCAGAGAAACATCGCCGCACAGAGTTTGCAATATGACCAGACACATTGCGAGTAGTTTAGAAACTAGTCCAGCCAGTAGTAACAGTGCAAGTCCATTGCCACCGGATAGCGACGGCGAGGAGGAAGAATTCATAGACACCGTCGAAGTAAGCCGTTGATATTAAAGAAAGTACGCGATATCGAGCTAATAGTTTGTTTTATTTTGAATTGACACAATGGACTCCTTTTCATGCGCAGACTGCTCCGGAACGATCGCAAAAGGACACAATGAAAACTTCTACTTCCAGCCAGAAAGTATTAAATGGCGTAAACGTTAGCAACGACGCAATCAGCGAGACAGTTGTTGTAAAGGAGAATCCTTCAGAATTGACTAATGGATATGCTAATATAAATGGTTACACGGAGACGGCGGTAGTAGACAGCAAACAAGATAGAGGCAGACAAAGGAAGAGAGATGAGAAATCAAATGCTGACTTCTTTAATCAAATCGCCGCGACTATGCAAAATTTACAAAGAGACTTGGATAGAATAACAGCTAGAGTGCGTAGCTTAGAAGGCCAAGCGTTGCAAGCGTTGGCGCCGAAAACCGTAAGATTACGTTCAATGTCCAAGTTCTAATTCAAACATTCGATATTATCTTTTTCGATATCTAATCCTTTAACGACAAATTGCATTTCAGAGACAGCCTACAACAGCTTCATACTCGAAGTGGTGGCCTTTACCGGAATGTTCCCCGCGATTGTTCACTATACTAATTTTATGGCCGTTTGTAGCGCAGTTTTTGATTGTATACACGCAGCGCTATCGCCAACGGAGACTGTGATCGAAATGTTGTTGTTTTGTTTAAAACCTATTTCATTGCTTACTATTAAGTAACATCAAACGCAAACAACACGGAGATTGTAGGTACGGATGTATAGAAACATTTTCTAAGGAACTTACAATTCGAGAATGAATTTCGTGGTTCGTTTGTGTACCATGCGAGAATCGATAACAAATTGATCCCTTTATCGTGTAGAAAACCATTTTAGTGAAGTACAGCTGTTCGTGTACAATTTTTCGAATTTCATAAATTGCTCGCATATATGTTTCTATGCGTAGCAATCTGTACAGAAAGATTTATTTATTTTAAAAATCGATAATTGGGGGCTGGGCGGGGGGGAATGGGGAAGTTAGTTAGTCTTTGAGTGTTTATATATTCGAAACAGGAAAATTAATCTGGTACCTAAGGTGATAAATAAATATATGTATCCGCATATTGTAATATAGATGAGAAGATTATATACAAATTTTATATTGTGAATTCAGGTTAAAGGTATAAAAGTAGGATATTTATTAAAATGTGCAATCTTAAGGAAAACAAAAAAAAAAGAATGAAAGGAAACGGAACTGTAGTTCGTTCGAAACGATTCCGTATTACTGTTCTTTATTATACAATGAAATCCTCTCTTCTTCTTCTTTCTTTTCTCAATTACTATCATATAATATTAAAGTTTAAGATACACTAGTTGTTTTGTGAAATTTATGTACAGACATTGTATAAAAATATACAATTTTTAATTATATGTTTTCATAATGACCATCATCAACAATCAATCGATCGACCAGTGCCATTAAATAATTACAACGACGATCGTCCCATACAATACACTTAGTATGTTTCTTAATTTTTGTACTATTGCAATAAATGGATTAAACGCATTATCTTTCCTGTATATATGCATGCTTTTTATAGATCGAATAATCACTCTGACCCTGTACTCGGGCAATCGTAATAAACATTATCGAGGACGAATTTCGAAGCTGCCATCTGACATTGTTATATATATAAACTAATAAACCGTTTCATGTAATTACGATACCGATATTGTTAATTAGTAACGATTTGATACGTTAATTTGCATCACAGAGGTCTCTGTTTGCATTTTGCATACACTCTAGCCTGGGCAACGCTGACGCTGACTCGCGAAACAGATATGGCTGCTAAATACTTATATCTAAGTCCTAGCACTTGTCGACAAATTTTGGAATGTGTCTAAAAACATTTTTCCTGTGGTGTTGTCAAGACGATGTTGAATGTAAATAATACATAATAAATAATATATTTCATACGTGTAATATGAAATTTGTTCTCATTCTTACTCCTATTCCCTGAGCCCCCAAGCCCTAAGCTACAGCTGACAGAATTTCTAGAATCATTGAAACAAAGCTTACAGCAACGAATCCATTTTATTTTTCTAGATTACAAGCAGTTATAGTTATATTGAAATTCACACTCGGAGCATTTCTTTTTGATTGTCGGAGTAATCGGCATTTAGGGCTTGAGTTTGGTCTAATTAATTAGTTATTAACTATTTCGGAAAGGTTTGTATGCCCGTAATTTGTAAAAGAAGGAGAGGTTGTGTGCGAGAAAAGG
>CM052313.1:29760020-29791430 GCA_028455605.1 Lasioglossum malachurum
TTTTATTGATTAAAGTTCATTGCTTGAATAAAAAAATTCGATTTCATTTCATCTTAAAATATCAAAATTATTTTCTTGTCAATCCAATATATTTTTTGTGTGCATCGTCACCAAATAAATCGGATATACTTTGTTTAGAGTCTCTACAACAAAACACTACCAGAATGGACAAAGTCTGTGTATCCTGACAAGCTGAAACCTATCGCGGCCAAAAGTTTTACGATCAATGCTCACAATAAGATACTGCAAACTTTGAAGTCAGGTAAATAGAAACCAAAAGAAAAAAAGCTGGAAAATAAAACAATGTATGTGTATATAATACAGGATCGCTATTGGGAGAAATGATAGATCACATGGAGAAGAAGTCGAGAAATACACTGCAACCGGATAGAAAAGTATGGATGTACAGTGCCCATGATGAAACTATAGCCAACATGTTGATGACTTTGAATGTATTCGATCTACACTGTCCACCATTCAGTGCTATGATTCTTATGGAATTGAGAACAAACTCGAAAGATCAGTATTTCGTAACGGTAAGTGTTCGGAGGTATCTGAAATCTATGGATCGAGATTCTTTGACCGTGTAAACGATTTGCAGGTTTCGTATAAAAATTCTAGCGACGAACCAATTCTTTTAACGCTTCCTGGTTGTACTGCGTTATGTCCTTTAAACGAATTGATCGTGCTAACTAAAGATGTTATACCTCTGAATTGGGAAAAAGCGTGTGCAATGGATCGAGACAAATTTGGATACAATATAAACACAACTACAGTCATTGGTAAGCAATTCACTCCTATATGCAAAGAAATACTTAATCGTACGTGTGATTCATAATTATTCATTTTGATTTCAGCCACTTTGACGTCGTCTATACTGATGCTAGTTTTATTAATCTTATCTATAATTGGTTTTATTTATTGGCATTATAAACGAGAACACAATCAGTATTACCTTCGGTTAACAACGGATCCTATATAATAATGAATATATGTATAGTGAAAACATATTCTACAGACGGTATCTTTGTAATCGAGCGATTAGAAATGTTAAAGCAAATGCTAAACTCATATTTCCTTTTGCATACATCGACAAGTAGAATATTGGCACAGGAAAAGGTATTCAACGCCCATTGTATTCAGCACTTCAAAAAACGCGAAAAACATTTGTACTTTTCTATCGACGATATAACTATTTCAGTTTAGAATCACACAAACGAAGGAGCAGGACAATTCTGTCCTAAAAAGAGAAAACTAATATCCGTAACATACTATACTATAGTGTTGCAAAATAATTGTTGAAAACAAGGCTGTCTTTTAAGATGAATTTTATAATGATTTTTACTGGCCTTACAGGGGAAAAAGAACATGTTAGATTTTTAACAGTTTTTGTGATTGCCAAGTGCTATTTTACTTAAATTAATTTTGATGAACGTGTGAGAAAATGATCTGTGATGCAGGATGAAATAGTTTACGAAACGAAGGCGAAAGAATTAATGAATTTAAAATACGATTTTGTTCTTACGATATGATTAGTTTTACATAGTTGTGATATCGATGATATTGACATCTTTTAACGAAACGTAAGAACTGTGAGAACCGTGTTTGTCTGCGATATACCGGCAAGAGTCTAGTCATAATGTTTTAAGTTACCTACAGGAGAGTTAAAGGCATACGTTGTTCTTTAGCGAGATAGGATATTCCTAGCCATTTCACTGCTACGCTCTACTGGACTATTGTTTAAACGCGGATAGATTGATATATACGTTTATGTGTAAAGAGACAATATGTACAACCGAAGATAGAGAAATGATATTTTACTTAAAAGGTGTCGTTAGCTTGAACATTTTCTTGAAATGGACCACAATATTATTACGTATTTCCCGTTGCTCGATATAATAATCGTTGTACAAATATACATATAGGAATATAGCACTCGAAATATTTTTGTGACATTTGAGGGTGAATAAATGATATACTGCAGACGAAAACAATTGTTATTCTTTCCTATTTAATAGTGAAAAAATTAAAGAAATTACTTGTTCACGTGTTTGTGCAGAACACCGCTCATCAGTTGTAGAATATACGGCAGCTTTGTGTTGCATACTGTTCATCTTTCGAAGTCTTTGTTCTTCTGTCTACGAACAATCATATTTATACAAAATACATAGTCAGATTATTTAATAAAACGTTAATTTCGTTGAACTTCCGTGAAATTAAATAAAACACAGTTGGTACTTTTCTTCAACATCATTTTGTAACAATATAACGTCCATTTATTTTAAAATTAAATAGTATACAAATAAGTTTGAATAGAGATATGTCTATGTACATAATTGAATGTTTTAAGTACAAATGTTTTCTATTCTGTACAACGTTGAAATCCGTAAAAAAATATGAATCGTGAGTATATGGTTTATAATCCTACCTATTACGTCACGTATGTGTACATATATTTACATGCGATGTCAATCTTTTATCAATAGTCTGGTATCGTGCTAAAGTTGCCATTCCCGTTTTCTTGAATATTGAACGCTGGATTTGATCTGAAATATTATTGTCAATTAATTGTGTATCTCGATCGAGAATGACTGTAGATTTGAAGGCAACTTAATTTTTATAATTAGACTGCGGATGTTTATGCAATTTTCAAGATTAAATAAAATCTTATTTTCAGTGGTAATAGCCTTTTTAGATCTGGAATAAATAAAATTGAATTCAAAAAATATTGAAATTCTATCGAATTTTATATTCCAGCATTTTTTTTAAATTTTCAGATGCCATAAATGCATAAAGATCCGCGGTCTACTTATAATCCAGGGAGAGAACTTACCTTCCTTGGGAACGTTTCAAAAATCAAGTTAGTGTTCGACTGTTGACCCTTTAGTTGATTAAAAATGCGCATGCAATGAAAACGTATTTAGTTAACAATTCAAGGAGTATCGTTAAAGTGTTACGGGACTATGGCGATAAAAAATCACGTATGACAGACACACAGCAACTGACAAATAACTGTACTACGAATAATTGTAATAGGTACACTGTGCACTAAGCAATCTCTAAGAAACAAGAATTTCAACTTGCATGCTGTCGTGCGTGTGTTATTGAAAAAAGGAAAATGTTTGAAAAACATTGCCAGATGATATTACATACCATATGCGATGATGCGATGACGTGTTGAAATCTTGCAATAGTTTGAAAACAGACATATTGTTCTGTACTTGGGAGAAGACGTCTTGTTTAAAATAGTATATCACAATTCAAACTCATTTACGTACTTAATGATGTTTCTGACACATTGAAGAAACTATGAATGAAAAAGGAATCATTCGGAGTTTTAACTATGCTTGATTCGTTTGATGTTTAATGCCTATTAGATACTTAAACGCTAATATACCGCCATAATATATGTATAATAGCATGCTCCTATCATATGTTAATATTATCTCCCTTGCTTAAGGGGGTAGTCTTGTTTTCAGGATTACAAGGGTGCGGGATGCGCCTTCTCATTTCTCGATAATGCAAAGACGGAGTTTTGCAATAGCCAAAAGCGCTAAACAAAAGATCAATCTAGAATCTAGACCAATGCTCGGATTTACTTACTCGTGACGGCCGAGTTTCGAAGGCAACGCCCCCTCGACCTGGCCGCGCGTCTCGCTCCCCGTGGCGACCATACTTCTTCCAGGCGCCACGAATAGCGAGTATGAAACGCGCCTGAGGAGCTCCGAACTAGGACCGACAGGGGGGGGGGCGAGACGCGCGGCTGGGTCGAGGGAGCGTAGCCTTCGAAATTCAGCCGTCGCGAGTAAGTAAATCTGAGCGCTGATCTAGGCTATTCTAGGCCATAGTCGTCCCCAAATTTTCTATTTTTACGTTTACGAGGCCTAATTTGCATTATTTGGAAGAATAAAGCTGCGACAATTACATGCGACCGAATAATGCAAATTACGCCTCGTAGACGTAAAAATAGGAAATTTGAGGGCGACTACAGCCTATTTAGATTGATCTTTTATCTAGCGCTTTTGAGTGCTGAAAAACCCTATTACGTATTACATTATCATGAAATAAAAAGGTGCATCCCGCACCCTTGCCATCCTGGAAACAAGAAGCGTAAATCGATTGGCATCTATCACACACACCGCGTTTACCTTTCCTAAATGAACTGCTAAACGTAAGTAATAGAAAGCAACACAATCGGTTTTCCATACTTTGTATGTTAGTGTTTATTAAAAAACGTATACATGGTTAATAAAGCGTGTATATACATATACGTTGTATACCCACAAGTAATTGTTCACCTTCAGAAGTATTGTTCCGAATTCATCTGAACTCAATTCAATGCATACAAGATGGAGAACAGAAATACCGGAGAATCACCTAAACATCTCTGGTATTCCTGGATAAGAATGCAGGACAAAGTAAATTGTTTCTACATGCAGTAGATATTTACGTGATCCTTGTAAGGCTACGTGATCCATTAAATATACAACATTGAGCATACGCGCACGCACAGACAAGCGTTCATATTGATCCTGATTAAATTAAAAAATCGTTGTCTTGGAGGATTGTATAGAAACGATTAGTACACTTATGATGTTGCGCGACATTAATCCAACTAATATAAACAATAGTAAACATGCATACAACAACATTCTACTAAAAAACAGACACCACAAATACCCGATAAACATTTATACAAGACACAAACATAAAAATCGTTTATGAAAAACATATAAGATTTTTGAAATGACTAAATTACTGCTTAACTGTAATCGTTTACAATTTACAAGCACGCGGAAAATAATATTTCCGTTTGCACATTAAAACAATATAAAAACATAAATAAATCGGTTAATAAGTATCGTTAAAAATAGAAGAATAGAAAAACACAATCTCACCTTGCGTATATAGTTGGATTTGATAATCCAAGTGTTGTAGATACAGGACTACCTATATATTTTCTTACAAACTGCAACAGAAACAAATGAAGTGGTAAATTCAGAATGATACAACGATACAGATAATGTCAACGTAACTCGTTCGAACGTACCCAATGATCGGCAATAGAAGTTGCACCCATACTAACAGCCATATGAATGACCAAGTAAAGGCAAAATAGTAGATACAAGATGGAGTATATCGAGATTGCTAATATCACTGCCCAATGATGCGGTAAATCGTCTTGGACCGTATTTATAACAAAATATATATTTATAGCTATTACTAACGCAGACAGTGCTGTCGCAACAATTTTGTTTGTTCTGAAAATTTGGAAAAATGAACTTTAGAATTTAAATAGCTCGACAGACGTAGAATATTTGCTGGATGAATACGATTACGTACAGTCCATTTCGGAATTCGCCCATTATTTGAGAGCTGCTCGTAAATGCTATGGTTGGCAAGGTTGCAAAAGGTAATTGCAGCGTCATAATAGCGTTCAAAATGTCGTTCATGTTAGTTAACTTGTCTATATCGCTGAACATTGCTACGAGGAAAGTGGGAACGATGGCGATCATTCGAGTAAAAAAGACTCGTTTCCATCGAGCCCATTGAAGATTCAGAAATCCTTCCATTGCGAACTGTCCCGCGTACGTGCCTGTCATCGTAGATGATTGACCAGCGGCAAAAATACCCACGGCCCAAATGTACATTGCTGCGGCACCAAACGCGCAACCGAGAAACACGCCACCTTTGTTGAGGTCTACCGAAACGGTTTCGTTATCATTCTGCAATTGAGAAAACCAATTTCAAACTGTGAAATTCGACTTTAAAAAGTGATTAGTAATTTGATTGATTGTAAGACACAGGAGCCAAATAAAAAATCTCTATTAAGCTTAATTTTCTTATTAAGCTGAAACTAATACACTGATGTCCTTAAATACATTTTTAATATGACCACTGCTTTAAATTGTACATACCCATTTTTGTCATAAATGCATCAAAAATCCTCAGTCTACTGATTAGAATAATAAGATCATATACATAAATAGCGGTACGATTTAATTACTCACCGGAAATGTGTCCATCCACATAGTGTTATTATGAGCCTCGCATACTTGACGCTGAAATGAAATGTACATATATACATATGTATACAAAACCACGAGTATTTTATAATCGACATTACATTTTCTATACTCACAACTTCTTGATTAGTTTTATTATGAAGTCCAAATGCGAAGACTGCTACGACAAATACGTTTATGACAAAAGAGACCAACAACGCAATGCAAGCTTCGATGAAATAATACATATTTGCTTCCTTCACTTTTTTTGGTTCTCTACGATCGATGTCTCTCGACTAAAAATTATAAACGGGCGCTTTAAAGTAAAATTTTGATTTTTCCTTGAGAAAAACAGTATTACTTGTATCCTTTTTAATTTCCCTTACTTTCACTAGTGCACTGTGAAGATATAAATTGTGCGGCATTATAACTGCACCGACAATGCCTACAGCCTTCAGCAACATTTGCTTGTCATAGTCTTCGTACCAGGGCACGAACATTCCTTCTATTACCTCGACTTGCGGAGGCGCGGATTTAATATACTAATATTAACAGAAAAAAAAAACAAAGATGTAGAGAAGAGAAATAAATGGTTGTATGAATCCTTATATGATTTTGAATATGACTTACCTCGTAACCAAAAGTCACAGCCATTACAGCGATTAGAAATCCGAAAAAGAGCTCCAATTTTCTCAAACCATATTTATCTAACAATAAAAACGTGAAAGTGTCGATCACTGTGATGAGTACGCCGCCCCATATGGGTATTCTAAAATATATAAAAAATTATTTGATAAATCTATGTAAGTTGATTGAACGTACACGACAAAGGATTAGAAAGTGAAGTGACTTTACGCTCTGTTCGTTAATAAAGATAGGGCGATGGCAGTTCCTATTACTTCTTGCATATCGCTGCCGATAATGGCTATCTCCATCATTATCCATAATATTAGTCTAGGTACTTTCTTGTATTGCCTATAACACATTTCAGCTAAATGTAAACCCGTTACAACGCCAAGTCTGGCGCTCAACCTTTGCATAATAAGGCCTAGAACCGTCGCGCTTAATAGTACCCATAATAACTGAAAAACAAAAAAGAACGTAGACACGATAGAAAAGAAAATATTTGGTTGCGCTAACTGCTCTGTCGAACCGAGAACAAACTTGGAAAATATACCTTGTATTTTGCTGCGACTCCAGACTGCAAATCGGACTCTATATTCCCAGGATCCAGATAAGCTATGGACATTAAAAATCCAGGACCCGTAAACGCCCATAATTTTCTGAAACTAAAGACACCCTATAAAAGGTTCATTCGACATTAGTGATACTCAACGATTATAAATATTAGGTTGTTACATACGAAATGACCAATTTTAGCAGCTATCTTTAAGGTCTAATTTTCAATTTAATTTATCTTCAATATATAATTTTAGTTTTCAATAAATCTCTTTTTTCAATGTCAATTAACACGATTCTCTTGCACTTTTATTGATAGTGTTACATGATATGTGGTCAAAATATGGTGATCAATGAACGCGCTATTCGTTGATAGTGAAGAAAACTACAAAATAGAGATGGCAGTCTTGTAAATAAACCAATCGAATGATCAAAAATTTCAATATCTACCATAATACAATCATGACACTTGTAGTTCATTAATAGTCAGATCAATAAAGCTTACAAATCGGATATCTCATATGCAACAACCTAATAAAACTGTGTGTTTTCGAGAGTAGAACAAAACGAATAATCTTAGATACGTTACACTGTCTATGTCCGGTATAGGAACCTTTTCATCAGCGAAGTACGCTTGATTACTGTTGGGTGATAAAGATGTGTTTTCCGTCGCTTTGTCATTATTTTGCGTTTCCCGTGTTCGCTGATCAGACACTGTTGCGGTCGTTGAATCATTGCCGTTTTCGATAACGTAACTGTTCTGCATGGTATATCGATGGGACGTGTCTAAATGGGAATCATCGGTTAATTACTTACATTAACGATCAAAGTAATCAAGATCTACTAATGTTATTTTAGTTGAGCAACGTGTCAACGTGCTGATCGAAAGTGCAGCAGAAACACGAGTCATCTATTTTCTAAAACGACACGTAGTATCTTCGAAATTGCGTTCGTTAGAGCTTATTAGTGATCAGTGGAATCGGAGGAGAAACATAACCCAAAGAGAACTGAAAGAACGAAATCAAACACAAACGATCGCGAACAATGAAACGGCATCGACCCTACGCGACCAAATCGAATGACTGCGACAGTCTAACACAGTTTAACAACAACAGGTAACAATCAACGAACCAACAACAGCAGACTGAGCTGAGCAGTTGAGCAGCACCAGCAGACACACCGATAGGCAGACGGTAGACAACAGAAGAGCTGAGCAGAGCAGAGAATGGCAGAGAATGAGAGAAGTGTGATGCTCACTTACTCACTTTACTCACTGATGCTGCCACTGCCATCTGCTAAAATCCCCTTCACCCCTCCACTTCAGCCAATTTCCGAATTCGAAGTGGGGGCGTTTCTGGATTATTGTTCGAATCTAATGAACGCATAATATTCATGCAGCTTCTACGTATTTGGTCGTATGGTGTAATAATAACAATCGCGTAACGACGCGTGATAGACACGACTACTTAAGGGATTCCCCGTGTATACATATAGTCGGGGACAATCTCCTAAAAATCGCATAACTTTTTTAAAACTGGTCCACAGTATTTGAATTTTTTAAGATGTTAGACCGACTAGTTTGCTAGAGAATGAGTAAACAAATATTTTTGTTTAGATTGCAATTGGTAGGAATCACATACAAAATTTTACAAATTATGTTTTGTCAACTTTTTTATCTGAGCCTGTAACGATAATTTAAAAAATGAGTTTTCTATATAGATTTCGGTAACTTATATGCATACTGAAGGTTTTATCAAAATCGGTCAATATTAATTGCAATGAGCTATACATATACGTACGCAGATTTATTAAACGTTTGTATAGCTCATTGCAGCATTAACCAATTTCGATGAAATTTTCAGTATGCATATGAGTTCCTGAAATCTACAAAACGCATTTTTTAAATTATCGTTACAGGCTCAGATAAAAAAGTTGATAAAACATAATTTTTAAAATTTTGTATGGTTCCTACCAATTGCAATGTAAACAAATTTTTGTTTACTCATTCTCTAGCAAACTAGTCGATCTTACATTTTTTTAAAATTCAAGACCTTTGGACAAGTTATGCAATTTTTAAGAGTGTCTACTAATATATTGTTTCCAACTGTACATATATACTTTACGATTACGACTGACGTTAAATGGAAATGACTGTTGCTATGATAAGATGAATAATACCTATATAAGCAAATTGGAACGAACTCTTCCCGATTCCGACATTTTTCTACGAAAATAATCTACAGCGTACGAAACATTCGAGTCTAAACGAGTTGAAATTGATCTCACGATTCATAATTACAAAATAGCAATAATTGACACTTAGACTACTTACATACTTGGTTAGAGGAATCTCTGCCCTATCCCACGGAAGATTAATTTAAATGGAACGGTAGCACCGATACTTATTAGAACTGATAGTTTACTTTATAGATACCATTCAATTGTAACATGATAAAGACTTGATTAACTTTTTCGATCGATTTCACGTATCCTAATAACAAGAGTTTAATCGACTATGCGATTAGATAGGATCTACGTATGCGGTTATCGATATCTGTGCTCGTACACGAAAGCACGTAAAATTTTTTAATGGACTTCGACGAAGCTTTAGAAAACAGTTGAAGCAACCGAACAGGAAACTATAACTTATTCTTGTTATGTCTTTTTTTTGACACGCGCAATTGCCTAGCTTAAAGTTGCCTACGTATAAATATATATATTGTGTGCGTGTAATATACGCGTGTGCATATACTATGTATATATGTATATGCATAGTCGAATATCAAGAATGGCACCAATTTCTTATCAATTTACTATTAGCTCGAGATAAGCGTTACTGTTATTCACGAAGAGATATCATTTTCACTATACATTATGCAATTTATTTCGGGAATCGTGTCTTCAGATTAACCGATTCATCATAATTTCGTGGGAGTAATAGCGAATATATATACATATACATAAACATGATATACAAGGTGATTCTGAAAACTGGGACAGGTTACTGCTATTTTTTAAGTAAATCCGTTTTTCCTTGCGGCTTTTCGATCGCCAACAGCGATTGCAAAACAGAAGACATACTGAAACGAGCGCCCGTGACAAACACGTGGTTATCCGTGTGCTCAATTTTGTTAATAAATCCATTTTTCCTTGCAAATCATACTTGTAAAAATTGGGCTACTTGAAAAGGACCAGTAACTTGTCCCAATTTCCAGAATCACCCTGTATAGCGCTATACACATACAAAGTAAATTGCACGACACGTATGCTCGGTCCAATACTAACGACCACCGTGAATCACCGTAGTCGTAGCGGTAATTCCACCGCACAAGGAAAATTCTAAATAACATCTTCATTTTTCTATGCGAATGTTTTTCAAGTTTCACACAGAAGATTGCGAAACAGTCGGAACGAATCGTGACCCGTGAGTTATTTAGAAAAATACTAAAGCGTTTGTATATATTCTGCGACCAGCTAACAATAAGATGAAAAAGGGAAGACAGCGCAAAGTATTTCACAAACGATACATATATATACACTCCCGTCCATAAATCACCGGACACTTATGGGTGTACTTATCTCCAACAAAATGGTAATTGAAGATTACATGCTTCCAACAAAATTAAATATATATTATATATACATATACTATTTGAATAAATGTTGGAAAAAAGAGATTGAGAAATTGTAGGGTGATATTAATGGACAGCTCTAGAAGCCAAATTGGAAAATAATATATTACCCCACTTAAATAAAAATTAGAAAATATAAGAATAATAATTAAAATATAGAAAATATAGGATATTTTGGTCAGATTTGATTTACATGTTCTCTACATTCTTCATATTTTTATTTCATAATACAATAAAAAATCGTCTGCATCCGAATAAGTGTCCGGTCAAATTCACATATTATTGTACCAGATTCTTAGAAATTTTAATAAAACACTTCCCCAATGAAAATAACCAATACGGTCCATGTATTATAGATATACTTAGCGATATCGAGTTTGTTATCGATCGCAATGTTATGTATTTTGAACTCCAACTGATACGATCGCGTACGTGATGATTGCCAGCTGCACGATAAATAGGTAAATAAGGTAAATAGTAAATAAGGGAAGAACGCGCGCGCGCGCGCTCTTCATTCGTCTTTCGTCTTATGTTCATTGTTTAGGCGTTCACCATTTTGTTCCTTCAGACATTGAAGAAACTCTCGAGAAAAGCGCATTCATTCTACAGATTTTCCTTGACACACTAATTTTGCTCGGGAAGGGTAAATTATCGGCACAGCCAGAAAAACAGGACAGTGCGTACCCTTTGCTTCCGTTCGTGGAATGTGGAAACGATCTATTTGAAAAAAAGGCTACTTTGGAATTTACGAGCGTACTTTACGCATGCTATGTACTGACTAATCGTTGGAAAAACTGATTCTCGGCCATGAAACGTGTCTCGTGGAACCTGACAATAAGTTTGGGTCGGCGAGAAACAAGAGGCACGAAGGATAACGGATAACCCATTCTTGACCAGACAATACAGCAACCGACGACAATGATCATGATAAGAGCGAGGGTCGTCTGCGCTATAAGTAGAACGAAATTAGTCAGTTGTTTCGTTCATAACTATCAGCTATCAGTCGTTGGCAACACGTTGGTTTTGGACAAGTTGATGATTGTTTCACAATCCTAAATACACGCGTTTACGGTGGTCATTGTTGTCGGTATCAATTATATATATGTACATATATACCTGCGCGTACCCATCACTTACTGCATTTCTTTCAACAATTTGTTAACGTTCCTCTAAGAATATTACACATTTCCCTGAATGTCCATTCTTTGCTTGCTAATATATCTTGAAATGAGAATTTGTGGAAATAAATACGTCAAATGCAATCTATTGACTACACAAGGGTTAAAGTAATTATCAGTTATATATATATATATATTGTTAGATAAAAATTAGCAGATTGCATCTTTTTAAGCCTGGTAATATCTTTATTAATCCGAGGTAATAATATCGATCTAATCGATCTTGGAAAGATTACAATATGTGACAAAGACGGCTAACGATGAATGCATTGATTACATAGAGTCATAGACGAGACATAACAATAGACCTAAAACCACCTAAAACCTTGTTACATAGAAATTCGAGACTGATCGAGGCGTCCTCTTCGAATGGACCCGGGAATATTTAAACAAGTACAGGGAATTGCAAAATACCATATATTCACAAATACCTGTTCGCTTTATCAAGAACGATTGATCTACAAAAAGTTATTTATTATCGTTTTTTTGAGAGCGTCCGAACTGTATGTATGTGTATGTACCACCATAATGGTGGCATTTCTTGGACACGCATGCGTATTGAAAATTCATTTCGGAAAAAACGCGAGAGTTTCGCCTCTGTGAAAGATCTATGCGTTCACTATGTACATATGATGCATATGCACATGTATATGTACATGTATATGTATACGGACGAGTCACAGCAGGGTGTGGTTTGGGTTTGAGTCACTCGCAAGCGCAAGCAAATCAAATAGCTATTGAGCGCCATGCTGAGCTATGTTGAGTTGTGTTGAGTTATGGTGAATCCCGCGTCGAGTGATAGCACCGCAAACGCAAAATTCTGAGTGGGGTGGTTTCTATGTATGTATACTGCTATACGTAAGTATATGTGTATGTACGATGTGTATAGAAATGTACATCTTACATGCTACAATCCAATGTTTGTCAATGATTCATTTCGTTTCTGGTTTAGTCAGTGAATTGTGAATCGCTGTTCATCGATTGTGGCTCGAATGTGTAATACCGTAGACGTGGAACAGGGTTACAATAGAGCCCGAAAGTCAACGTGAAGGAATTTCGAAATTCCCGAGATAAGGGGGCTTATCAGTCAGCCATTCGATCTTGACACGATCGGCTACCAAAGCATTTTTTATTCCAACGTTTTTTGAATATTTTACATTCGAAGAACGTTCCAGGGAACAATTTTCATAAGACACAACGTTTCTCTGACTTACCAGGTGAGCGTAAAGAATATTTCAATGGTATCTGCTCCATTCTGTCACAAGCAGGTGGTACAAAAGCTTTACTTGAGAGATATGTACTTGCACTGTCCAGCTGAGAACTACTACTACTGATAAAAATTTGAGTGTTTATCGTGCAACGTTACATACTGTTACATAATTGATACTTAACAATTTGATTTCAGTAAAATGTCGAACAACGGTAGTAGCTTGGAGCAGCAAATCGCAAATTTACAAATTAATCATGGAGATGGTATTAAAATTACAAAGCCTGGCAAAAAGGTTGGGCCAGCTGTACCGCCGAAACCAAAAAAATCACAGCCTCAGGTCAGTATGTAATAAAAGTATCAGAAGATTCACCGATTGTTCTGTAGTTTATAATTAATACTATGCTTGTTTCTTATGTCTGGTCCATTATCGTGGGGACATGTTCCTGGTAAAACTTGATTTGGTTCTGCACTACTTGGAGATAATTTCCAATGAAACATTATTTGGTTTCAGGTATCGCAAAGTTACACTGTAAAGGCAGGACCTGCAACGTCATACAGTACAGTATTGAATAATGTGACAACAACCGAAAAGCCAACGAATTTCTATGCAAACTCTCCTACTCCGTACGTGCCTATAAATATAGAGAAGAACGATTTTTCGGTGGCGTCGACCACAAACGGAAAAGACACGTCTAAGCTTTATCAGAACAACGATAACTTTTACGTGCGACAAACCAACGAGAAATTCGAACCGAAATATGGATACGACGAGAAAAACTTTTATTCCAACGTTGGGAATCTGCCAGCTCCTCAAGTCCCTGCCGAGGATCATTCGAGATCGGCGAGGAACGTCGTGTACAGTAACATAGATCCTCCGGGGACCATGCAGAATAAAACTGGAAGCAAGACTGAGAACGACATAATTTACAGCAATATTCAATGGAACTCGAAGCCGGAAAACACGTATTGCAATATTTCCCCTGCTCACGGTAATCAGAATCAGAATCTAATCATTAGATTATAGGAGAGTTGAGTAGATGAAATTCAAAATTGTTGGAAAATTTAAAAAACTGAAGAAATCAATATACGATTTCATTGATTTCTCCTCGATTAATCTGGTTTCTATCTCCTGCAATCGATGCAGACAATTTTTACAAAAGTGCAGTTTTTATTTGGCTCCTGTGTTCTGCAATCAATGCGAACATTTTTTATTTTGCATTAAGATCCACAGTCTACTAATGCTCATTTGGAACGACTACGTTTCGCTACGTTTGTCTCGGCCGAGAACATTCGTTCACTTATTCAATGAATTTCATTTGCAGATGATTTACCGCCTCCGCCAGAATTATCGGAGTATGTCCCCTGTGTTCCAAGTAGTTCTTTTCCTCCGCCGCCGGAAGAACTGCCACCACCGCCGAGTCCTGTTTCCTCGAGCTACAGCGAATTGAGACGCGCCACTTATCAGACCGATTTCCCTTCGGACAATTATCCGAACGATATTTATGGGACAAGCTCGCAGTCCAGCTCGACGTACGAGTCTATATACGAGCCGATCAATCCGAGGCCACCGTCTCAGTTATCTTGTAATTACTCCATGTATTCCGGCTACGGGTCCGCTACGTCAGCCCAGCCGCAAGGGAAAGTTTCACCGGTCAAAGAAGTATGCTTGGATCGATTTCATTTTTTCTACGGTCCTCGATCAAATCTATGGTTGCAAGGAAAAGCGCCGCATGTCACAATTACAAAAAATTTCAGTTTACGAATTAATCGAGCTTCATAGTACATAATAGGATTGACGTATTTACCAGGAAAAAGAATGCAATTTAACCGATGTCCTATACCAAAGTATTAGCGATCAAAACTTTAAACGGCTATACATACCTCGAAAGTGAAAGTATGTGACATGCGACGTTCTTCCTGACAACTACAGAAATATAGGCATTACCTATTCGCATCTTACACCATTGATCTGTTTCAGGTGGACGATTTGATGGACTTACTGGTAGACAACGACGAGGACGACGACATATATGGAATATGCGCGCAATGCGGTCACAAAGTCGAAGGCAAAGGGTGTTCCGCGATGCACAAGGTTTTCCATATCGATTGTTTTTGTTGTTACGTTTGTAAAGTGAACTTGCGGGACAAGCCGTTCTTTTCACTGGAGAGCAAGCCTTACTGCGAGAAAGATTATTTGAACACATTGGAGAAATGCTGCGTGTGCGCCAATCCGATATTCGATAGAATATTACGAGCCACAGGGAAACCTTATCATCCATCTTGCTTCACATGTGTGGTTTGCGGTCAGAGTTTGGACAGTATACCGTTCACGGTGGACGCTACCAATCAGATTCACTGCATAGAATGCTTTCACAAGTACACAGAATATTTTCATATCTCTTGTAGCGGTAACGCGTGTCCAACATAATTCTCACTTACTATTCATGTTACAGGAAATTCGCGCCACGATGTTGCGTATGCAAGCTACCAATCATGCCGGAACCAGGCCAAGACGAGACGGTACGGGTCGTGGCCCTCGATCGTAGCTTTCATATTCAGTGTTACAAGTGCGAAGATTGCGGTTTGGTTCTGTCTTCCGACTCCGAGGGACGCGGCTGTTATCCTTTGGATGATCACGTACTATGTAAAAGTTGCAACGCGACTCGCGTCCAAGCGCTAACGTCACACATGACAACAGAATTGTGAATCGTGAATCGTTGTTCAATCTATACACACGCCAACAACTGCCAAGATTATTCGAGCCATATATTACGATCAGTTGTTAAGCTCTTTTTAGCTGCGGTTCGAACGATTTTTCAACCTTAGAAATAAGTATTATACAGTACTGTCGATTATATCGAGAACAAGACTCGATAACTTTTTTATCATTGTTTATATATTACTATACGTATTATACGAAGAGATGTGTACCTTTCGCCGGAGATATCTTTTCGAGACGAGTGTGATGATTAATAGTTACGATAACGAATAATGTGATCCTAGGAAACATAACATACGCGGTTAGAACAAAGTATTCGATGTCTAGTGCGAGAGTGTTGAATTTTATATGAGATTGTATTCACGAAAATGGCACGTGAATGAGACGCGAGAGGTAGAGGATTGTGCCATTTATATATACGTTTTCATTTACCTATACTCTGGTGCGTCCACAACCTGTTAGGTATTTTAGATTTCCGCTTTACGGTAAATCGCGCAAGAATACGATGTATTCGGTGCGAATACATTAAACCGTATCGTTCGTTTAACGATAAGTAAAAAGACTACGCAATTATACGATAATAGAGAGCGTAATTGTTAAGACTCTCATTGCTGGGGCGATACCGAATCAATAAATTATTCAATCTGTTTATAACAGAGAAAGAGTCTGATTTTCATTTCACGATTTCTGCTTCCTTGCAGCATAAAACGTTGGAAGACGGATCAGAACAAGAAAGGTAAAGTGACAAATACAGTATATGTGTATTGGAGCATAATATATTTTATATCTTTATGAGATTTTATTATCATTATTTTATTATCGTTATCGTTATCATTACTATAACATATATATATATATATATATATATGTATATATATACATATATACATACACACATATATATATGTATATGTATGTATATATATATTTGCAGGAGAGATTCACACTCATTTTTACTCTATATACCTTTTCTTTGCTATGTCATTTTCCATCTATATAATGTTCATGCACAGATGATTTTATTTTCTTTTAAATATATGTATTCTTTTATACGTAGTATATTTGCTTTTATTATCGTTGAGTACTAGGATAGTTTCTTGTACGTACAACCTACATGTCATTTGTGTATAATTTATGTTTTTTTCTTTTCAATACATCAATTTCAGTGTTCTCAAAGGTATAATGCCTTTCCAGATTGTCGAGCGTCGTTCGTCCATTTCGGTCGAAACGAAACGGAAATAATACGAATAACATTCTCTTGTTATATCCGGTCGCTGCTACTATACGGTTCTCCTCCTGTTTAGGCCATTGTTGTCGGGCGTCCGAGATTTATCGCGACAACTTTAGATTTCCAAGAGAAATCAACGAATTAACGAGGAACGAGCTAGACGATATTTCCGGAATATATATATATCGAGAAACCGAACAAAATATCCCACGTGTAAACGCAAACGACGCACAATCGTAAAAAAAGGCACACCTTTCGCACCGTGTGTACAGTGTACAATATACATCAATTATATTTCTATTTTCAACTACGCTTACCCACTAATCATCTATCTTAGACTCCTTTTTCTTTTTATATTATATAATATACTTTGCGAAGTATATATATATATTATGTTATATTATATTATTTTATATTATATTATATTTTATACCGTATCTCAGCACCATTCTACGTTGAATTTAGTACATGGATTAATAAACGTATAATCGTGATCTTGAGATCGTTCCTAACACGCGCTTGTCTATAGAATTCGTTCGAACCAGTACCAAACTGAACATAGAATCGCGCAATTTCTTTTTTTCGCATAGATGTATGTATATTATATATTATGTATGTATTTTATGTATTTACCTTATACATGTATACGCGCAGGCGCGCCTGTGTATGTGTATTATATTATATTTATTATATATGTAAGTAATGTATGTTTTTCGTATTGGTATATGCGTGTTTAAAATAATCCGTGCGTACACGCGCGAGTGTACGATGAAACTATATAAGAATCGATACACTGGCACGTCGCACGAATCATTTAATTCACGCAAACCTATCCTCTTTTCGTGGTTTTTTTGTTGTTGTTGTCGTTGCTTGAACAACTTGCACGCAATAATCACAGCCACCTATCCAGATTCGCACTCGCACACACTCACGTTCAAATACGCGTTTTTTCGTTTTTTTTTTTCTACGATTCTTGTCGCTGTCGCATTCGCATTCGCATTCGCATTCCATACACGCGCATACCCGTACTCGCTACACATCTTTTGCTCTCTTCTATATTCTCCAACATTTTCCCGTCTGTTCATCTATCCGTTAATAATATGTATATATGCATGTATGTAAGTATATATGTATATTGCTGAGATATATCTTTCGTGTATCATACATAGAAATAGGTGCCGAAACGAGCTGCTCTTTCTTCCCATCATTTTCCCGTTCAACTGTTTCGTCGATGAACGCGCGCAATCGAGTTCGGTAATTTATATATATATATACATACACATATATATATACGTATATACATGTATGTATATATATATTTACATATACGTGTACATATATACGTATGTGTATATAATAATCGTGTTGTAAAACGATCACAATGAGAAAAAGGGGTCACGCGACTCGAATAATGCCGTACAAAGTACGCGCCGATACCTTTACGACTCCCTACGAATTTTTTCGCTGCTCCGAATCACTTTTTCGTTTCATTGTTCCCAACCGGAACGGAAGAGACGGTTTATCGGTTTCCAGTATATTCTTTTTTATCGTTTGCTCCTTCGGCCCGACTACTAATCTCCTCCCTTCCCGAATTCGGAAATACCATTCTCTCGTCGAAAAACAGCTTTTTCCTTACTTTCACACGCTTTGTAATCCGCTGGGTACTGGTGGGCCGTGGAGCCCGTAAATCAATAAATAAATAGAGGAACAACATTCTTCAAACATTTTTTTTCTTATAACAACATTAGAGGCTCTTGGAACGTAACGCAACAAATGTTCAACAATACAATCACGAAAACAAATAGAAGGCACTCTTGCTCTTTTTTTCCTTATCTCGATAAATCAATTTGTATGTTTTTTGTTTTTACTTTGTCTCGACGACTCAACGGGTAACCTACGCGTTCTAGGCCTTTGTCCATGGTGGTCTACGATACTATCAACCCTCGTTAATTATATTCACCTCTTCCTAATAATCTTTTCTTCCTTTGTCCGTCGTATTCGTCGTCGTATAGTCATTGTCACAGTCGCTATAGATATATTTTCTGTCTCGTTCCGTCTCTCGTTCGTACGTGTTTTGTTCTTTTCTTTTTATTTTTTGCTGGAATTTTCTCAGGTTCGGCGGACCGGTCGCTAGCTTTCAAGAAGAATAATTAATAGGACAGCTAATTCGGCGACACCCCGCGCGAACCTTCGTTAAATACCTGTTCTCTCACCGCCATTCGCTTGTGTCCGCATTTCCTTTTTCTTTTTCGTCTTTTTTACGTCTTTTTCGTCGTCTTTTCTCCCCTCGGTTTAAATAGACAATAATAGCTACAATATGCGAGATATGAGATAACAAATTTCTCGTTATAGATAAAAGAAATTCACCATCGTAACAATTAGGTAGAATATTATTTAACTTCTTTTATATTATAATAATTTAATTATTGTTATTTGCTTGGAAGCTCACAGCCGACACATTTTTTTTTTTGTTTAATTCATTATTACATATACTTCTTCTTTGTCTTCTTCTTTTTTTTTATTCTTTTAAATCGTATTCGTTAGGTACGGGCATCCGTTTTTTTTTCGTGTTTTCTCCCTACCTCGTTCTTTTTTTTTTTTTGCTTTTTCTTTCAATGTTCAACGTTACGTTTAACAGCTACTTTACGATCATCTCGAATGTTTTGCGCGGAAATTTTGTTTCACGAGAAACGAACAAAGAGAGGATGTGTGTGAGGGTTACGTGGGGCAGGGGGGGGAAAGTGGAAACGATAAAATTAATGACCGCTACCCGTTTCGAGAAATGCGTGAGAGTATATCCATGGTTCACGGTTACTCTAATAAAGTGGGGTGGGGGCGGGAGCGAGGGACAAGAAGAAAAAAAAACAACAACAGAAAAACTATAAGTACTGTGACGCGCAACCGTGTTTCAGGTAGAAAATCAAAAATGAGAGACGTGGCAGTGCCTTGAGCAACCGTTTTTACGAAACTCAACTACATTCTGCCTCCTTTATTTTACCCATCCGCGTATTTTTTCTTTCCTTCTTTTACGTTTTTTTTTGTTTATCTTTGAACACATAACAAATCGCTTGCGTTTGTACGATAACAACGTTATTTGTTTTGGTTTTTCTCTATTCTTCCTCTGTTCTATTATTTGTATGAATCTTTTTCATCGTCTTCGTCGTCTCTTATTCTTCGCCTGTATATCCACATCTATCCTACTCTAGCCTTGCTCGTGAGATTCATGGTTTGCCGAGCCTATCGCGCTTATAACGTCAAATACTGCATATGACATAGATTTAAGTAATGTAGCGTACCTATAGTATCTACCAAGGACGCACAAACACACATACACACACAATATATCTGGTATTTTGCTCTCTATATACATATATATAATATTAATATATATATATATATATATATATATATATATATATATATATGTATATATAGATACAGAGAGAGAGAGAAAAATGTTTGTATGTGTGTATACATATACACACATATATATGTATTTTATATATCCATATACAGACATATGTATATATATGTATACATATATGTATATGATTTATTATACATACATATATATATGTATATGTATGCATATACAATAGTTTCTAGTCCCGTAATCATTTAACTGTTGCAAGCGATAACGTAATCAACTAGTTTCCCGTGTTTCTTATCCGATCGTTTACTAATTTATATCTCGCCTATATATATAATTTCTCATAGCTAACATAATAGTCTTTAGATATTGTATATATATGTATATATATATATATTTATTTAGATGTGAGTGTGTGTATGTGTGCGCATGTGTATCCGTATATATATATATATTTATTTATTTATATATATATAGAGAGAGAGAGATATTCATTTATAAATGCTTAACAATTTAGTATGTTTGATAATTTACCGAAGAATTAATAATTTACAAGTTTCGATCGTCTATAGTTTACTTGTCATTTCCCTTTTTTTCTGTTTTGTTTTTGTATATATTCGGTATTGAGATCACAAGAGAAGAATTCTATTTTCTCTCTTCTTTACACGGGTGCTAATGCAGCGTTGACGTTTGTTCGTTTTTTGAACAGGCGACAATTTGAAATTGTGGGAACGGGGGGACGCGGGGGGTGGGATGTCAGACACGCATACGCGTTGTTCGTGTGTCCGATAATCGTGAGGAAAGAATGACTGCGACGAAAAAAGAAGATCGATGAGAAAAGAAATGAAGCGAGAAAAGATAAGATAAGAGAAGAGAGAAAAGAAAGTTGAGAGAGAGAGAGAGAGAAAGGAAAAAAAAAGAAAGAATTCGAAGAAATGTGGATGAGAGCACATCCGAAAAGTGGCTCAAAGGTTTGAAAGGCTCAGAGGCTCAGAGCTTGCATCTGATGGCACGTGTCGCCTAGCTGATTCTGATCGGCGGCTGTGGAATGGGCCGGAAGCGTTCTCGGAGTGCCCGGCGGGGTGATGGGCATTCTGCCGATGCCCGGCGGAGCATCTCCGGCGCCGCCCAGACTGTCGTCGGACACTTTGTTGCCGGTCTGCATGATCCCGTTCACCTTGTACTTGCTCTGCCTGAGGATCGCGTTGTTCTGAGTCGAGCCGGAACTCGAGTACTTCTCGGTGGTTTTACGTCCAGCGGCGGACAAAGCAGCGGGAGGGATGGCGTATCGGCGTTGCTGTTGGCCCGACTGTTGCTGCTGCTGCTGCTCATGGTGATGTTGGGACGGGGCTAAGGATGGCTGATAACGGTTTTGCGCCGGAACGTACAACGGGACCTGGGAGGTGGGTGGTGATAAAGTTGGAAGCGGTCGTGTCATGGGCGAATACGGGGCTGGCGGAGGGCTGACGGGTTTCTCCGAGTTGCTACTACTCTCCGCGGTATTTTGTACGCTCTGCGTACTGCTTTGCGCGCTCTGCGCACTCTGCGAACCATTGCTACCGGTGGTCCCGTCAGCTTCGAGTGTCGCGTTATAATTTTCTGAGGACGACCGACTGTTCGAACCGGCGATATTCCCTTCGGACGTTTGCCCATTGTTACGATAGACGTTTGCCGTGTTCTTTCGGCTCGAGTATGTGCTCGACTTGATCGTGTGATCCGCGTAGTGATCGTACGAATGACTCCTGCGACCATTGGCGTACTCGTTCCCGAAACCATGACCGGACGCGACGTACATCTTCGACTGCGAGGTGCCCGCGTAACCGGTGCTGTACGACTGAACGGGTGGCAAGTTCGACACGTAACCACCCACGTTCCCGGATCTGTGAGGACTGTATGTGTCGGAACGTGGCGCTGCGTAGCAAGCCGGAGAATTTTGTACTGTCGACGAGCCGCCAGCGGACGCCCCCGAAGATACCGATCTTCGTTGATTGCATTGAATGGAGAACCGCGAGCCCATCGCAGCCGATGCCGGATATTTGTTGTAACTGCCGTCGACGTTCGCGTGCTTGTACGACTGCGAGTTGGAGAGATGCGACGGTTTCGCGAATGCCGGTTGATGAGGCGACAACGCGATCCCGTGACCACCCTTCGAGTAACTATTCTGTCCGTTCGCGGGCCCCGATTTCGAATAATCCCTCGAATTGAGGTAACTCTGAGGTTTCGCCGACGAGTCGAAAATCTGCTGCGACACGGAGGAGCTCGGGGCTGAAGCCGAGCCCGGTGTCGGCAACAAACTAGCACCGGCCGCGACCACGGAAGCATTGGGGTACGGGGCTGGCGTGTGCGCGTGAGGAATGTAAACTGTCGCCGGATGATAGACGATCGTCCTGCAGTGCATCCGATTGCCGGCGCAATCCTCCGCCTCGTTCAAGCACGACTGGGAATTGTACAAGTTCGCGCTGTGTATAGCGATCGAATGGTAATTCGGGTAACGACCAGACACGGGGAATTTCACGGGCATCAAGGACACCATGGGTGCGGACGAACCCGCAGCAGCTTGCGTTGTTTCGCTGTGCGGTTGCTCCGAGTGGCTCGACGTCGAACGAGAGTCCTACGGTTCAGTTCACAGATATGGTAGTGTTGCAACGAGACGGCTTTTCGTAGCTTTTCGATACTTCGGTTAACGACCGACTAGGCTCGGCTCGAGTTGTTTTCGATTGCGATCTCGATCTCGATCTCGATATCCGGACACTGCGGTACGGTTTTCGATCACCAGAGCGAAATGTAGCGAAACAAACGGAAAACAGCGCGATAGATCGGGTTCGATTCTATCAACCGCAACTATGGTTCGTCCAACGAAACGAGGCTGCGAAGTGCCAGGCAACTTCGAGTCTGTCGCGCTCGAGTTGCTATTAGAGGTGTGCGAGAACCCGCAAATATCGAGATCGAGGCGAGATTCTTGAAGGTTCAGGATTCCCGCTTTAAAAGCAATCGTGGTACGAGATGTCCGATATATTTGAGGCGTTTCCGAAAACCACGTTACAAAATTTATTCATTGAATCTTCTTTTTCTAATCCCGATACTTCCGGGAATCCCGAAATTCTTGCACACTCCTACTGTTTACGTCTACTGCCTCGTTTCGTTGGACAGAGTATAGAACGATCGGTTGACTCGACTTACCTCTTGTGGAGCAGCTTGGCCATCGGACGAAGACGTTTGCTGGCACGATGTATCCGTGGGGTACAGCAGCATCTGCTGGTCGGCGATTCCCATGGCCGCGTGCGGAGGCGGCGGAGCATGTGCTCCGGCTGCGAACGGATAGTAAAGATGATCGACCTGCGTCTGTGGCGGGCCAGCAGGTACCGGAGGATGATGATGATGTGGTGGCGGGGCAGCGGGGTAAAAGTGCGCGGCTGCTGGAGGAGGCAGAGAAGGCAGCGGCGCCGGCGGAGGTCCTGTCTGGGGACTGGTTGCCCCCGCCGTCCCGTTGTTCCCATTCCCGGAATTGTTGTTGCCAGCGTTCGCGTTACTCTGCGAGTTGCTACTAGGGTACAAGTACGGAGATGCTCCGGCTGCGGCCGCCCCTGGATAATACGTCTCGTACTGCACAGAGAAAAACAAACATTTGACCATCAGCGTTTTGTTCTCACACGATCCTACAATACCGTCGTAGTGGGTATCGTAATTCGTGAAACGAAGCGTGTAACATTTGATCGGTCTATTTTTACTTTACGAATACAAGTATACAAGTACGGGCGAAAATATATCCTTTTCCTCTATCTCTATTTCTCTCTCGTTCCTTCGAAAATCCGAAAATTCAAAGGAAATCGAGATCTCGTTCTCATTCTCGTTCTCGCTCTCGAATGTACCAAGGTCGATGTACATGTCATGAAAATTCTTCCGACGCCGACGAAGCTCTGAGACAGAGACACACGTTCCAATACTTTACCGCGATTTGATCGTTTAATCTCTATTCTAATCTCGCGCAGAGCCATCGATTCTCGCGAAATATCCGGGAATATCGGCTGCTACCTCTGCAACGAATACGCTACTTTGCATCGGTTACGCGCTAAACACACCGAAACGGTGACACGAGAGATGACAGAGGATGAAGAGAGTACGAGAAGGAAACGCGAACGCTGCACACCGTGAAACGACGCGTCAACGAGTCAAAAGAAAGTAAACTATCTACTACAATAATCTCTGTGTAAGTGTAAAGCATTCGATAATCGAATTTTCGTAGTCGAGGCAAGCATGACAGATGCGTGCTCGACAAATAAACGAATCGTGTAAAATGTGGAAGAACTTGTGCGTAAAACACATACGTGAAATATAATACGATTCAATATAATGTAACGTAAACGTAACGTAATATAATATATAATATAATGTAGTATAATATATTAATTATAATAGTAATAATAACAATAATAATGATGATAATAATAATAACAATAGTAACAGTAACAATGAATCGTGAAAGAGAATCGAGTGTGCATGCATCATAGTCGATAGGCCATGCAAAAGATTGAGAAAGAAAACGCACAGGGATGAATGCTAGTCGCTGCATGCTAGTCGTTTAGCATAGACCATGTACCTTTAGACCTCAATACTGTATAGCGTCGAGAAGGACGTAAGTAGGCATTTGCTGAGGGTTGGGTAGAAACGCCGGTGGTATGGCTTCTCCCATCAAACCATTTGTCTGTCAAACCGCAACCGAGTTACAGTTTAATAAAAAATACAAAGCTATACCCATAGACATAGACAATTGATATGGTACGTATGGATGTACATAGGACCCAAGAATAAATTATCGGGAATATTGTAGAAAGAGATCCTTAGAATCCATAGTTTTCGTGTGCACTTTACTCACCGGCATAGGCGAATACGGATACTGCTGTGGCATAAAGAGAGATGGTGCGGGACATGGATACATCACAGGCGCGAAAGTTTGATGACCAGCGGCTTGAGGTCCTAACCGTTCGGATTTTTATTTTTAGAACCACTCTCGGATCACTGATTATTACCTACTAAAAAAGCTACGACCGTTTCATTCAATTGAACTTACCAAACACTCCCGTGGTTTGATAGATGGTCGCTGGATCTGTCGGTGGAGCAATCGGTGTCGTTGGCGCTGGAGCCATCGTGTTACAATACATGCCGTTCTGATACAACCCCATACCTGAACAGAACACATACGATACAGGTTCCACGTATTCAACCGATACCACCAAAAACCAATTTTCAGAATCAATTTCTACCAACCGTTCGGGTAATAGTAAGTGTTAGTAGGCACAGAAGGCGGAGATCCAGAACCACCGTCGAAGGACCTGTTGAAGGGTTGCTTCTTGATCGCTGGTGCGATATTTAATTTCCTTTCTCTCAAGACGATGCAATCGGGCTACAATTGCAACAGTTCATAATTAGTAACACAGTTGTTTACTTAAAGCACGGTACACAAGTCCTACCTCTCGTTGAAGTCTCTTAGCTTCCTCTTCCGTTTCGAATGTAACAAATCCATAACCTTTCGACACTCCGGCACGGTCTGCGATAATCTTTGTAGCTTTCACATTGCCATAAGAGGAAAACAGTTGAGTCAGTTCTTCGGGGCTGGTATTGGCAGAGATGCCTCCGACGAAGATACGATTAGGCACCAGTGTACCGTACTTTGGCGCAGCCATCGTGAGACTCGTAGCCGAGGCAGGGCTAGAGGCTGGACTAGACCCCTCGGTTCCACCCGTCGATGCTGAACTCTGAAAAAAATAAGATCCAAGCAAAAGATTTGTTGGATTAGAGACATTCCCAATGTATTGGTTGTCATGCATGCATTATTTATTTATTTTACTTGGTGTATCACGTTTTGTAATTAAAAGTTGAATCGTTTCTACGACTAAACGTCGAGTACACGGTGGAAATATTGTATTTAGTCGACGACGAAATGTCTCGTCGAAACGAGTAATGGTCGGTGTTGTCTCTCGCGAATAGCGTGAGATCGGTCGCGTATTCGCGAGTCCAACGAAAATATTGACAGTCGCGAGCTGTCTGTTCGATAGGAATATTCGGAGCATCGACGGTAAATGCAGGTTAAATGTTTGCGGAGGTTGTTTCGTTCGGACAACGTGTGTCGGTAGGTCGATATCGTTCGAAGGGATGCTCTTGTCAACACGAGCGAGCGATCGCCAAGTGAAAAAAAGAATGATTGATTCGAGGGTTATATACGATGGAAACGTTGGTTGTTAGCGAAAGAGTGCTCACCATCTTCGCGAGAGTCGGGCGTGTGAACGTGTTTGCTGGCCGTGAGGTTGTCCTAGCAGCTTGAAGGTACCCTGGCCTCGCACGAGGTCACCTGGGTGCCCAGGGACTGCCAAGGACCGTTGCAACCACTTCAAAAGGACTTCCAGCCTCCGGCGAAGCTGCTGTTCCTTCTCGCTAAACCTCCAAACACTACAGAGACACTTTTACAAGATGGCGGTGATAGCCGCCGTTCAGGGCGCTAATTTTCCCGATTTGAAATTTTCGATCCGCCGTGTTCCGCGAATGCACGCTTTCGACTAAGCGAAACCGACGGAACGGATCGTGCCAACGCTTTTCCTCCGCAGAGAAAACCGACCGCGAGAGAGCTTTTTCCTCGCGTGACAGAAAACAAGCACGACAATACGAGCGCGGGTCTTATCGAGATTGAACGTTTTAAACGAAACAGAAACGATAACAGAAACATTGGTAACATTGAACTTTCCCGACGCGTGGAACGACGTTCGAACGTTCCTCCGATGTACGTGCACGATTAACACGGTATCCGCAAGTTTAGATTCGATTTACCCGGAAAATACCGAATCTGCAGACTCGAATCGGCTTCCTATTTTCTAAACGTTTACCTTTGAGATGCGTCGACGTTGTACTCTCGGTGCGGCTCATGGAAAGTATCGGATAGCGAACTATTTTCGTTTTTACTTGATTCTATTCATCTTGATATCGAGAGATCCGTGAGAACACGCTCAAAAAAGATACATAATACATAAACGGAGTTGGTGGAATCTTGAATTCGGTTTTGCCGTAATGGCGTTGATTGGCCGCGGTTACTATGGCTCGCGCGGAAAATGCGAATTTCGTTTTTTTTGTTTCTGTTTGGAGCTTACCTATAGTTCCGGTTGCGATAACTTTCCGAGAATTTCTTCGAGCATTTTCGCCGAGGCTATATCGATTCTATATTTTGGAGGGGCTGTTACAGTCGCGCGACGAATAATCGAATAACCAAATGACCGAATAAAAACACTGAAATTCTAACGAGTAACGAGAACAGGGGGGAAAAACGAAAACGAGCTTCCTCACAGCATTGTTGACTTCGAAAGACTGAAACATTCACCGCCGCACTACACTGATCGCTGCACCGCGTCCGTAACAGTAACTCGTATCGATACGCGTCAAACCGATCTTTCTTATCGACTCGGATTCCCCTCGATAAATGCCATCGATAAGTCACAAGATTTCGTTTTCCTTTTTTTTCTTCGTTCGCGGATAACACGTTCGAGGAAATAGCGACGTGCTATCGTTGTTTCCGAGCACGGTGCACGGGGTGCTCGCATCTGTTTCACAGGTTTCGATGCTCGAATGTTATGAGAAAAATAACAAAAGGCAAACGGCGATTGCACCGTCGATAAATACGTACCGATGTAACATTTATTAAACTTTGTATATTTAGATATATGTATATATGTGTGCAAAATGTACAATAAATTCACGAGAGACTATAACAAGAGAACGATATTATATATCGGCGAAATCGATATACGCCGAGGAGATCGAATTCGTAGCAGGGACACCGTACGACAATCCCTCGGGACTCTGGTAATCCGAAATGACTTTCGAAGCAACGTTTAAGTTCTGAAAAGAAAGAATGAATATGCGATGACATGATTTGCGAAACGATAGACTGGTAAACAAACAACACACGTGACTCATGATGATAATGGTAGTAGTAATAATAATAACAACAATAGTAATAGTAATTTTCATTGATGCGATTATCGGATGATCAATCTCGGTTCCTTCTAGTTGGACTTACGTATTTCTTGTGCATGGCCAGGCAAAAAGTGCAAAGCTGCGGCCTCGCTTGCGAATCGGGCCAGTGGTTCACCCCGTAAACACCGTTGCCGTCCTCACCGATACGTAAACAAGGTTGTTGGTTGATGGGCCCTGCAACGAGGACGGCCCCCAGGTGGCTGATGTAACTGCTGGCTAATCGCAAAGTCTCGATTTTCGATAATTTCCTATCCGCCGGTTCCGTCGGTATCAACGTTCTCAACGCACTGAATGCCGTGTTCACACTGCACAGGGAAGATTGCTTTTCTTCAGTGTTGTTTGCATTGTTCGCGCTCCTTACACATTCCAAAAGGATATTTACATCTTTTTTTTTCTTCCCAGTATCGCGTAGGTTCGCCGCTTGGAAATCGTTGCCATTAGTTTACTTTATTCGTACCGTCGCGATTTCCACAGCAGCCGCTACGAGGAAAGATTGATCGAAGAAAGATAAGTAATGTTCACCTATGAGTGCGATCCCTTTCGCGCGCATTTGCTTGATAACGTTGTTTGGAGGATTCCTCGTTTCTCCGTGCAGCCATGCCGCGCCGTTATCGATAGTAAATCGTCCTGCAGCTCGATCGACACCAAACCACCGCGAGATTTCTGTTGCGCCGCACCAACAGCTCGCTCATGAATGACTAAGCTTCGCGGCTTTCTCCGTTTCCTCTGGGATTCCCTTTTTCACGTTCTTTCACGCTCTTGTTTCGTCCCCCTACCCCTCCGTAAACAGACCTGCTCCGCTCCGCCTCCGTTTCCCGAATACACATGTGAGCTGCACGTGCATCCGATCACGGTTCAACGGAGCACTTGCACTGTAAAAGCGTCGTTACAGGAAAAAACGGGGGACGAATTGATGACAATAACAGTAGAGAGCAGAACTGCGCGAACAATTTAGCGGCGCAGTGTCAGCGATGGAAAAAGAAAATTGATAAACGCGGAAAGAAAGAAAATAAAGAACGCAACGATTTTTTCAGAATAATAGTATATATAATAATAAGTAATAATAAAGTGCGATCAACGTTGTTTCACGCAGCGCTCAGCGGCGATCCAGCATACTCCCACGTAAAGTGGCTGGCTGGTCCAGCTGGGTTTCACATTACGGTCAACAAAAACGCGGCGCGAAGCGGAGAGGAGCGACGAGGCAGGAAGCCAGGAAGGCAGAAGGCGGGCGAGGCGAGGAACACAAGTCCCATACAGTTGGAACGGTTTCACCTATGATGCTGGAAAACTCGATGACGTACGCGCGGTAAGATGACACGAAAAGATAGTCTTTCAAAAGACACTTATTTATTTAGTGTCCAGGGAATTCGGTGACAGGCAAACTGGTGGCACGAAATTATACATTGATTCGATGTTCGAACGTTCCGATTACAGAAAATGTTCTTGTTCCTTATTTTCAGCATACAACGAATAAAGTAGACGACAAACGATGGTACGCATCCATTCCCGCCGACTCCCAATCGATTCGCATCGGAGTTCGATCGAATTATCAGGAGACTCGGAATGGAAAAGTAAAACGAAAAAAGAAACGATGCGACGAAAAACTGGACGTTTCTATGAAATATTTACTTAGTTCAATAACTAGATTACATCGAATGAATTGTATAGCGAAAAATGTACACTTTCTCTCGAATGGTCACCAGAATAAAAGTGTTTTGTTGTTCTTGTTCCGTCAATATAAACGTTCACGCATCAATTTCCAGCGCCTGCACCAACAGGACCGTGATTCTCGCGTGTGTGTGTGTTTTTCTCTGTAAAATACTGCGGAGCGCATGACCGTGGAAGATTATGCGTTCTCGGCGTACCGTTTTTTTCTTCTATAAACTTTTTTTCATTTTCTAAACTTTGGTCACTTTCTTACAAAGTTTTCTCTTTAATACTAATCAGCCGCTCGATCCAACCAGTATCAAACGCTCGTGGTCGTTGAGGGTAAAATCTTCAAAGGATACATTTAGAAAATATACAAATCGTTCGACACAGAAGAATTACAATAATATTAAAACTTTAGTTACATTCTTATACTATGCATTTTATATGTACTAGAACACGGAAGATCAGTAAGCCGTCCGTTAATATCCTTACGAAAAAGAACGGACAGCTTTTCCTCTCTTCCCCCGTCTTCCTTCCCCCTCTCCCCACTCCGTCGGTCTCTGTATAATATGTTTGAAAGTTAATCTACAAATCATAAAATTATTGTACGCTTCGAGGACATAACTCGCGCGCGTTTTGTCGACCTGTCGGATATTCGAAAAATGAGAACCAGAGGATAGAACGATCTATAATCTCTTGTATGAGCATAGAATTACAATAAGAAGGAAAACCAGAACCGCGGTGACCCATTTCTCGTCTGAACACTTTGGTATTATCACCGCTCACAGAATTCAAATCAAACGGGACGAATCAATATCCGAGTTAATAACTAATATCGTGGATCGGTGATGTAATAATATTATAATACATACCTAGAGATTTCAAACAAATTTACATGTTAAGCGGGTGTTACATTCAGATGTATGTATGCGTCTGCACCTGTGTTCCTGTTGTCTGTGTGTAGAAATTTCGTTCCTGACCGCGCCGAATCAACGCCAGCATTATTCTATTTTCAATAATTCATATCGCTTGTCGTATTTACACTAATACGTAATGCAACGATCCATACGTTTTTTTTTACCTTGTGTTTGCTATATATATAGCTATATATAGCTCTAAGAAACCGTAAAAATATTTTCTGATCCTAAATGTAAGGTCAGTGATATCTCTCTCTCTCTCTCTCTCTCTCTCTCTCTCTCTCTCTCTCTCTACTGCAGCGT
>CM052313.1:29791530-29834781 GCA_028455605.1 Lasioglossum malachurum
TTTTTTTTTTTCGTTTTCTTTCGTGCTCGAGTCTCGCGTGTAGTTCTCGTCGAACGAGATTCGAACGAGAACGAATTGTTCGCGATCCTAGCTACGAAAGATAATCGTTAGGATAACATAAATAAAATTACACTTAAGGGCGTGATCCACGTGCAGCTTCTTCCAGTGCGCGAACTTTAAGCTCACGCTCGCGTTGTTGTCTAAAAAACACCGTTCGTTAGTCCGATGCGGCTGTTCGTTACGACTAATCTCGAGCATAAAGAGCATACGTAATTAGTAGACTGCGGATCTTTATCCATGCATGAAGAAACTGATTGCGGGACACAGGAGCCAAATAAAAATTGTATTCTTTTTTTTAATTATCCTATTAAACTAAAACTAATACATCAATGTTCTTAAATATGTTGTAATATGACCACTGCTCCAAATTGTACGTAC
This sequence comes from Lasioglossum malachurum, assembly GCA_028455605.1. Taxonomy (NCBI): domain Eukaryota; kingdom Metazoa; phylum Arthropoda; class Insecta; order Hymenoptera; family Halictidae; genus Lasioglossum; species Lasioglossum malachurum. The sequence continues at coordinate 29,791,969 of CM052313.1, forward strand.
TCATTTTTGTCATAAATACATAAAATCCGCAATCTAGTAATTAGATACAGAAAGTTTCTTACAGATTTGAGAGGACGAACCTTAGATATTCCTCGTGATGGGCGACGAGCGACGCGTGTGGCTGATATCTGTCGCGCTCCATCATCAGGTGACGCTGTAATTGCTCGTGGTGAGCTGCCATGTCCGCGTACGGTCTTCCGAGAAGTTCCGCCGGATGAAGCCCCAATCCTGGATCACGCGGCATCAATCCTGGCCGAGGGTAATTCGCACCGGCTGCGGCTGCACAAATAGGATACGTTAACGAACCGCTACCAACGATCCCAAGTATTTGGAAGCTATCAAGCTCTCGGATCAATGGACAAATTAGCATGCATGACAGAGCGTGAGAGAATGGTTTTCGGCCCTTTCGGTGCGTCGTGTGTCGTGGTGTCGTATGTGGATCTGTTTCGATTTCTGTATGCGTGTGGGTGGGTGCGCGCTCACAAGGAATTCGCGAATACTATTTATATAGTGAACGGGACGAACGATGATCGTGCAAAATTTAAAGAACCAAGAAATTATGCTCTGCGACGACGATAAAGGGACGACGATGATGGTCGCGCGCGTTTATCTCGGACAATCGCTTCGTTCTTTATCGACGAACGATCAGGCTAGGCGAGTACGATGTGCAAATTCTTTGGAAAATGATTCGTACAATGCGCATCGTTTCATTCCATCCATCCACGCGTGTACACGCAAACGACCGACTCTCGCAACACTCGCGCGCACTTGCACCTTACACGATTGTATTATAAGTATATTCGTTCTACATGATAACGTCGAAGCGATATTGGAAACCGGTTCGTGGAATCTGTTTGTTCGCTCGTACCTTCACCGAAAGAGGCTCGATGCCCAGTCACAATGGCATGGCGAGAAAAGCGAGAGAGAAAAATGCAAAAAAAAACAACACAGTCGGTTGTGCCGCAAAAGAAACGCTTGCATTCGATTGCGTCTTTCTCTGTTCTAGTTCGGGATTGTATCTTTCGAGACGAGCTCCGAGACGCGCTATAGAAATTGGATTCGGACGAGAAGCACGTTTTCGGTACGCTCACACGCGATCGACCTTTACCGGTGTTCGAACGAAACGGACGAAGTAGTAAGGAACGAGATAGTAAGATAGCAAGATAGTAAGAGCGAAGCGAGCGAATCGTCGTGAGCGCGTACGTATGCTGTTGAAGTTTGAAACAACGGTATCGTTCGCAACGAGTTACGTTTCTCTATTTTCCGATGGTTGCGCGACGGAAAACGTTGCGTCCGTTCCTCGTTGACGAGAGAGCAAACTGTGTGTATGTCTGGCGAGAGGAGCGAGAGGAGCGAGAGGAAAAAACGCGCTTCGATTCTCGATTCCGATGAACTTCGACTACGGTTTCGACTTTTGACGAATCTGACGGCGAAAATATTGTGATAGGCGATCGCGGTGAAAGGGACGATCTTCGTGTAGGAGCGTACTCGAATCAGATATCCTGATTTGTAGGACCTACCAGGCAGGGGGAATCCAGCTGCAGCCGCAGCCGCAGCCGCTTCCTGCTGTTGCTGAGCCTGTTGCTGGGCCTGCTGCTGTCCCGGATGTAAGTGCAAGTGCGTATGCGCATGCGTATGCGCGTGAGTGTGAGCATGATACTCGGGCGAAATGCCAGCCATCTGCAACCGGACCATCGGGTCAGCAGCTAGAGCCAGTCGCTCGTCCAGCTGGCCGTGGTGATGGGCCGCCACGGGATGGCCAGCCCCCGCACCCGCTGGCCCCCCGCCGGCTGCAGTCGGTATCCCTAAACCCGACAGCGCCTCGATCAAACATACTGTTCTCTCTAATCGTCCTCTTAACGCTAGCCAACAACAATAACTATATCTTTCTCCTTTTCAAACGATTTTCTCGCTCGGTTGCAACAACGTTTGTGCAACACGGTTTCGTCGCTCGGACGTTTTCACAGGCGTTTCACAGGTGGTTTCCGACTGCTGGCTGCGCCTCTAATATACGTTTCGTTTATCTCGTTTATTACGATTATTTAACAGTTATTTAATTATTCGAGCGAACACAGCAAACACTCGGAAACGACCACTATCACTATCGCTAACATCATCATCACCTCGCTCTGTCCGTATCGTGGCAAAAACCTAAGCTTGGATCGTATCGTTTAGAATTCGAAATCATGGCCATTATACTTGATGATTCCACGATGCGAGAAGAAAGATATGCGTACTCGAAGGGGTTGGGTGTTGGGTGTTGAGGGGGTGAGGGCGGGGCTGGGAGGAGAGTGTGTGTGCAAGGCGGGTTCGAAGGACAGTAAGAGTTACCTAGTCTTTCTAAACGTTCTCTTTCCAGTTGACTCGGGCCGGGCGGTGCACCGTAGAGGCCGAACTGGTGCAGAGCTTGAGGGGGTGCTGAGGGGCCTGGCGCTAGGCCCGCTGCGGCGTAACGACGATGGATCTCGAGCCAATGCGGGTCGACCGGTCCTGGCATCGGTCTCGGTGTTCCTTTTAACAGTTCCTCCTTGAGCCGGTCGTTCAGTTCCCTTTCACGGAGCTCCCGGATCTCGCGTTCCCTCTTCTCGCGCTCCAAGTGCTCCAACTCGAGGCGTTCCCTCGTCGCTGCTCCTCCGTACATGTAGTGCAGCATCGGGTCCGGTGGGGCCGGATGCCTGGCCGGGGAGAACGCGGCGTGCGGTCGCGCGTACTCCGACAACTGTCTGAGCGCGGGAGTGTCGGCGTAGGAGCCGGGCCTGGCGGCCGCAGCGGCTGCCGCAGCCGCGTACCTATCGTACGGCGAGACCACCGGCTCGAGGGGTCCTCTGCTCGGCGGTTTGCAGACTTCCGGCTGTTTCTCCGGCGTGGTCATCTTCCTGGCTTGCTGGGCGGCGGCTCTATCCCGTTCCTCCCTTTCCCTCTCGGCCTGTTTGCGGGATCTCTCCTCTCGTTTTCTAGCCAGCTTCGAGTCCGGCACCGGCTTGAACATCAAATCCGTCCTCGTGCACGAATTGTTCTCGCCCCGGTTCCAGTGCCGCAGGAAAATGGCCGACTGCGATCTGTGGCACTCCGAATCCTCGATCCTCGGTTCTGGGGAAGGACCCCGAGGGCTTGGTGGCTCCTCCTGCTCCTGCTCGACCAGATCCGGCTCGATCTTGGGCTCCGGAACAATCTGCGGCTGTGGTTGCGGCTGCGGCGCCCTGTGATGATGGTGCGCCGAACTGCTCGACGTCAAACACGTCGCCGAGACCAACGACGGCTTCCGTTGCGTATTGTGCGAACTGTGGGAACTGTGCGACGACGAGTGACTGTGGGAACTGTGCGACGAGATGGTCAACAGTTTGTCGTGGTGAAGCGCCGTCGCCTGGTGCATGCTGGACGAGTGATGATGCGTGGCGATCAGATTCTCTCCTTCCTCTCTAGTGGTCACACTCGAACTGGTGCTCGAATGGTGTGCTGTCATCATGGTGGTGCTCTCCTGGCTCCTCTGCGGTGATGGCGGTGGTATCGCGTGCGGCACCGGTCCGTACGGATACGGCGGGAACGAGGGGTATCCTCCGACGGCGGCGTACCCCGGGTACGCGTGCGGATGGTACGCGTGCATAGGAGTAAACAGCGAATGGTGCATCAGAGGATGATGAGGATGGAACGGATGGGCCATGTGCGGGCTCGGCTGTTGCGCGGGATGCATCACCGGCTGAGGAATCGACGTGGGCGGCGGCGGAAGCGTCGGAGTCGGAGATGCGGCTACTGACTGAATTTGAGGGACAGATTGATTGCTGGCCATCGAATGTTTGCTCGGCGTCGGAGGTTTGCTCGAACTGTCCGGATCCTTCTTGATGTTCTCCAAACTCGGACCAGGAAACCCGGATTGAAACCCGGGAACTTTCACCTCTTTCAAGCTCTGCAGCGGATCCGGTTCCGGAGGGATGATCTCCTGTTTGATCTTCAAGTTCTGCGGCTCCATGGGCGGCGTACCAGCCAAATTGTACATCGACGACGGCTTCTCCATCGGCAACATCCCACTCGGTTGAATCGGCTGGAACAGATTGCTCGGCTCGTTTCTCTCGGACTCGCTGTTCTCCTGAATCGACCGATCCGGAATTCTCTCTGGTATCCTGTCGGGCATCCTGTCCGGTATCCTGTCGGCTATCCTATCAGGCATTCGATCGGGCATCCTGTCCGGTATCCTGCTGTCTCGCATTCGTTCCTGGCCAAGTCTATCGTCAGAAATTCGTTCGGATAGTCTACTCTCAGACGACATCACCGTTAAGCCTAGAGGTTGCGGCGAACTCGGCATTTGCGGCATCTGAGACATGTTCGTCGGTATACTTTGAGAAATGTTCAAGTTCAACGGTGGTCCCGGCATATTTTGGGACATGGTCTGGCCCATGTTCTGACCCAGGTTCTGCCCGTTCGACATGCTTTCCCCGTGAGCTCGAAGGTTCTGCGTTGGTCCCATGTTTTGCGCGCTCGACATATTCTGCGGCATCTGCATGCTCTGCGACAAGTTTTGCGGAACATTTTGAACTGGAGGAACGTTGGACGCGTACTGCATGTTCAGCGGCAGTGGTTGTTGCGTCGGAGACATGATCTGCGCGTTCTGTATCCCCTGTGGACCGGTCGATGCGCAAATACCACCGCTTTGAATCGTTTGTGATAAATTCCGTGGCATGTTCTGGCTCATGTCGTTCATGTTCAATGGTTGCGATGTGCTCAAGTTTAGTTGTTGCGGCTGCTGCTGTTGTTGTTGTTGCTGCTGTTGCTGTTCGGATTCCTTGGTATCTTCGTTGCAAGGCGACATGGCTGACTCTATGGGCAGAGGTTCTAACTTTAACGGCTGATTCATAGCTAAAGGTACATCTTCTATCGGATGATCCTTGTTTTCCACCGGATCTTCCAACAGCGGCTTCTTCTCCAAAGCGTGAATAACGGGAACGGATATCGGCAGGGTTTGTATAGGTGCTGGTACAGGGGTGGACACCGGTGTCGGTTCCGAAGGTTCTTCCGGCGTGGTCACAGCTGGGCTGACAGGCTCCTCGGTCGGCACTGTAACCGCAGTAGGTTGATTTTCGTTCGTATCGCCTTCTCCTTCCCTTTCAGGCTCATCCATGAGAGAGTTACTATCGGTCGTCAGCGACTCGGATGGACTCTCAGGACGTTCGCCGCGTTTTCGTTTTTGAGATTCCTTGTCCTCGTCGACTTCGTCCGTTTGAGGCCGTTTTTGACCTTTCTTCGGTGTCTCTGGTTTACCACCGCCGGACGATTTTTTCTTACTCTTATCTGGCGTTTGTTGTTGCTGCTGCTGTTGTTGTTGTTGCTGCTGCTGCTGCTGATGATGTTGCTGTTGCTTCTCTTGATCAGGAGTATCCGTTCCACCTGTACGTCGAGGTCTTGCGGGTCTAGGCGTTTCCTTGGCCTTGTTTCTTGTACGCATTCTCCCTGGGCTATCTGGTGATTCCGCGGGCACAGGGCGGAACAGATATGGAGGGGCTGGCGGTAGTTCTCCGGTTTTCTTCAAATGTATTCTGCATTCCGTACAAAGCAATAATCTGTCCTTGCCGGCTACCTGATAGTCCTTCGAATTGGTCGAGAAGCAATGCTGGCAAGAGTGCGTTGCTCCGTTCGTGTTGGTGTCTCTGGAATCGCTGTCCTCCTCCGAATTATCGTCCTCTGTCACAGAACTAATCTCCCCGCCGGGATTGTTGCTAGCAGGCGTTCCAACCGGCACGGTCTCGGGCTCTGAAATCGGCTCCTTCTGACTAACGTTGGCCGGTGGTGTGTCCTTTGGCGGCGTTGGGACCTCTTCTTTGGGCGTACCGGCTCTCGAGTTGCGAGTGTTCCGAATCCTTCGGAGCGAGCCTTGTCGCCGCCTTCGATGAGGCCGATTATTGTTTGCACCGGGTGTTTTCTTCCACAAGTAATAGAACTCGACCAACTCCGGCTAAAAATACAAAAACGTTCCGCGTCAAGATTGTTTTGTTTCTCTTGTGTTCCTGATGAACATCTAAACTACTTGTCTATGCAAATACAAATGCAAAAATGCAAATGTTGATCGCTACCGTGTCTTTATGGGGCAAGAGATCCTTTCTGATTCTCGAAAAGTTCTTTCCAAACTGACGGAGTCCTTTGACGAAGCGTTTCTACGAGGCAGAACATGACCACCAATTAATCGTAAAACTTGTGTCTTTTCTCTAACATTTCCTTAATTAGAAAATCATCACGATCACTGAGTATGATAGATGGTACATGGTACATGGTATCGCAGCTGTCTCATAATGTGATACTCAGAATAAATGCCAAAGAAACCATCTGATTGGTCAGGCACATACAGTCGAGTCATATGCATCTCGCTATTCGCTGAGAAATTACCACTAATACTTCAGGTATATCGCATCGCATGACAGTTGCTCCCTGTGCTATTCCAGGTCCCACGTTATGAGACAGCGACAGTACATGGTATATGGTATATGACAGGCCTGGAAGACGCTGGCCCACGGAACAGATGTTGCTGCTACTCCTTTTTGGGAGGGAGAGAAGTAGCTACATCTGTTCCACGGGCCAGCGTCGCCCAGGCCTGGTATATGATATAGCATAGCACAGGTTAAAATAGGATAGAATAGAGAAAAGAAGAAACGCTCGCAAACGGTTTCTCAGTCGATCGTTTCAACTTACAGTTTCCTCCTCTGACCATTTTTTATCGATGCCTTTAGGTACAGGACATTTAACGAGAGCCTGCAACGCTCTTCCTGGATCATAGCCAGAATCGTGCAAGATGTCCAGAGCATTGATAGTCGTGTCGTCTCGGGATGCAGCCACACAACCGTCGTCCGGGGATCCTCCATCACACATGCCAGCAAATGCAGCCATAGATCGAGCTGCTCTCAAGTACATCAGAAGATCCCCGTCTAATGCCATAGCTGGAATCCATCTTAGCTCTTCTCGTTCTTTAGAAAACTCTGGATCAGGAAGCAGCTCTCCAGGAGGTATACCCGGCCGATACTCAGGCAAACGGGCCTGACAAGAAACCAACTCCTGTACCCAAAATTCGGGGTTGTGCGTGGTTAGCACCAATGCCAAAGCGAGTTAGTTGTACGCACCTATACTCCGGCTTGCTTTTCGAGAAATCTACACGAGCCAGTATAACTTTTTTTTTCCATTCTGTTCCTTTTGTTACATTACTGGTACGAGAAGTAGCGTGAGTACTTTATGTTTGTGTACAAACTAATGATCATAAATATAAGCATGAAAAACGAGAATTCAAGTAATGTATGATTATTATACACATGTTATTATCGGCTTTACATTTAATAACATTAGTTATGTTCACGTTCACGATAAAAGCTATATCGAGTTAATGTAGCGAACGAAAGCACATTCACGTATACTCTTTGGTGAATCGATCAACGGAAACGGTGAAAATTCTCGAACAATGGGGGAAAAAATTCTTGATAATTCACAAACAAACAAACAATCAAACAAACAAACAAATAACATGGTATTTACACGATGAAAACGAAACACATTTATGGAAAAGGTAATATAAACGAATAGATAGATAGATAGATAGACAGACAGATAGATACATAGATAGAGAGATAAATAGATAGATAAAAAGATAGATAGATTCCTTCGTATTTCTCTACGTGTTGGTATTGTAGTTCCAGTACTTCAGTCGCAAACATTATATACTTATACGATACATTATATACTCATAGATGGTTCAAGTAACCAATGGGTTATCATGTAAACAGAGTAAGTTCTATATTTGTAGCAATGGTGTTTCTGTCATTTCACCGTGACTGAATACCACTATGAACGTGAAAATAATCTTACGTCGCATGTTATCGCCCTATGTATCATAATAAAATATTTAATCATAATAACTTGCATCATATTCAGGGTCTTTCAAGTAGTAATATCGTCTGAGGCATGGTACTTCGGCTCTGCGATCATACTGTCGAATAAATAAGAATCATTATCGTGCAGACTTAAAGAATAACTATCATTGTTATTTGAACCATCGGCGTACAACGAGACTGCGTAACGAATAGGTACCTGCTCTCTTTTTGCTATTCAAATTTAAAACTCCTTTCTCGACGTGTACAAATACAGGCAGATATCAAGGTTTCGATCGGACAATGAGGAAACATATTTTATGAATGTGTACTTCAAGCGGTAAACAAACACCGATATCTGAATTGCTCTAAACCTGTAACTAAGCACACGCCATGCATATTTTTAATAATCCTTGAAACTAATGGGATATCTACGTTTGGAACATCTTTATTGCCATTTTCATCGAAGAGTTATGACATTGACCGAAACCAAAATAATACAGCAAATGTTTTGATGATGGTAAACAATTTTGCATATGTTGAGATACGCAAAATTGTTTGAATCTATGAGACGGTATGTATAAATACCCAAACAAAATTTGGAACAACGTGTGTAACTCACTTGATTACTTTATCCTCCCAATTTTGATAAAATTCAAAAGAAAAAACTATGAAAGTTTAATGTAATTACCATGGAACATGTTAGGTAACGCGACAATGTTAAGTCACAGTTACCCGATGCTTCTGTGATCGTATCTCCGCCTTAATCTATTACACTCAAAATATATGTCTTAGGAGAACAAGCCTTGAGTTAGGTACATTGTGCAATATAGCTAAGTAGCAAAAAGGTTTTCAAGGTATATGGCAAACCTGGTGCGAAGGGCCAACCCGAATCTCGCCCTGGGTGCCGGCAGACATCTCCCCCTCCTCCGAAGCTCCACCGTCTTTCTCCAGTGTTTCGAGTGGCTTCTATCTTGGACTTTCAGTAAATTCCTATCATCCACCCCCTGAACTGTATAGTTATTCTATCAGTACATTTGTAATAATTTTAGAACAAGAAGTACTGCTAACATGCTTCTTTCTTTAATGACCCCTTTTTTTAACAATGATGTCAGTTATTATGACATTAGTTTTTGCACTAATCGGTCACACACACGAAACAGTGTCAACACGAACACGTTAAATTTTCTTTGCATCTTATATACTATATTAACTGTATACCGTATAAGGCAAGAAAGGTCCTGTGGTAAAGTACTCTTTTCCCTCGAATCATAAAAAGAAAAAAAAGGCTGTATACATTCGAAAAGAATTTCAGAATTTCTCCCCCTCCCCCTCACCCTCCAAAAAGCAAAAAAAAGAAAGAAAGTACAGTTGTCCGACCTTGCATACTGTTACAATTCATTAAGTAACCCGAATGTTGTTGTAATAACCCATTTAAATACACTCGCTGATACATATTTTGACTTTCCTGAAGTGGTCTTGAGTCACGGTGAAAGCGGTAAACGGTATAAATGAGGTATATTTAAATCGAAACGCTTTATCGCCACTGTAACGCAATCGAAGCGTGCCAAGATGCGACGGACGTGATAAAAAAATTTTTTTGATTGACTCATCGACGTACAATGCGAAGATATATAAAGAAAAAAAAAAAGAACATCTATTTACACAATTTCGTCATGTACGCAGAACAACTCGAATGAAATGTGTCCGTGTGCGGAATTGCGAACAGCGAGCAAGTTATCGAATCATTCGACGCTGCCTCTCGGCCAGCACCGTTCGAATTTTGTCGTCGCATCGCGCTTCGCCTTGGCAGAATTCCGGAGAGTCGTTAAAATTAAGTGGAAAGCCATAAAATTTCAAGGCAAACTCACCCGTGATAAATGTTTCAACGATGTGCTCGCATTGTTCCTCCCAACACGACTCACTTCCGCATGTATACGCTACATACGCTACCACCCGTTTACGCTGATGAACAACCGATATAGAAACTGAACGATTCACTACAAATTAACCATCGAGTATCATAGGATTATATCTTGCACAAATCAGTAGCCACAACACCCAAACGCAGCCATCTTGTACTGCATTTTGTTTCGTTTTTCTATTGTGGGGGTGCGTTCCGATTCCGAGCGTTCCCACGTTTCTTTTCCATCGACGGGTTTCTGGTGGCGATTCGAATTTCGAAAATTCGAAACTTCATGCTCGTCTTCGATTCCGTTCAACCTTTTCTTTTATCATTCGATACTCAACTTTCGAAAAAAAGTACAATAGAAAATTTATTGATCTCACTTTTTCAAAGTTGGTAACATCTTTTTAGACGTGCATATACATATGCACAATACATACATATTTATCTATATGCATTTACGTGCAAGTGAAAACAGGGAAAAAGACTAAAGGTTTGGTGACTTTCGTGCAAAAATTCCTGCGGCCTGTTTTCACTCCGATTATCAGGAAATAATGTTCTCGGGACGGTTCTCTGGTTTCACCGTATCTTGAACTTGTTCATTGAATAGGAAGGGTAAATAATGTATGTAATATAAAATGATCGTCTCAAACTGCGTTCGCAATTGACTTCATACCAGCATTACCAGCATCTTTTGCTATGTATTCATCTGTTACCTCTTCATCATATACATCTACCACATCTACTATTCATGCCTATGTATTTACATATATACATATATATATTTACATATGTTGAGCCGCAAACTTGCACATTTTGCGCAGTCGATTTCTAAAATATCATTTTCTCGATTGAACGCAGGATATACCAGAGATATGGCGAAAAAGACTGCGATTTTATTGATTGCTGACGGTTCGGAAGAAATGGAAGCAGTAATCACAACAGATGTCTTACGTCGAGCCGGAGTACGTTCTTTCCGGGTCATAACCTTAAATTCACTTTATTCGCACATTGTGAATGATTATAACATTTTTAGATCAACGTGACAGTAGCTGGTCTACCGGAAAGTAATTGCATAAAATGCAGTCGAGACGTTAAAATTTGTGTTGACGCGTCTCTTAAAGATGCAGCTCAACAGAAGTATGATGTCGTTATATTACCTGGTGGTCTAGGGGGCTCGGAAGCTTTTGCATCGGTAAATGAACTTACATTTATACTAAACAAAGAGAAATGTTAACTTATTTTTATGCATTGCCAGTCACAAGAAGTAGGAAACCTTCTGAAAGAACAAGAAAAGGAAGGCAGGATCATCGCAGCAATTTGCGCAGCACCGGTCGCATTAAAAGCACATGATATCGCGAAAGGAAAGCAGCTGACCTCTTACCCATCGATGAAAGATAAATTAGCAGATACTTATGAATATTTGGAATCTAAAGTTGTCACAGACGGTATAATCTATATGATCTATGAAGAGACTTATCATTTTTTAAATGTACAACGACAATACATGTATTTATATTTTATAGGGAATCTCATTACTAGCAGAGGCCCTGCAACCGCATTTGCTTTTGGCCTGGCAATTGTGGAAAAGTTACTCGACAAAGATACTGCGGACCAAGTTGCGAAGGGAATGTTGTATACAGAGTAAAAGTGTTCCTAAGAGGATGTGCCTATAATACATTCTTTTTAAGAAATAAATTATTAAATTAAATTAATAACACACATTGACATGTCTTCATTGATTTCCTTAAACTTTTTACGAGTATACGAATACACTCTTCTTAGAAATGTTTTCCGTTGAAATTCAAATCACCCGCTCACCTTTCAATATGGCCGACCTCCGCGGCGAAGTATCTTTTGAAAGTACCATCTTTCTTATTTTTATCGTTCATGGTCACTTATATATTGTATTTGACACTTTATGAATTGTGTACATTTGTAGATAAATAGTACATACACGTGCACTTATGTATGTACTTACTACATATATATGTTGTTACAGAACCTGTAAATATTTACAATACAATTTTGAAATCGTGGTGTTCATCCTCTGGAAAACCTGAATGTCCTGAGGCTGGAACTTCTAATTCAATATCTAAACAGAAAATGTTTGAAAGCGATGATTGGGACTTGGACCAGGTAAAGTCGAAATAAATATAGTCTCTAATTATAATATAAATGTTATTCTGTTCATAATGAAGTGTGAATAAGACCGGATTGTTTCTAGGATTTCTTAAACGATGTGGACAGCAGATCGAGTAATATTTATTCTACAACGGATAACGATGAGGTAAAACCGAAAAGACGTAAAATAGAGGTTCCAAACGATCCTATTTGTTCACCTAATAATAATGTTGACCAGTGCCAGGAGAAGTTGGTTAATAAAACTGACTCGCGAGAAGATGTTAGAATGTCAAGAAAAAACTTGATACTTGGCATTGTTAATAAAAAGGTGTCGGACAGTAAGTTACCTCAAAACAATGTAAATCAAACAAATTCAATAAATTCCCAATCGAGTAGCACGCGTAGTTGCGATTATACTCAATCAACAAGAAGAAACGTTGTGCTTGAAATACTGAAAAAAAAGAACATGGAAGATAAAGTTGTAGAGAACAACACAAAAAATTTGGAGTCACGAAAAATTGAAAGAGATCACGGCAGTTGTATGCAACAACAAAGTACTTCGAACAACGATATTCTTCGAAGAAGTCCATCCGACAATTCTAAGAAAAAGTTGTTAGAAATGGAAAATAAATCCAGCTTTAAAATTCTTCAAGCCCAAGTAAATAAAAAAATGGCACTGATTAGAAGATTTCCAGGGCCAGCTGGTTTACTACCAGACGACATAGACATTAATGTTCCTATATCGTACTTGAGTAGCTTAGACGAAAGCGACAACTCAAAAGAATCGAATGAGACCAACTTGCCCGAATATTGCTCGCAGAATACGAAAAATCTATTCACAGAAGGTGCCTGGCAATCGATGTTAGACGATTTACCGGATGGTTTTTTGAAAGGTAGCGAAATCGCCACTGTTAAACAACTGGCGAGCGCGAATGGACGTAGCTGCTCGAAGGTTGACTTTTTAGCAGGCATAGTCGAATGTATAGATCACAGTCACGATAATCCGCCCATCGTTTTAAAAGATTTTACAGATAGCATTCGAGGAATTGTACATAGAGATATACCACTTAAGTATCCTGGCTTACTGGAATCGAACGTTGTTATGTTATTACGCGATGTCGGTTTATTGAAGACCTCTGGATCCTTTACCTCCAATAAGTATCATATTCTAATTTCACCTTCGAGCTTAGTAGCCATTTACTCCAACAAAGGCAAAATCGACTGTACAAGTTCTACGGGATTGATTGTAGGAAATGTTTCGAATGGAAAGATGAAGCGGAATCAAAAACAAACGGAAGAAGACGAAGTATTTTCAAGAGTCGTAGAGGAACAATTGCAAAAGATAATGGTTCACACTAGCAGAAACAGTTCTACAGAATTAAACACGTCTGAAAACGAATCGCTAAACTTTGATCTAGTAAACGATTTTTCTTTTTCTTCAAGCGAAATCACGAATTCGCAGAGTGGAAAAAATTTTGTTAGCCCAACAGAGAAAGAAAACGTCCAGAAACAATCAAGTTCCAAGCAAGCAATCACAAGCGAAAAAAAGAAAACGCAAAACGAAGCGAGGCAAAAGTCGGGAGACTTGTTAAACGCTTTGAAAAGATTTTCTCCGAACGTGGATGCCGTGAAAAAATTGTCTCGTAATCCAAGAATTTCGAGAACGAATGTCGACGGGAAGGAATCGAGAATGTCCTGCGACAACAGTTACTCTGAAGAGATGGATGTCGTAGAGGATAATGTAAATACACGTAAGGTAGAGACGCAGTCTGAGAAAACGAAATTACATGTATCTAGTATGGAGAAGAGCAAGATGTCGGTACGATCAAAATTAAAGCAATTTCAAAACACGGACGCGTTAACCCCTTGTCAAACTTCCGAGTCGACAGCTTCGTCGAGCGTAAATACTGAGAATGATACGGGTCAAGAGAACAAATCAATCAAGAAAGATTCAGAATTCAGTATACTGTGCACTACTGAAAATGATTCCGATGACGAAATGTTGTCTCAAATGGATATGGACACCATATTCAGTAATGCTTAACGGTAGAACAATAAAAATTCTCGTGCGACGAGGATCGTGATGTATAATAAATGCAAATGAAATGGATGATGTTCATATTTTCATAAACCGTCGTGATATTACGTGATATATTCGTCATATAATTTTTATATTTGTACGAAACATAAATACAAATAAATATAATTTTTCCAAAACGCGTTTTTGCTGAAACTCTTATATTACATATAAACATACTATAGATGGGTTACTGGGAAACGAAGGTGAACTATATACTTAAGTATGCAATTGGTGCAAACACTGATAACACTATCGCAACGAACGCTTTTCAATTATAACGTGCTTAGAAATACGTGTATTTACATATACTACGTACTTATTTTTCGAGATCAAGAAATGATGCAAACGATAATATTTATAGTAATTGCGTCGTGTAGTTTTTCACGAAATGTTTGGTAAAAAAAATAAAGAAGATGGAAAATAATGAAATCGAAAAGCAGAACCAGAAGAGAATCAAATATTTCGAGGACACTCGAAGACAGGGACTCGTGTCGGCAACGATCTCAATTTTGCTGACATTAGCCTGAATATCACCCCCGTCGATCATGAACGCAGGATTAATGATCCCGAATTCGTCGATGAATTCGCTGCCGAGTGGGCCGCGTATACGCCAATGCGGATCTATTAGATCAACCTTGATGTACCCTGATATGCGATGATACATCTAGGCGAATGATCGTGCGATTATGAAGTGCAATTTACTCACATTAGTTACGTGAGACAGAGACGTCTGCGTTACGATTAAATTGCACGATATGTAGGAATGCGTGTGAAAACAGGTAAATCGGAATCTAAATCTCCGATCGTGATTCGAGGGATTCTCATAGCCTCCGGCTAGGGCCACCGGTAATCGATAAAGAAACAACGGGGTAAACATCTTGACATTTTTACTCTTTTTACACTGATACGTGCACATAAACGATTTCTCCGTGACTCGATAGATTATAAATAGAAGAAGTTACAATAGCAATAAAAACTTAAAAACCTGTTGCGCTATTGGCATCGGGAACAAAAATTCCATTCCATTTCATTTCTCATTTCATGAGCAGTAACTCCAAAATAAATAAATTTTTATTCAGTAAAATAATTATTTTAATGCAAGATGAATATTTGCTAGTGTAGACGGCACCTTTGTTTATGCTTGAAACACTAAACTTAATGTTTTGATATTGTAAGTACAGTATGCGAGAGAGAGTAATTAAAAGTTAAAAGGGGTCGACGCAGGAAAAAGGTTGGGAATCCCTGGTTTAGGTAATTCAAGTTTCTCGAGCGAAAAGCAGTGACTCAAAACCTACATACACTGCATACACATACTCCTGAAGGTTCGATGGATTGTATCAGAAACGATTTCGCGACAATTGACAAACGCGCGCGAATATCGACGTTGCTCGTCGGTACGACTCGCAGTAGTTTAAGAAACTATCCCGCCGCAGGAATAATAATCGATTTCATATCAAGTTCTACGTACAACAACAGTGCCATATAGACCGTATGTCTCGAGATAAGGCAAACGTGAGAATTCTTAGGTGAATACTCACGTTCAAAACACGTGAGAATACCAGTATCTACATAATAATATGTTATCGGACATTTCATCCATGATCTTTCCGCGCATCGCCTTTGTTAATCGAAAAGATTACAATACAGGTACATGTGCATATTTATCTGTACATATATACATATACATACGTATATGTACAAAGTAATCGATGTGTTTCAGTGTTTGCAACCGAAACCAATGATAATAATTCCATTCGAATTGTCGTTGGTTGAAATCGATAAGGGACAATCATGCAAATTGCGCGATTAATGTCAAAAGAGCCATTTAACATTGTAGTATATTTTCTGTTAACAGGTTAAACGTTACGACGCGACGTTTCATCTTATTTGCCAACGACGAGGGGATTTTGGACGAGTCTAGACTACGTTTGCTCAAGTTCTTTGAACATTTACTCGCGTCGAAATGATTTCACGAATTCGCAACCAGCCGCGAAAACTGAAAATATTTTCGGTTTTTCGCAAAAAATTGCATCGCGCACATAAACAATGTCTACATACGCGATGTCGTAACCGATCTGCAGAAATTCGAGATATAACAAACGATAATCTCATAATAACATTGGGCTTAATAGTATTGTCACCGTTATCCTAGGAAGTTCTGAATTACGAGAGACAAATATGTCAATTGATATGACAATTGATACTTTGACGGATAGCGATCGATCAAATTTGATATGCACGTGTCAACGTGAACCGAAAAGCTTATCGATGCGCCACCACGTTGCGCGTGTCAAACTAATCCAATGTTTTGGGAAAATAGTTTCGTCTCAGAGGGTCGTTCTTGGACGCGAGGTTCGCGAATTGTTCGGCGAGCCACGCGTGGAATTTTAACGCGTTCGTCACGTTTAATTGTTTCGGAAAGATTTGTTTCTGGAATCGGGTCGCTGTGACGTTACAGGCTCTCGATAACGTAGGTAACTCACCGAGCGCAATCAATGTTTTGAGAAAACGTGGAACAGTTTGCGTCGCGCGAGAACGAATACAGCGAAATGTTCATTAACGATCGGACGCTAATTCTTGTCGCAATGCCTGTCGGTGGAAGATACGAGAACATGCGAATCACGTAATTTGAGCGAAACGAGGAGCGAACGGTCGACAGACGTCAACAACGGAACAACAAACGAACAATATTTTAGTTACATTTTTACGGGCAGTCTTGTGCGAATTTGCACCTGATCTCAAAAATTATTTAATTTCGTTGCATCTCGTCTATACCGGTAAATAACATCCTGATTTTCTTTTCGTTAGGTTCGAGGGGAGAAGTCTGACTTTTGTCAATGGAGGCGGTGGTAAGGACCGCGTCAGTGAGGGGGAAGGCATTGTGTAAGTCGGGGTATTATAAATATACGGACACGGGTAGACATAGAGGTACGGGTATGTTCAGGTAGAAGAACCGAGACCGTTCGAAACGGTACGTGCCGGTATTCTCGAATCGGACCGATGAGGAACCGGTGAGGTTGACGTCAGTAATGTTCCGGCGCAACAAGAGGAAAAGATGAGCGAATATTAGAGATTTTTGTTTTGAATGTGTACTAAAATACACGTGAACCGTGTAGAATGAATTTAAGACCCGTTATACACACCCATTTTTCTAACGTGCAGCGACGGTGCGGTAAACATTGTATGTATTGCGGCGCCGCAACTACGGTTCAAACGAATGTGCAGCGCCTAATTGAATCCATAGCATTTCCGACCGCAATTCCGGTACCGCACGGTTGCCGCACGTTAGAAAAACGGATGTGAGTAGCGGGCCTAAGGATCCGGGAGACATGGATAAGGATCGAGAAATGAGAAGACGCATCCCGGACCCTTGCAATCCTGAAAAAACGAGTCTATTCCCTTAAATTTTTACTACACGGTTCACGTACCACGTGTATTTTGTATACACGTGAAATAGGGATCTCTAGTATTGTAAATATCGATAGGCGATCTATCGGTAACTGGTATCTGCGACCGCGTAGGGAAAAGCGAGCAATTCTCGATAGATGATTAGGGTAGCGGCGGGGACCAGTCAAGGGGAGGGGAGGAATTCGTGCATCAGAGTCCAGGAACGATACGGAATGGTGCAGTGTTGGCCGGTGCGCGGCGCGAAACAGGTGATAGTGCACTGGGAAATGATAGGACGGTTTACGGTTCGATTCCCGAACGGTGAACAAGAAAATTTCGCGCGATCGATCTGCCGAGGTTTCCGCAGCCGTTTTAATATTCTCGGTCCGTTCGATCGGACCCGAACTTTCGATTCGACCCATCGCATCGAGGCCTTGTTTCGTACGACACGCTCCGCAACGCGATCAAACTGAAATTGACTTTCGGCCGCCTCTCGTTCTCGGCTATGACGTTCTCTTTTAATTTCGCTATTTTCCACGACTAGTTTGGACACGGTCGAGCGATTGCCAGTTCCTTTACCGTGCTCTTTACCTTGAGTCGGTAATTTTCGACCGTTCTCCCACCAGCTTGCAGCGGCTCGCGATCATCTCGAACGGAAAATCGAGACGCGTTCCACGGTGCATCGAGATCGGTTTCGCTTTCCTCGTCGACGCGAAGTCCTACGAGGTTGTCCGGCGGACAGTTGAAAATCCACCGTACCGGAAGCTCGCTGGGAATGCACGAATTCGTGCAGAGAACTCAACGCCGGAGTGGAAACAGGACACGCGAATAGGCGCATCGAGACCGAGGGTAAGTACGAGAGAAATCGCGACGAACAGTTTCCTTGTCTTTGCACCGACATTCCGGCTACACGAGTGTTTCTACAATTTCGTAGAACTCATTTCACTGAGCTTCGCGACATCCGATCGCAAAGAGTCGCTTTCGAAATTTCCGCGTTCACTTTGGAGGAGAATCCTTCCGGTACGTGAAAATTCAATTCTCTCATTATCGTTCTTTTCCGTACCGA
The DNA here is from genome assembly GCA_028455605.1 of Lasioglossum malachurum. Taxonomy (NCBI): domain Eukaryota; kingdom Metazoa; phylum Arthropoda; class Insecta; order Hymenoptera; family Halictidae; genus Lasioglossum; species Lasioglossum malachurum. The sequence continues at coordinate 29,810,370 of CM052313.1, forward strand.
TATCCGCTTAACCCGTTGCCGTAGCATTTTCTTTACAGTTACAGTGATTACAAGAAGAGAAAAGAAAACTTGTATATTCTGTATGGCTACATTTATTTTAATGCTTACATATTGATTACTAAATTATGCAAAATCAAAATTGTCTGCATCGATGGCAAGAAATAGAAACCAAATTGAGTGTTACTTTTTCCCTTAATGATTTTAATGGAGGAGAAATCATATATCGACATCTTCAATTTTTCAAACTTTTTCAACTCAATTGTACGCTTGTAATATTCATATTCGTTGGACTTTGTTAAAATCTTCATCGCGAATCCGACTCGTTAACATACGGCAACGCGTTAAAAGGAAAATCCATCGGAGTTGATCTACGACCGGAAATGGGATCCGCAAAAATAGGGAAAGATGCAGCCTATCGGAGATGAAGATTTTCCGAGATAATAACGACAATGACGGTAACCGCACAACAATAATAATACCAACAATTATAATAATGATAATTCTTGTGTAATTAACGTAACGACGTTGTTATACGACTTAATCGTAAAAACATGCATGTCAGATGAAAAAAGGTTCTTTCGCGTACGATGTGAGACGAGTGCTCGAAATGAGCCTTGACGGTTCGGTGCACAGTCGCGTGGAATTGCGGACAGTTGGAGAATCGCGTCTTAATCCATTAACATCCAGAGTTCTAATTCGAAGTCTCCTCGTTTCGGAGTTTGTTTTCGGTGAGCCGCACAGTGGACCAGTTCGACGCGCCAGCTGTTCATGTGCTAAAAAAAATTCACGTGCCCTCATATCGATTTTTAACGAATGTTCGACACAACGGTAATATTAGTTAAAGTTACTAAAAACTCTCGTTACAATAAGCGTTCAAAGGCCAAGCCTGAATAGCCAGTTTTCGATTATTATTCGTTGTTCACACGATTTCACAGAATCCTCTACAAATCTCAATATAAAAGGTTTGAAGAACTCCTTTTTTTTTTTTTAAATTGAGGTTATCTTGATTATTTATTTATCACGAATCCAACGACGTATTTAATGTGATCTTTAAGTCTCGAAATAACGCTAAAATAGGCGTGAACAGCTAATTCGTCGTTCTAGCGCACCATGAGGCGGGGCGCGGCGCGGCGCGGCTCGCGGGTACGCGCGTCACAACGCAGCGATTCATCCTCGAACTTTCCCCTAATCGCGAGGCGGTGGTGCAACCTCTCCGATCAGTACATACGCATAACGGCAGGTAAACCTACCGGTTGTTTTGATCGTGGCTGCAATCATTCATCTGCGATTTTCGCGCGCCTCTTATCACGTCCCATTCTTTCCAGCAGACATTTGCGGTCTTTACGAAACAAACGAGTCCCGACCGTTTCAAAGCTGCACCGGGTGTCTCGTTACGCAACGGCCTTTACCTAAAAGTATGGAAACGCGAGTTGCATTTCTAGCGACACCGCGACACCGAGAACGACAGACGCAGCGCACACCTTCGACTCGATCTCCGAGGTTCCGTGACACATATTTCACAACGGAATTGAAATTGCGCAAACACTGCCGTCTCTACTTACGGCGTTATCGGGCAAGATCGTACCGAGATCTAACCCGACGATCTGCTCGACGATTTTCTGAACGGTGACATCCGTGTCGCGCGTCGCATCAGGAAAAACCTTTGTCGACTAAACGTCGGCGGCTATCGTCGTTTCTTATGTAACGAAGGACTGCCGCCGGTGTCTTGCATTCCATCTAGAAAAAGGTGAACCAGTTTCTTTTTTTGTTTTTTCGTGCGAACGGTGATTTGATCGGCGTGGAAAATACCGATCGAGCCGCACCACCGTGCGTTTTCCTTCTCGCTCTCACCTCTGTCAAGGAGACTCTTTCGACGAGGCACAGCTTTATATTATTTCCGATCGACCAGTGTCGGTCGCGTGTCGTTCCTGTTGTAATTATACATAGTTACGGTTGCAGCGTAGTTTCCGTGATCTCTTTTCCTTTGTTGATAAAGGGAATCGTAATAGAGGGACGACAACTCGACGAGTACCACTCGCTCTGTGCCGTGTACGCGGGTAACAGTCTTGCGTCACGTTGCCGATAGATCTAATTATCGTTGGACAATGGGACGACGTTGTAATTATCGGAAAATAAGTGCGCGATGTAACGCCACGAGCATTGCGACGAAGACACCTTCGCGATTCTCGGCTTATCTTATTCCTCGATCGGCTCGCGCTAGAATAATTAGAACAATGGTCAGGAAAGAAGAGGGGACAGAGAGTTTTATCCCATTTTTCCGCAAACAAGCGTAATCGCGATCGTAATTTTAATCTATAATGCCATCGGAACCTCGAGGATTGATCGGAATCCGAGGATTGACCGATAAATCTTTTACGGAGTAAGGTAATGACATCGGTAATTGAGATCGTATCGGTAGTTGATCATTTTTTAGGAAAACTCCACTTGTAGTCGCAGCTATTTTAACTTGGTAATTAAACGTTTCTTCCGACCTAGAATTAAGTACGCTCTAAAAAAGACGATAACTATTTTAATATTGTACTATGCGGTTTGAACTTTTTTGGGAAGCTAGAGCTATTAGTTTTACTACAGGATGTGAAAAGAAATTTTTTCAAAAATTGCAATTGATCCGATTTGTTGAAAAAAATACTAAAAGTTGCATTTTCAACTTTTTCATGTGGGCCTATATTAAAAAAGTTATCATGAAAGAGGAGTGCCTAAACACTTATGTGCGGGAGTGTATATACGATTTTTCGTATAACACTTAAGTGTGTAGTACTTGATTAGTAGACAGTGAATTTTATGCATTTATGACAAAAAAGAGTAGGTGTAATTTGAAACAGTAAACAAATTAGAAGAATTTGAATATACTGTTATAAATATAGTTTCAGTATTATAGTATTAACTCCTATTGTTTTTTGACTTGTAATTTGTACTAATCGTTGCAGGTAAACGATATCGAAGTATAACACCTTCAGCGTTTCTCGCTTTACGCTATAGGTAGTCAACTTTTCAAGAATATACAACTTCTGACACAATTATTGAATTTTCAAAAATGTTTATAAAATGTGAATAACACAATTATCTATGTGTTAAATGTAGGAAGTTCAAACAGCATTTTCGCGCATAGAGTTTCTCTATTTAATAGAGGATAAAATGCTATTATTTACGCAGGGAATTTTTTTTAACTGGTCAATTGTTAGTGCTTTTACCTTATACGATCAATTTCAATGGTACACAGGGCCAGCGTGATGGGTGTGCGAACTGTACATCTCTGTCTGGAATCGACACCTACCGTGTCAAAATTTAGATATGTAATTTTTCAAAAATATAGCGCCGGCCCTGATTGTACACATAGATCAGCGGTGCCCTCGAGGAGCCGCAAAGGGTGGAATCGTTGGGGCGGCGATCGAAAAGTCCGAACGCGATCGCAGAGATCTGTAGGATCGAGCACATGGCACGTTGCATCGCGTCGCGCCGATGATTTCGCCTAACCAGTCGTCTGGCCTAGCATAGTTGGTGGCCAATCTATTCTGTGTCCACTGTCTAATTCAAGAGCACGGTCACCGTGATCGCGTTCATTGTCCAAGTACCTATTGGACGCGTCCGCGTCTGTCCCGACCCCGCGTATCTTGTTTCACGGGATGGGCTCGTTAGTATTCTTTTCTCCGAGTCGTTTAATTCCATCCGAGAAATCTAATCGGCCGTTCTTCCTTGATTAGCGTTCTAGAGGGCCGATTAAAGGTGAACTCTGCGCACGTGCTCCTTCCTCGAAGACTAGCGAGGGATTCGGTTTCGGCGAACGAGCCACCAACCACCAGATCGTTATCTGCCACCCGCCAATCATCAGCCGCAGAAGCAGAAGTTGGTGGATCGACGGAAACACGCCCGTTCGACGACCATCCGCGTTATCGTAGGATATTCAAGGGCATCTGTACAATTTCAGCAGCCAAACCCTAAAGTTATGACAACATCCGATGGTGAGTCGACTCGCGAATCTTTYCGATTTTTCCTCCTTTTTTTCGTAGCTGTTTTCGATCGGAACGCGGAACGGGAAACCGGAAAAAGGAAACACGGGACCACGCGAAAGTACGCGTGTCCACGTGTCCACGTGTTCGCAAGTTGCATTCGGAGTCGACCGAGCTCTCGATTATTCAAGTACATTATTCAAGTACATACGCGTATGTCGGTCGGGGATACGGTGAGCAACGTTTATTTACACGCAGATAACGGAAATCAGTTTTACACGTTCCACGGTTATCGTGATCTTCGGTGAACTTCCAACCGAACACGCACCCATTACTATTTTTTTCGCACGAGATAGAATCACGCCTCGGATCTGCCGATGACCCGATAACATAATCGCCGAGACGCTATCGCCGATCGCGATCAGATTGTTTTCACGCGACTTAGTAGATTTCTTCCGACGATTCGACAATAATAAAATATCGCTGGCACGAGTGTCTCCGGTGTTGTGATTAGATTGAATCACGGTCGATAACGAGACCGAGTGGCACAATTTTAAAAAAATCAAGTACGGAATACACACCGTACTCGATATCGTTGATTGCTTTCTGAGTAAAGCTGTAACCGATATCCGATCCGCCGATCGATCTCCGTTCTCAAACACTCTCCCTCTCGCGCTTTCCTTCTTTCGAAAGCTTCGTACAAACCTGAACATTTTGACGGACGACGAACCGAACGCCGAAGACGTTCGTTCTATGTCCATCTTGAATCAATGTGAATCTGAACGTCTTACGACCTAAATTAGGCGTCTTCAAGCCGTCTCCAACTACAAGCATCTGTCCCAAGATGTTTTAGGGACGTCTTAAAGACATTCCTAACTGGACATCTTTTCAACGTCCCTAACTGGTCTTAAAGACGGAAAAATGATTTCGTTAGTTTTTTCCACAAAAATCGATTTTTTGCAAAATTCTGAGGTAGTAGACAAATTTTGCAACCAGATTTAAAATCAGCGTGACAAAATTTACGGGAAATGATGTGTAGCATGTCAAGAAAAAAAATCATCAAACCACAATTTTCTTGTAATTCTGCAAGTTTGACACAGATTTTCGATGTTAAAGAACGTTCTCAGCTTTAATTTAAGAAAAAATTCATCGGTTCGTCGTTCGCCGCAAATTCGGCGAAATGTTCAGGTCCGTACGAAGCATAACACGGTTATTCGATCATGCAGGGGTAAAGGATGACCAAACGTCGGAAATTCAATGGCAAAGGATTCATACTGGCCAAGACGAGGATATGGTAAGCTCATCTCTCACAGTACCCTCTCTCCTTTCGTAGAAGACATAGTTGAATCGATGATTTCAGCGCATTTATGGATTCGAGAGGAGCAACCTGAAACGTATTCTGACTTGCGTATCTTACGTATTGACCGTCGGTTTGATCAGACTGTTCTTCCACTGGTATCCTCATTTGCATGTCTATGCGACTCACAAGAAGTGCCCCTTGAATCGTGCTACGAAATTGCTCGTAACCGTAAGGAAATTAAGACTTACAGTTCTCATTGTTGTTGTTGTTGTTGTTGTTGTTACTGCGATAAGAGCGAACGTCTAATAATGATTATCGATGCGATTACCTATTAGGATAATTATCAAGGAAAGTACAAGTCCTACTTTGTGAAGGAAGTGAAGACCGTCTCTGCGAGGAACCTCAGGTTAGTTCGAGCTACGTTTTCCGACCAGGTTTCACGTTTCCGATCTTGTCCGTTTTGTTCCACAGCTCGCAAGAATTGTCGAGAGTTTTCGGCAACAACGACAAGCATCTCGTCGAGAAGATCAAGTGCAAAAAGCTGCAGATTCGTTTGGAGAATGGCACGCAACGCGAGATGTTCGAGTACAGAGCGTTCTGGTGTAAGAAGCAGTGTTACGTCTGGGACACGCAGCAGAACACGTTCTCCAGATTGGTCGGTCTGGACAAATACACGTTGTGTTCGGACCTACATTTGTACAGCAATCAAGGTCTCTCGAATGAAGAACAATGCCTCAGGTAGTACACTGTTGTTGGTTGCCACTTCTGTGTATACGTAACGAAACAGGGAAATGATTTACGTTGGTTGTTTCAGGCGACTAGTCTACGGAAACAACGAGATCGTTGTGCCCGTGCAAAGTATCGGCGTACTACTGCTACTGGAAGTTTTGAATCCGTTTTATATTTTCCAAGCGTTCACGCTATGCGTATGGCTCGCAGAGGATTACCTGTACTATACCGCAGCGATCATATGCATGTCTTTCTTTGGAATCACCAGTTCCATAATACAAACGCGCAAGGTAGAGAAACGAGATCGTCGCGTTGCTTAAGGGAGTAGACTCGCGTTTCCAGGATTGCAAGGGTGCGGGATGTGCCCTCTCATTTCTCGATAATGCAAAGATGGGGGTTTTCAGTAGTCAAAAGCGCTAGACAAAAGATCAATCCAGGCCGCAATCGCCCCCCCAATTTCCTATTTTTACGTTTACGAGGCGTAATTTGCATTATTCAAACGCATAAAGCTTGCGACAGCTATACATGCTGCACATGCTGATTGATCTCTTATCTAGCGCTTTTCACTACTGAAAAAGCCCATCCTTGCATTATTGAGAAATGAGAAGGCGCATCCCGCACCCTTGCAATCCTGGAAACGAGAGTCTACTAGCTTGAAACCGATTCCTCGTTTTAGAATCAAATAAATCTGCGAAGCACGGTCGCGTCATCGGAGACGATTCGCGTACGCAGAGGCCCATCGCGGTCGGAAACCGTATCGTGCAGCGACTTGGTCCCTGGTGATATCATAGAGTTGCCCAGTCATCGGGCCACCGTGGTATGCGACGCAGTCTTGTTAACCGGCCAATGTATATTAAACGAATCCATGCTGACCGGTGAGCCATCGAGTTTCGCGATATCCTTCGCTTCGATGTCTATGCTGCGAATCACCGATTCTAAAACCGATCTGTATTTTAGGAGAGTCGGTACCAGTCACAAAAACTCCACTACCATCGCAACACGTTCTTTACGAGCCGAAAGAATGCTCTCACCACACGATATTCAACGGCACCAGCATCATTCAAACCAGGTACTCCGCCGAACACGTTCACCAACCCGAGTCTTTATAAATTCTAGACTCGACTTCCATCGAACAGTTCCATTAAAAAATTTGGTTGTTGCCCTGATAGATGTCATGGGAGTGGTCCAGTTCTCGCGCGAGTCATTCGAACGGGTTTCCACACGAACAAGGGAGGCCTGGTTGCAGCTATTTTGTATCCACCGCCGGCGGACTTCAAGTTCGATCAAGACTCTTACAAATTCATCGGCATCCTCGCCTTCATCGCCAGTTGCGGTTTCATTTACACCATCTTGACCAAGGTTTGTGGCTTCCAATTGCCTTTGTCGTTGTTAATCGTTAATCTTAAATGTTAATCATTGACGTTCGTTCGTCCCCAGGCTTCCAGAGGAATTACGGTCGGCGACATTGCCATAAAGGCGTTGGACATAATAACGATAGTGGTTCCGCCAGCGCTTCCCGCGGCAATGACGGTAGGAAAACTGTACGCCCAGTCGCGGCTGAAAAGAGCACAGATCTATTGCATCAACAACAGGGTTATCAACGTATCTGGCAGTATAAATTGCGTCTGCTTCGACAAGGTAAGACACCTGCGTTGGATTATGTTCTCTTCAACTCGACTTCGACCGCGCCGAATTGGACAATTTACGTTTTTCTAGACGGGGACGTTGACAGAGGATGGCTTGGACATGTGGGGAATCGTGCCCTGTACGAACGGCGTTCTCGGCGAATCAGAGAGAAGCGTTCCCAAACTAAAGGATCATCCTCTTTTCGAGGGTATGCTGGTTTGTCACAGTTTAACTCTGATAGACGAGCAACTTGGCGGAGATCCTCTGGACGTCAAGGTATTCCAGATCGAACCCGAAACATACATTTCCAGCACCGATTTTCGATGAACGCCTTTCTCCTTTCTATTTCTTTATACTCGTAGATGTTCGAGAGTACCGGATGGATACTGGAGGAACCAGACGCCGGTCGCTCGAGCAAGTTCGATCCCGATCTCGTAACGTCGACGGTTGTAAAGTCGGGCAACAACGAAAGAGATCCGTCGGCATTCGGAATAGTGCAACAGTATCAATTCTCGAGTTCTCTGCAACGAATGTCCGTGATAGCGCGCGAATCGGGCTCCAACGTTTACAAAGCTTACACGAAGGGCTCGCCCGAAATGATTCTCAGTCTAAGCAAACCGGAAACCGTCCCGAAAGACATTCTGTTCAGCTTAAGACGGTACACGGAACAAGGTTACCGCGTTATAGCTATGGGTCGCACAGAATTCGCTGAAGATAGCGCCAAGGTAAACGACGCGGTATTTTTTACTATTCGTTACTCGTTAATCATTACTAGACTGCGGACGTTTATGCATTTTCCAATTTTCGTAGACAATTTCTAATGGGAACAGCCTTTGTAGATCTAAAACAACTAAATATTGTACAAAATTCTATCGAATTTTATATTCTGACCTTTTTTGAATATTTTCATCTATCTATCTATCTACATATCTATCTATTATATATAAAATAGAAAAGTATGTGTGTATGTGTTTATCCCATCGATCTGATTCGGTGGGCCTGTCGCACGTGTTGTCCATCTGTCGGGTTTGAAGTTTTTCGGAGCGCGGTGGTTGTGAAAAATCGGCCGGTTCGGAGCTGATCCATGCGCGTTTTTTGTCTGCTATTACAACCTCTTCAGGTATACCGCCAGTGGTCGAGCACAACCCGCCCGGGGGTCCTAGTAAGCCATAAATGCGTAAAGATCCGCAGACTGATAATTATTATTACACTGCGGGTCTTCATGCAAAATAAAAAATTTCTACATCAATTGCAAAGAACAGGAGTCACCTCATATTACACACAGTTCAAACTAATATATTGATGTCTTTAAATCTTTTTTAATATGTTCACTGTGCTTTAAATTGTACGTACCTATTTTTGTCATAAATGCATAAAATCCGCAGTCTAATGAATCATGATTATATTATAGAAAATAGTACTAAACGATTCCCGTTTCGGGACAGATAACGAAGCTGCCCCGCGACGTGGTCGAACAGAACCTCGAGTTTCTGGGTTTGGTCATCATGGAAAACAGATTGAAAACGCCAACGAAAGCAATCATCGAGGAACTGAGGTCAGCCGACATGCACATTCTAATGATCACTGGTAAATGAGGCCGCGGCAATCGTTTATTATCCTATACTATCATGGAATACTATTTCTATACACTTGTGTATTATACATATGTATATTATAGTAGAAAGTGAAATGATCGATTTGCCTGTTGCATGCACCGTAATGAAACAAGTTGTTCCAGGGGATAATATCCAAACTGCTGTGAGCGTTGCAAAAGAATGTGGCATTTTGTCGCCGCAAGAGACTGTGATAGACGTCACTGTAGTTATGAAAGAAAACAAGATGCAACCAGAGATTTATTTTAATGCTCAGGAATTTCCTCCTAAACTGGTAATTCTGTTCGATCGCATCCGATCATTGTCCAAAATATATATATACATACGCGCTATAGTAATGTTTTCAATGGAAACGAAATAAGCGCGCATATTGATTCACTACTTGTTCGTATTTTTGCAGAATCCTCGCGACAAGAAACTTAGGATAACCGAGTTACGGGATATAGAACAATCTGTAAGCAGTAGTAATTATCGGTTCGCGTTGTCGGGCCAGTCGTGGCAGTTGTTGCGCGAACATTATCCGGACATTGTGCCGAGAATTTGTGTACGCGGTGCAATATTCGCCAGGATGACCAGCGATCAAAAGCAGCAATTGGTGTTGGAGCTGATGCAACTCGGTTATTACGTTGGTATGCGTCGAACCGTGGACACGCGACATGTCTACGCTTTTTAATTATTACTACATATGTACATAGAACGACCGACTGGAAACTCGAAACCGATGTTCATGTTTCGTAAACGTTCCAGCTATGTGCGGGGATGGTGCGAACGACTGCGGTGCTCTTCGAGCGGCGCACGCTGGCGTATCCTTGTCCGAGGCAGAATCTAGGTAACTTTTCAAATCCTTGTCCCCACGTCACGCGGGTTTGAAATTATGCCGAAAATCGAGTACAAACAATCCACTCCCGTCCATAAATTATTCAACAAAATGGTAATTAAAGAATACAAGCTCCCAGGTTGATTTGATTGTTTTATTTTGATTAGATGTAGCTGTTATACGATAATATTTATACTATTTGAATAAATATTGGCAAAAAGGGATTGAGAAATTGTAGGATGATTATGGACAGCTCTAGAAGCCAAATTGGAAAACAATTACTTGGAAAATATAAGAATGATAATTAAAATACATGTTCTCTATATTAGAAAAAATTACTAAGTACCATTTTTATATCATAATATAGATCCTTTAATAACAAAAGATCGTCTGCATCAAAATTTGAATAAGTGACTTATGGACGGGAGTGTATATCAAACAGAAAAGAAGAGGTTCTGAGTTGCTGCGCTCTCTCGCGTTACGGTCCAATCAAGTTCAACCAATGTCGAACCATTCAAGGCTACGTGTCGCGCATAACTCTTACGCTCTGCAATTACAAGTTCATTTTCCTTTCCGCTGCGACGGAAGACAGATTACGCGCATACACGTGTGCATCTGTGCAGGCCAATCTAGCGCAGAGGGTTACCAGTTACACTCTCGCCTTGTATACACCGTGTTTTACGTCGCGTCAACTGTTATGGTCATTTGTAGACAGCGGATTTTATGCATTTACAAAGAATTTAAAATTACTATTATATTCTTTTCAACCTATTAAATATATTAAGAAAGAAAATAAACTGTTTCACTCCAGTTTGTCGCAATTCAAGTACAGAATTTTTATCTTGCGTAAAGATCCGCTGTCTAGGCATTGTCGACGAGACCATAGATTCATATATTCGTGCTTATCGTATGCGTATTCGACGCACACAACGGCAGAATCGTTGCCGTCTCTGATCGCTTTCTATTTCGCTCCAATTATTAAATGACCCTGATCGTCGAAAGGGATAGTCGCGAACGTAATCTCCAATCGATATTTATTTTCTTTTTGTTTTGTTTGTTGTGTAGCGTTGCTAGTCCATTCACGTCGAAGGTACCCGACATTACTTGTGTTCCAAAGGTAATCAGGGAAGGTCGTGCCGCTTTGGTGACATCGTTTGGGATCTTCAAGTTCATGGTGATCTATTCTCTGACGGAGTTTCTGTCCGTGATAATCCTCTACTCCATCGACTCGAATCTGACGGATCTAGAGTTCTTGTTCATCGACATTTGTTTGGTCGTGAATTTCGCCTCGTTCTTCGGGAAAACGCGGGCGTACGAGAAAAAACTGGTGAAGAAACCTCCGATGACTAGTCTTTTAAGTTTCACCACGATCTTCTCTCTGATTGTACATATGCTGATTATGATCGTTTTTCAAGCATCAGCTTATCACGCGGTGCGTACTTTTTCTTGGTTCACTCCGTTCATTTACACAGGCAAATCGTACGCGTGCTACGAAAACTATTCCGTCTTTTGCGTCTCCATGTTCCAATACATAACTATGGCAGTGATATTTTCTCGCGGGAAACCGTATCGGAAAGCTATTTATACAAATATCACGTTCATAATTTCCCTTATTCTACTGACCATGATCTGTACATACATCACCGTCTATCCTGCCGAGTGGATAGTGAATTTGCTTGAATTACGCGTATCTCCGGCCTACGACTGGAAAATCATTATTTTGGCTCTTGCTTTAGTCAACTTTGTAGTTTGCATTTTCGTAGAAACGTTTTTAATAGAGTACATGATAGAGATGAAATTGAAGTCGAAGTTCTACAGGCCTGAGAAATCGAAGAAAGAGTACTTGAGGGTAGATCACGAGTTACAACGTGACTCGAGTTGGCCGAAACTCGACAGGGATCTGCCCGTTTTACCGTTAACGCCGAGCGTAGAAAATATTATCAACGTGCCGTACATGCAGGAGCAGCGTTACACGAACGGCACCGAGAACGTGAACGAAAAGATTTTGAACGTCAAAGAACAGTATCGCGCCATCGAGTCGAACAACGACGGAAAAGGTTTACACGGGTTCGATAATTCCGCGTTCGTTAACGACGAATCGCCGCGGAACGCGAACATGGTAACTAGATTTTGAGGCAGCACGTTTATCAATTGAGTATCGACGTCGGGCACCGGAACGAGATTACACCAGTATTTCTACACAAGTATTATTGAAATAATTATGAGACAACAATTTTTACTATGAAACGAACATTTCTCGTTACTTTGCGCCTGCTTTCGGCGAGCAAACGCGACATACTTTGTTCATTACTATCGAAACGTAGCGATTCGACTATCTTGACGATTGCATTCTGCAAAAATGTTTCTTTGAAATTTTCCTAATGCAAGAACGTATTCGTTTATTGACGAGGCAACATGTTGTTTCTTCCGAGTATTTCAACCATCAAACGTACGTGAGAATATCTTTATTTATTACGGGAAATATATGTTTCCTATTTAATAAAAAACTTGAGCGTCCAAGAAATAAAACAAATTACAGACCATGAGACGAGATTGTTTTTCATCTTCCGAGCCAATAATTTCGATCTTCTTAGCGTTTTCTGTAATAGGGACAGAAGCGTTAATTTGCGCAGGACTGTATTCGGGACACAATTATGAAAGTGGTCTGTCATATATTTCTTGTTTCGTGATATTTAAAAGAAAAGGAGATAGTAACATTAAATGAATTCCATATAATGTTGAAATTACAAACACTATCTAACGGTTCATTTTTGACAATATCGTAAAAAAAAATGATGTGATGTGAAATAACTGATATACTCATTTTTTTAATATTTTGACTTGGACCACTTTTATAATTACGGGCACATATATATTTGAAATTATATTCACCTATAATGTCATTCTGATTGGCCACGAGTTCTTTTTCAATCCAATCTCTGTAGCGAAGCACGACCTTGTTTATTATTCGTATCGTACTCTCGTGTATCCTAGGCTTCAAAAGAAGGCTAGGTAGAGTTGAAATGATTTCCTTGAATACGCGTTCCCTGCGATGGATTATTTGAGTTTAGAAGAGTCGTCGAAGAACCATGCTAAACAAAGAGCTTCTTAACAGTACAAATACAAACAATTACCTGTGCAGTTCGTGTAAAGTATGATCTAACATGATATCGCTAATGGCAGAGAACAGTTGTAATTGCATCTCTTTCTTCGATTGACTGCAACATGCGTTTACAACTGTTTGTAGAGTCTCGCTAAGATCGAGATTATTTTTGTACCAAATTTTACTGGCTTTTAAAAATAATGTTCTCAGCAACTTTATCAACTGGGGTAACACAATATTATGCGTACTTGACCAGTTCTCCAGTTTCTCTGTATAAACAGACAGAAATAGAGATAGAATCTATGTGTGAATTAAAGTACAATCGTGAACTCACCGTTTAAGTATTTGAGGACAGACGTAGAATAAGTTTTGCTTAATTTAGGTAGAATCTTATCGTCACTGTGTATAGCTGTAAACCATATGTAAATCTGGCAAAGTCCTAAATTATGTGGCAAACACGCGTCGAGCGATTCGTCGGCAGAGAAGTCTTCCTGACGTTTTCTGTTCCTTATGGAAACAAGAGAAATACCGGATGTACCTGATTTGTTGTAAGGAAATTTGGAGAGAAAATTTTTTACATAAACTTCCTCGAAATTACTTTTGAACCAATATTTCATGTTCACGTCGCATTCGACGTTTAATATGTCTATACACTCGATTATCAATTGCATGATTTCCACGGCGCTTTTCAATAATTCTAATGCCTCTGCACTTATCAGATGCGACGAACTGTCCATGTTTATATCATCCGGACACACTTCGATCCAGCTGTCGTATATAAGAGGCATTAACGCTTCGACGTACTTCATAAGTTCCTCTGCGTCCAAAGCTTTTTCAACGGAGCTTTCCTTTACATTGTCTCGCTGTTCAAAATCAATTTCGCAATTCTCGAAAAACGTATTTACATAAACGGGAAGGTATCTAGTATGCTTATTTACATGCACGACTCGCGCGGCAGCGTTCGAGCTGACCGTTTGTTGCGATTTATAAAAACTAACGATGGAACTGAACATTGTAGCCAGTCTTTCCAACACCTTTATCCTCCACTTTACATTAGTGTTCTTTGTGTTCAACGTTGTTGTTAACTGCCTCCCAGGCTTCATTTCGGTATGTAATCTACAGATCATGTCCAAAAAATTTGGTAGGACCTTTTTACTATTCTTTGCCAAGACGATACTACAGTTTTGAACAAGTATGTCTAAAAGAAGCAAAGCATCCTCCTTAATACGAGGATCTATATGTGTCATGGCGCATCTCAAATATGAAATCAGAACGTCGCAGTGTGGATTCAGTTGACTGTTGGACACTGGACCGAGAATTAAACTTAAAACTTTGAAAGAATCGTGCCTTATGCTTCTTTCTTTGTCGAGAGACAATGCGCAGATGCCATGCAACAGAGACCCAAATTGTAAATTTAACAAATCCAAAGAATGTTTGGATAAGATGTCTTTCAATTCCCTTATGGCTTCCTGTCGAACCGTCAAATTATGGTGTTGAAGGCGCGATAGCAAGTCCTGAAAGATATGGTAACATTCTCTTGAAGAGATCCATTTGTTTAAAACAAACAATAATATTTAGACACTGGATTTTATGCATTTATGACAAAAATGAGTAGGTGCATTTTGGAACAGTAAAAATATTAGAAGAATTTAAAGATACTGTTATATTATTTGCAACCTCTATTAAACATATTATGAAAGAAAATAAGTTTCTATTTTACTCCAGGTTGTTGAAATTCAGGTGGAAAATTTTTATTCTGCATAAAGAGAGAGAGAGAGAGAGAGAGAGAGAGAGAGAGAGAGAGAGAGAGAGAGATCCACTGTCTAATAATATTCTATATAATATTACCTTAACATTAAGCTTTCTTTTACTAAGAATTTCTGTGTCATCGCGTTGCTTTAACTGTTCGCGTATCACAATCTTCTTAACTTTGAACGTGGCATCCGTAACGTTCAATCCCTTCGGTAACTGCTTTGCTTTCTTCGCTTTCAATTTCACTTTCGCCTTTTCAGACTTTAAGTGTTTTAAATGTTTGTGGCCCTTTCCCATGGTTTACATCAAAGCATCCTGCGAAATATTAGGTTAAACCAAACACGTAAGTATTTATTTATGTACTTATACTTACGAATCATACGAGTTTTTCTTATAATTTCGTAATAAAATACCCAACGGTACACCTAAAACATGCGTGACTTATGTTACAATAATAAGGAAATACATACTGTGTGTACTGTATATATTTATTTATGTATTCCCATTTACTCCGCCTCGACAGTCATAGAAGTAAGGTTATGTACCCACGCGGTGTAGATCGTAGATCGTCAGATGTCATGTGTGCAAGAGCAGAAAGCAGAAAGTCTCTACTGAGCTGTCATACTGTTTAGAAGTCATAATAAGTCTGAGCCTCCTGAACAGTGATATACCTAATATGTAAGTAGGTAATAATGGATAATTTCTTATATTTGAAAAAATGGGGAACACACGTAATTTGCGAACGCGTATTACAATCTTTATTTGTACAAATAAACTAAATGTACCTTGTTCGGTATTTTTGTCAAATCATTCTACATATACTACAAGGTTAGATTAATATTTCAAACGTGTTTGCGGTGTTTCGGTATTACAAATACGTCGATCCAATTGTAATTGGATTGGAAATGTGTATATTTATATGTGGTATGACAATAGTACATTTTTTAGCAGTAGCCGCTAAAAATATCAAATGTTTTGATTTTTTTCCTGTTGCAAAGAAATTACCGTATCAGCATTAATGTTCTCTGAACAAATCTTTCCGATATCTCACTGCAAAACCATTTTATTTCTTCGAAGAGAGTAGTATACTATATGATAACAATGATATAATAATAATATATAAATGTAATAAATAATGATAATCATATAAATTGCAACAAAGCTTATATAATGATATTGTGATAAGATATAAGATACAATGTCGGGGTAGAGATAAGGTTTAGTGTGACACAAATGTTTAATTATAATAACAATGACATGTAGAAGTGTTTAGGATAACTAAATAATAAGTTCTGTATAATTTTTCAGTTGACGAAGTTTAACATAATACGACAATGCTATTAGACTGATAAGGAAAATAGCGAATTGATAGTTGTGCATTCTAATTGAAGAGCAAGGAACAGACAATTCAAAATGAATACCACATTAACTTATTGTCCTCCGAACATAACGTTCACCGAAATCTGGGTAGATCATGGAATGTCGAAATGTTTCATGGACACAGTTAATACTATCGTGATCTCGTTGTATCTGTTGATTTTTGGTACTATACAACTTTGGATGTACCGTAAATATGGAACGGAAACTCCTATGTCCTTGTTACCCAGAAATAAACTGTACACTCTACAGAAAGTACTTTTGTACTTTATTCCAATACTTAGCATACTGAGAATAATCTTCCAAGGTACAATTTTAGATGATAAAAAAGTTTATGGTTATATGGTAAGTGAATTATACGTAGCACGTGTATGTGTAGATATTACTTAAGAGGATAATCTCGTTTCCAGGAACGCAAGGGTGCGGGATATGCCCTCTCATTTCTCGATCACAAAAAAATGGGATTTTTCAGTAGTCAAAAGCGCTAGACAAACGATCAAGCTAGGCCAAAATTGCCCCCAAATTTCCTATTTTTACACGTTTACGAGGCGTAATTTGCATTATTCGAAAGCATAAAGCTGCAACAGTTACATCTTCGGCCTAACTTAATCTTTTATCCAGCACTTTTGACTACTGAAAAACCTTGCAATCCTGGAAACAGGTCTACCCTATTAATCGTTAAATGCTCCATAATCTTAATGCTTTTAGATCCTCGCAACAGTTTTGACTGTAATCATCTATCCATACTCCGTCTACATATTAAAGATAGAGAGGCACAAACTGCTACCTGGCGTACCACCACGTGGTCATGGCATCGTCTTATTGGGCTTTTGGACCTTGGCATTTGTTGTTGAAAACCTCGTTTTTGTTAACATTGAGAAACTCGAATGGTGGTTTCATCTAAACACGTAAGGTTCACTGAACGACGCTGAAACAGAAGTACTCTGTGTACTCGAGCATTACGCATACTAATATATTTTCAATGTATACACTCATGCTATTTGCAGATTGACCGACCAAATCGAGATGGCACTGTTCGTTCTGCGTTATGTCAGCAGCCTGGCTATCTTCGCCTTAGGACTGAAAGCCCCAGGGCTGACTGGTAATTCGGATCCAGATTATCATACTTTACCAGATGGTCCAACTACACGGCCAAGATATTATCAAGGTGTAAGTCACAGTAATATTTAGTACTAAATATAATGAATAAACAGCAGATCTTTATGCAAAATAAAAATTTTCTATCTGATTTGTAACCAACTGGAGTGAAATAGAAATTTATTTTTTTTCTTAATATGTTTAATAGGTTGAAAATAATATAACAGTGTTTTTAAATTCTTCTAATGTTTTCACTGTTTCCGACTCATTTTTGTCATAAATGCATAGAATCCGCTGTCTAATAATGAAGTATACTTAATAATACGATGATTTTACAGAGACCCGACGATAATAGTTCAGCATGGAAAAATGCCTGGTATAAGGTGAAAGTTTTAGCGCCATTTTTATGGCCTAAGAAGAGCTCGATGCTTCAACTGAGGGTTATTTTCTGTTTTGCATTACTTATATCTGGACGTTTGATAAATCTATATGTTCCAATTTATAATAAGAAGATCGTGGACAGCCTTACTGGCGATTCTGGAACGTTCAGGTGCATAACGTCTTTCGATGAATCCTTCAAATGTACATGGAAATTGCATTCATAAAATATTTAATCTTCGTAATAGATGGGACCTCGTATTAATATACGTGGCATTCAAATTTTTACAAGGGGGAGGTACAGGTGGCATGGGAGTATTGAATAATGCCAGATCGTTCTTATGGATTCGAATACAACAGTATACTACCAGAGAAATTGAAGTGGAGTTGTTCAGGTAATCGCGGAACATCCTTCTCTCAAATCTGCTCGATTCAAGCCACATTCGCATTGTATTCTTATAGAAAGTATATTTTTATAGACATTTACATAGTTTGAGTTTACGCTGGCATCTTGGAAGGAAAACGGGAGAAATATTGAAAGCTATGGATCGTGGTACCGACTCTATAAACAATCTCCTCAATTACGTTCTCTTTTCCATTATACCGACAATCGTCGACATTCTCGTGGCCGTTATATTTTTCATAAGCGCGTTCAACCAATGGTTCGGATTAATCGTATTCGTGACTATGGCCCTCTATATAGGTAAGCGCATCATTATATGTAGTATACTATACAAGTATAGTAGAAACAGTACACTTTATACAATATATGTTTGTTAGCCGCAACAATCATGGTTACCGAGTGGCGTACAAAGTTCCAAAGGCGAATGAACTTGGCAGACAACGCTCAGAGAGCTCAAAGCGTTGACAGTCTACTTAATTTCGAGACGGTCAAGTACTATGGAGCAGAAATGTATGAAGTGGATAGTTTTAGGGAAACGATAGTAACGTTCCAGACAGAAGAATGGAAGTCCTTGGTTACGTTAAATATTTTAAATACATTGCAAAATGTAGTTGTTTGCAGCGGTCTACTAGCTGGATCTCTACTTTGTTTACACATGGTCAGAACGCGCATAATGCTTTTCATACTTTTCATTCCAACTTGAACAAAATTGATCAGACACGAATAACAAATCGACTGTTTTCAGATTGTAGCCAAACAAGGTTTAACAGTCGGTGATTACGTTTTGTTCGCGAGTTACATCATTCAACTTTACATGCCGTTAAATTGGTTTGGGACATATTACCGGTAAACATCGATTCGATCTCTCTCGTTGAATTCTGTCGTACTGTTCGCTTGAAAGTGATTTATCTTTTACAGTGCGATACAAAAGAATTTCATCGACATGGAGAATATGTTTGACCTTCTACGGGAAGAGCAGGAAGTAATCGATGCACCAGGTGCTGGACCATTGATAGTGGAGAGTGGTCAGGTGGAATTTTCGAACGTGGCATTTGGTTACAGTCCCGAGAAAATAATTTTAAAGAATGTTAGCTTCGTTGTTCCGCCAGGGAAAAGCGTTGCTCTGGTTGGACCATCCGGAGCTGGAAAATCGACTATAATACGATTGCTGTTCAGGTTCTACGATGTAGAACAAGGTGCGATTCTGATCGACGGTCAGAATATCAAAACGGTTAAGCAGGATTCGTTGAGACGCGCGATAGGTGTTGTGCCTCAAGACACAGTATTATTCAACAACACTATAAAATATAATATTCGATACGGTCGTATCGAGGCTGTAGACGCGGACATAATCGCGGCAGCTCAAAATGCAGATATCCACGAACGCATTCTCTCGTTTCCAAGTGGTTACGAAACGCAGGTATGTGTTACTTTTTGTTGAGCCGTGCCTGTATTCGATTCAGAGATTATTTGCAATTGTTGAACGACATTGTTTCATTTGAAATGCTTAGGTTGGCGAAAGGGGTCTTCGCTTGAGCGGCGGAGAGAAACAACGCATCGCTATCGCGCGAACAATATTGAAAGAACCAGTAGTTGTACTTTTAGACGAAGCAACGAGCGCGCTCGACACTCATACGGAGCGTAATATTCAAGCGGCGTTGAGAAAAGTGTGCGCGAATCGAACAACCATCATCATAGCGCATAGATTGTCAACGATTATACACGTTGACGAAATTCTTGTCTTGAAGGACGGAGAAATCGTAGAAAGAGGCAAACACGAGGAGCTTATTTCTCACAACGGAATGTATCATTCCATGTGGCACGCGCAGTTACAAAACGATCAAGATGTTGCCGGCTCGTCGAATGGCGGCGTTCAACCAGAGCCCGATGTATCAACATCTTAGACACTTTGAGGGGAAGAGAAAACAGAAATTTCATTCGTTAACATATTCCTCTTTAATAAGAGAAAGCGTGTACGTGTTTCTAGAGAACGACAAGAATCTACCCTTGTTACGTTGTGAATAATTACTTATTCACGAAAAACAAATTATGAATTTTTAGAACGGAGTAATACTGTTCTGTTTAGTTTCTATTTTCTTCACTTGTACCTATAAGAATAAAAATGTGATAGTAATTAGTCTTACGATCCCAATTAAAGACTAGCATGTTTTGCATTAATATTTTTCAGAATAAACGAAATATTTCATAAGAAAAGCTGAACTTTTTTATGGAATAGATTTAGTAAGAAAAACATGTACACATGATGCTTGCGAAACCTTTACTTTTCTACGATGTATACCGTTAGCTTTGTACAAGAAATTCTACAAAACATTTTATGAAAGTTGTACACAATATTTGTTAGTTCAGCGAATGGATATTAGAAATTCCTAGCCTTCTGGTTCTGCTGCTGCTGTCACAGTTCTACTTGCGTATGCCCCGTCAGGTACCCAGCCTGATTCATCAATAGGATCTGTTACGGTCTCCTCTTGCGCTCCCCAGTAGTAATAGCTTGCAAAACCCATCCATGTAATAAAGTACAACGTCTAGTATAACAAGAATAATGGGTAAAGTAAATTTTTCAGGATAACATGAAACCAACAATTTCTTCCAATAAAGATAGATGTATTACTTTGAAAATATCTTGTTTGCCCATGATCACAAGTAACGGCTGTTAGCTCGAATTTAATAAAAATGTTATTAATCAGTTTACTCTTGCATAATTTAAAGTAGTCTTGCAGCGTAAATCTAAATCTTGGCCCCCTAGTTGTACATTTTTCCTTATATCAAGAATTTAGCTTAATTAATGTGAGCAACATCTTCGACAAGATTGTTTTGCAAACGACAGCAAACAGCTGATAGCCGAATATGTATCTAACAATCTAACTTGATCTGAGTTTCATGGTGACATATGTATGTCCGTCCATGTCCGTCTGTCCGTGACGTGTATACATAGAAATGTTTGCACGACGATAGAGAGAAAAACGCGTCGCTGTTATTATTAATTTATTTCTTTTTATTATGCGTGACAGAAAATGAATAGTCTTGGTTTAAGTTTAATTTTAAAAATGGGCTGTATATGCTCGAAAGAAACTGTCACAGTAAATTCAAGAAATTATACGGTTCGTGAACATCTTGGTGAAGGGCAAGTTTCACATGAAACATACATTCATCGATTATCATAATAGTAATCGTTCGATTTCATTTCGAAAATTATTCTTTAACTCGATCATATATTTCGTAATACGTCTTTTCGGTTAAGTTTTATACGATCCCAATTAACCTAATCCGTTCCTTTTGTATGGTAATATTGACGAGCTACACATACAATTAGATCCCGCTGTTAATTAAACTTTCATCTACTTACTTGCAGTGGATTCAGTACTGTACTTTTAGCCGAGGATACAGAAACGCATAAAAAGTATGCCATCAAAAAGATCATCTGCCATGGTTTGGAAGATCAGAGACTCGCTGCGAAAGAGATAGAATACCATAATCTTGTGAAACATCCGAATGTAATAGAATGTATAGATTCTACTTACAAAGGGATCGCGGATCCAGTTATTAATGCTACCAGTGAAGTATTAATCGTGTTACCCTATTATCATGTACGTTTTATACTTTACAAATCGCTCGCACCAATATTTTTGCACTATTTTTCTATTTTTTATTTTTATTTTTGTTCACAGAGAGGTACACTTGGACACGAGTTGGAAAGACGAATGAAAAATAAGGATTACATGAGTTCGCTGGATATTTTAAATATTTTTTTACAAATATGCGAAGGTGTGAAAGCATTTCATGAAGCAAAACCGGATCCTCTTGCTCACAGGGATCTAAAGACTGCGAACATAGTTCTAGGCGATGGAAGTACACCGATTATAATGGATTTAGGTAAAATATCTTAGACTTTAGTTACTCGCACCTCGATTTGTGCAAAATTAAGTAAAAGTAAGCAAAAAAGTAAGTTAGGTCTCTGTTAACATTTTTTGACTCTATGCGAGTAACTAACGGTTAATTGTTTTGCTTGTTTGGTATCGCTTGTTTCAGGTTCTGTAGCACCAGCCAGAGTGATAGTTTCTGGGTCGCAAGCAGCTCAAACATTGCAAGATATAGCAGCCGAAAGATGTTCGATGCCATACAGAGCACCAGAATTATTTAATGTGGAGAGTTATTGTATGGTAGACGAACGAACGGATATTTGGGTACTTTATATCGATAGAGTTTGTTAGATTTATCTAATTTCTTTTCACTAAAATCTGTAAAATACTTCTCCAGTCTCTAGGCTGTATACTTTATGCGTTGTGCTACTTCAAATCACCCTTTGACGCTGTTTACGAAAGGGGAGATAGCGTGGCACTAGCAGTGATGAGCGCAAATATTACATTCCCGGAGGATGCTCCCTATCACGAGGTTCATAAACAATACGTATTTTTTTCTACTGGTGTAACAATAATCTGATTATCCAATCTAATGTTCGAATTGAAAATTTTACAGGACTTGCAAAATCTGATTTTATCGATGTTGAAGGTGAACCCAATGGAACGTCCTTACATATACAGCGTTATAGAAAGTGTCCACGATCTTATCGCTAAGCTGGAGAATAGAGCATAACTGTATTGGGAACAGTAATATAACTGTTTATTGTTCCAAAAATTAGATATAGACAATTTTTTATACTTCTTTCAAATGTCCATTACAGTGAAAAGCGCAAGTCGCATAATATTATAAATGCAATAATATATGTTGGTAGATTTTTTACCAAACACTCGAAATAGTTACATTATTTCAAAATATCGTCTGAAACGGATAGGAAGAAAATGTTTGCAATAATAAACTCTTGTATATGGATTTTCCATGGACGTTTGATACTTCTGGCTTGAAACTGAATTTCAAATATGAAACAATCTTTTTATCGATATTGTTGGAAGTGTAGATATTGTGAAAAGTATTTTAAACGCGTAACTCGCAATATACAAAAGGATTGAATAAAATATCTTTCACTTTATGTCCGCCTTTTGCATTAATTAACATTTATAAAAAGATGTACTATGACCATTTTTTCAAGTTGGGTAGCACTATGTTCAAATCTGCAAATGTATAATTTTTTGTACTTGATCAGCTATTGAAATCTACAAATGTATAATAGGATGGATAATTTGTTATACTTGCATCAGTTACATGCATTAGACTGTAGATCTTTATGCATTTACAACAAAATTGAGTAGATGAAATTCAAAATTGTTGGAAAATTTGAAAAATTGAAGATGTCAATATACATAGTATGTATATCAAAATCATATGATATGATTCCTCTACTATTAAAACTGAGAAATAACATTCAATTTAGTTTTTATTTACTGCAATCGATACAGACAATTTTTATTTTGCATAAAGATCCGCAGTCTAAATAGTTATTATTATTAACGATATCTCGTGAATTATATCATCTACAGAATTTTCGAAATCGAACGCATAAGTACATTTGATCGAAAATTCACGTGCAGGTAACGGTTGCAAGAATCATACGATGTGACGTATAGCAGCTATTACGTCACGTTATAATATATCGCGATGGTCCGATAATGCACGATAATGTCCGAACTCCGAACACAATTCGCAAACTATTTACCTGCTATACGTAACTGTTTTATGATAAACGCTCGTTATTGCGCCGCTTTACAAGAATTTGATTTGATCGCTTAAACAGTTACCGCAGGGAAAATGCATCGATAATCTTTACATAAGCCGCACTTCACTCCGGTGAATGTCTTTCAACCTAAGAATGTAAAGTAGTTTTTTTCTCTGAGTAGTTATAAAAGTCCGCTTCTTTCCTGTTCAGACGTACATGAACTGGAGGGATTTACATATAATAAGTATCTCACAACATTCTCGTATCAACGCAGCGTACACACCATACGAATCGTAAGTCCTTCTCTTCAACGTTTAAATACATGTGCTTATCCACATAAGCAACAAGTTAACCTTTTATCGGTTCCGAGAATATTTCTTTTTTCCTCATAAATATATATATTCTCTTTCCCTCTTTAATGATAACTCAACTAGAACCTTATTATTTCACGTTATTCGTTTCACACATACGAAATAATTGATACAACGAATTATACATACATACATGTACATATACACACATATACTTATATACATATATGTATGTATGAATGGTATAGCAGAGAGAGAGAGAGAGAGAGAGAGAGAGAGAGAGAGAGAGAGAGAGAGAGAGAGAGAGC
>CM052313.1:29834881-29881486 GCA_028455605.1 Lasioglossum malachurum
GAGAGAGAGAGAGAGAGAGAGAGAGAGAGAGGGAGGGAGGGAGGGAGGGAGGGAGGGAAAGAGTCCATCGTATCGGTCAAGTACATGTTAGACAAACTTAACCTCGACCACTAAATTTCGTTAACCTCGAGAAATTCTGTTTAACGAGTAAATATGTGTATTATAGGTGTAAATACGTAACGTGTTATTTCTTTAGCGCTGCTATTTCTATTGCATCACTTACATGTTGCGCGTTATCAGGATTTATCAATTATTAATAACGCTTACTTTGATCTAACTGTGAGAAAATAGTACTCAACTGTGCTCTCTTCTTTTGTGTGCAAAAATTCGTATAATATGATATCGCATTTGAACGCGAACGCTTGAATAACGCATTCGCTAAATTTTCTTCATATCACGTATCAAATAATAAATGGATTCATCCGTGGTTTTATTTTCTAAGTGCATGTATGTTTAACCGGGAGACAAAGTACACGAGGATTCTACATACATATTACGATACTACTCTGTCATGACATAGCAAATGCTAATTTTTTGCGCAATAAATCCCACCTCATCCTACACCTTCCTTACATATTTAGACGACTTGAAAAACGCGGCAAACATTTATCAGGATAAAAAAAAGATCAATAATTAGTCTTTTTACATAATTTATGCATATCTTTGTCGGATCAAAGTTCAGGTCAAGTCCTGAGGAAACGTGTACCAAATATCTGTAACTCTGATAAATTTTGGTCGAACACATTGAAATAGATCGAGATCACGAAAGTCGAGCATTTCGATTTTGTTTCCTTGATTTTGTTTCATTGGACAAAACGAAAAAATTTTGATTGTTACGTAAATTTCGTGTTTTCTAACCGCAGTATTCGCATTGCTGTTATTAGAGAATTCGAACCCAGCTCTTCTGTTGAAAAAGGTCAAGGTTGCACTTGAACGAAAGAAGATGCTTACAAGAAGTGGAAAGATAAGTGGAGATTTTCCATGAAGCTATTGTTGCCTAATTTGAGCTAATTCCTGTCGAGTTCAAAAATCATTTTCATTAAATACTAATTTCATCGCACAATAAAGAAATACAATGGTACAGTTTATTGAATTATTTAACAAGTTAATTGACGCTAATCGCTTTGAGAAGCGCTGCATTATACCTACCGTTCAGAATCGTAACGATCGTAAAGTGTCGTGAATTGACCATTTATACTTATACGATAGTATACTATTTACACTGTTACACCTGTCAGTGTCCTCGTAAAAAATCACAAAATATTTTAGGAAATACAAGATATTTTCTATTCAAATGTTCGATCGTATTGCCTATTTTATACAGATTCTGTCCTCCGACCATTTCGCTGAGATATTCGGAATAGAATATATTTGGATATCGTACTTTATCCGATAACATAATCAATAACGAAAGAGTTTGAAAACCTTTACTCTGTCCACGTGTTAGGCGAAGATCGTATTATAGTCACGTGATCGCGATCCTCGTACGATCCTCTAAACTTGTACGATGTCGTTCGATATCAATAATCAGTTAGTGCTATCTATAAACGCCTGGCAAATATTATTATATGTTGTATCTATGTGCATACATATACATATATGTTCGCGAAATATCATTACATCTCATATTTATCAGTGTATTGTAGTGTGAAACTTTCTTCCATATACATATATATGTATGGCTGTGAATGTATTAGAGGAAAATTCGAAAAGTTCGAATATGCCGAATGTATAAACGTATGTCATTTATTTCGAATTGTACGAACTGAACAAAATTGAAATGATTGAAAGATTAGAAACATTACATATAAATACATTATAGTAGGCATGTAATATATGATAATTCCAAAAATTTGGAATACGCGAAATCCACCGACATGCCGAATGCAATTAGAAAATGTAAATATGTTGTTTATTTCGAATTGTACGAAATTAAAACGATCGAAAAGCTTAGAAACGTTAAAAACAACGTGCGTTTTCGTATAGAATTTTTTAAAATGTAAAGCGTATAGCTGTGGGAAGAATAATGAAAATAATAGGTTAAAATAACCGACCGTGAGAAAAAAAAAGTACGGAATCGTACGATATCTCAAGATATCGTGAGCTCTTGGCATTACATACTTGATACTTATGCGCATGGTGTCACTTTGAACGTTCAGTTAACCGCTAGCAGCAGTGTGGGGCGGACGTTTCCCGGTATTTCCTGTTCCACAAGTCTCGTAGGTTAGGAAATATACCCGTGTGAAGGTTAAGGTCGTCCCCTCTTGTATTGTATCCACCAATTTTACTATCGAAATATCGGATTTTGTTAAGTGAGTGGTTGTGTTCTTGTCTCTCGTTTCGAATATCGATTCGTATTTCCAGTTTCTTGTGAGCCAAGCAAATTGTTCGCGCGTGTCCGAGATTCCAAAAACTTGAAACGAAACTATTCCCTTCAATTTTTTACTTATGTATATCTATGTATGCATGTATGTATACGTATCTATTCTATTGAGGATAGTTTTTACACATTTTATCATGGCCAGCAATAGGAAAGAACGAACAAAAATCAAACAGGATTACGTGAACGACCACGTTTCAAAGTAGATACTAGCTGAAGTTCGAGTGAAAGTATATGTTCGCTTTACAAGCATCACAAATTTCTCTTCTGAACAACTGAAAGAAATTCTATGACGCGACATCTTGTAACTTTATATTTCAATTGAAATTGTTGCGTCTCACGTACGAATTTCATTTTGAATTATAATTGAGTGTCAGTTCCCGATTGACACTAAAATTGGGAATTGCCAGTAAAATTCTTGGTACACAGATTCTGTACGTAAATACGTTTCCAAAGTGTTTGTCTGTTACAACGGCTCGAAAAACTATCGTAAATTGTAATTTAACTGGTCAATATCATCGTAACGTTACAGTAGAAAAATCTCAAGGACAAACAATGATTTTATTGGCACGATCGCGTCGGTCGGTAATCTGTATTTGTCGAGAATTTAATGTTAGAATTTAAAGTACACTTTACCACGAAACATGTACATGAGATGCAAATATATAAATGCGCATGTGTTACAAATCGTATGCACAGCGGTTGTATAACTCGCAGAAAAATGCATGTGCTATTCAAATGACAAATAACGTCAACTAAAAGAATAATGTATGTAGTACGACGCATGATTTAGGGAAAGAACAAAAACAGGTTAAATCATTCAACAGATTTTATCGACGTTCGAGTAGGAATTATTCGTTGGCGTTCGTGGATCTAAATAGGAATGTTATCGAATTGAATAGACTCGATTCGGTGAACGGTTTAACTCTGTTATTTATTTGAATTTCGGTCGGATCGGTTGTTGTGTCCGTTCGACACTGGAATGCGGTCGGTCAACTTTTGCTTGAAACAGTTCACTGTAATCTCGAGGATTTTCGAAGCCGACATCAGCTTATTCTTTTTTATATATACTTAATTTTAAACAACGACGCAAACGAACAATAGACGCATTTTCTCGATCTCGTACAGAAATTTTTCGGAATATTTGTGTTTCTTATGCCTGAATTAGCCCTTAGCACTTTAAAAATTGCTGTACAATTATTTAAAATATATTGTATACATTATTAAATATGTTGATATCTAATCAGTAAACTGCGGAAGTTTATGCAATTTGCAATTTTTAAGAAGGGGGAACCAAATGAAATATTGTTTTCAGTGGTAGTAACCTTTATAGATCTGAGATATATCAAGATTTGAAGAAAATTTCAGAAGCCATAAATGCACAAGGATCCGCAGTCTACTAATCAGTTACTGAATCTTTAATTATTAAAAAATCATATAGAATGGAACAATTCTAGCTAGGAAGCAATGTTTCATTTTCGAGTTAAAACAGCTCCATTTGCGAGTTAAAACAGCTCCATTTGCGAGTTAAAACAGCTCCATTTGCAGAGAGCTAGCATTCATCGGTGAAAAATAATCATAAACATTTATTTTCAGGAATTTAAAAAATGTCGGCGAAAGCAATTCGCGAGGCAACAGGGAAGGATTTAATCAACCGTAAACTTCCTTCTGGCACCGACGCGGTACAATGTAGATTCGTGACCATCACCGAAGATACAAATTGGTCAGATGTGTTAAACAGCAATCCGTGGCTGAAGTCGGAGAGCCTGGTCGTGAAGCCCGATCAACTGATCAAACGACGCGGCAAGCTCGGCTTGATTAAAGTAAACGTGGACTGGTCTACAGCGAAGCAATGGATCGCAGACAGAATGAACAAGGACCAACAAATTGGCAAAACAACTGGAAAACTTAGAACGTTTATCATCGAACCTTTTGTTCCA
This sequence comes from Lasioglossum malachurum, assembly GCA_028455605.1. Taxonomy (NCBI): domain Eukaryota; kingdom Metazoa; phylum Arthropoda; class Insecta; order Hymenoptera; family Halictidae; genus Lasioglossum; species Lasioglossum malachurum. The sequence goes on from CM052313.1 coordinate 29,839,202, forward strand.
CATAAACAGGTAACCTCTTGTCGTTACTGTGACATTGTAACACAGGATACCATAGTTAATCGTGATCTATCGTGAACCATAGGAAGAGGAAGCTTACGTTTGTATCTACTCTCACCGGAAAGGAGATACTATTCTGTTCCACCACGAAGGCGGAGTTGATATCGGAGATGTCGACGCGAAAGCTTTGAAGCTAGACATACCTGTTGGAGAAGGGTTACCGGATCAGGCTACATTAATGAAGAATCTGTTAACGCACGTAGCAAATGATAAAAAAGAGTAGGTTCTAAAAAATATAATGTTGCATCATAAATTTGGAGCATATAAATTAAACAATTATTTTCTTTTCAGAACTATTGCCAAATTTATAGAATCTCTGTACAAGCTTTACGTTAATTTGTACTTCACATACTTGGAAATAAATCCATTGGTAGTAACGGACAATGGAATTTACATACTGGATCTTGCTGCGAAGCTGGACACGACCGCTGACTTTGTGTGCAGACCAGATTGGGGAGAAATCGATTATCCACCACCGTTTGGACGGGATGCCTACACAGAAGAAGCCTATATCGCTGATCTAGACGCGAAATCCGGAGCTAGCTTAAAACTAACCATTCTTAATCCAGCTGGTCGGATATGGACAATGGTTGCTGGCGGTGGTCAGTAGAAGCGCACAGCAGTATCATTTACGTGATTAATCTGGTTCATTCTAACCGAATTGTGATTGTCAAGTCGATGCCTCTTTCACGGGACTGATCCGACACCTGCCTATCTTATATTTACAACATATTCTTTTTTTAGGAGCGTCCGTCATTTATTCAGACACGATTTGTGATTTGGGAGCTTCGACCGAGCTTGCTAATTACGGTGAATACTCCGGTGCACCCAGCGAGCAGCAAACTTACGATTACGCGAAAACTATATTGAGTCTGATGACAAAGGAAAAGCGCAAAGAGGGCAAAGTATTGATAATCGGTGGCGGTATTGCAAACTTTACGAACGTAGCCGCGACCTTCAAAGGTATCGTTAAGGCATTGCAAGAGTATCAGCCGAAGCTTGTGGAACACAATATTCAGATATTCGTGCGAAGAGCAGGACCTAACTATCAAGAGGGACTGAGGTAGGACACGTAGAATTATTCAGAACTGTGTTCACTTACTGACCGATCACGAATTTCAGAATTATACGGGAAGTTGGTAGAAGACTGGGAATTCCTGTTTACGTATTCGGACCTGAAACTCACATGACGGCCATATGTGCAATGGCATTAGGCAAGAAGCCGATCCCCGATCCGGAGACTCAAGAATTTTCCACCGCAAATTTTTTGCTACCCTCTGGACAGGATGTCGGGCCCGCAGCTCCTTCGAAAAGTACTTCTTGTTCACCTACCAAACAACCGAAATTAAAAGCGAGCGAGTCCGTTGATGGATCCGCGAACAAACAACTTTTCAGTAGTAAAACTAGGGCCATCATTTGGGGGATGCAAACCAGAGCCGTTCAAAGTATGCTAGACTTCGACTTTGTCTGTCGTAGATCTGAACCGTCTGTAGCCGCTATCGTGTATCCTTTCACGGGTGATCATAAGCAAAAATTTTACTGGGGCCACAAAGAGGTACTTGCTTATTTTATCGTCTTAAACTAGAGATCGGCAAGAAGAGCTCATTTTGGCCGATTTTCAATGGATATGCCCCCTCATTGTTTAAATGTTGTTGTCTTAAAATAAAATTAAAAATTGTTAATTTATTACTTATTTGGTAGTTTGTCAGATAACTAAAATCACCGATGTATCTGATTGTAAATTTCTCTGTATTTCTTGATATTTATTCATCATATTATGAATAATTTCAAGAAATACAGAGAAATTTATAACCGAACATATCAATTTTAAATTTTAAGACAAAAAGAGCACTTATTGTCGACCTCTGCCTTAAACGGTCGTCGACTTCATATTGGTGAATAACCACTAAACCGTGTCGTTTTGCGAATGTTGAATATAGGTGTTGATCCCAGTTTACAAGCAAATGAAAGACGCGATGACTAAACACACGGACGCCGATGTTATGGTCACGTTCGCGTCTTTAAGATCCGCTTACGAGAGCGCGGTCGAAACTATGCAATTCCCTCAAATCAGAACGATCGCTATTATCGCCGAAGGCATACCCGAAAACATGACGAGAAAACTAATTCTGATGGCACAACAAAAAGGTGTTACCATTATCGGTCCTGCTACCGTAGGTGGTGTGAAGCCTGGTTGCTTCAAGATCGGTAATACCGGAGGAATGATGGATAATATACTTCATAGCAAACTCTACAGACCTGGCAGCGTGGCGTATGTTTCACGTTCCGGTGGTATGTCGAACGAATTGAACAATATCATTTCCAAAGCATCGAACGGAGTGCTGGAGGGAGTTGCGATCGGAGGAGACCGTTACCCAGGAACTACTTTTATGAATCATATAATGCGCTACCAAGAAAACCCAGAAGTAAAGCTGATAGTTCTGTTGGGCGAAGTCGGCGGTGTGGAAGAGTACGAAGTATGCGAAGCACTCAAGACCAAGAGAATTACGAAGCCATTGATCGCCTGGTGTATCGGCACCTGTGCCAGCATGTTCAATTCCGAGGTTCAGTTCGGCCATGCTGGATCAATAGCGCACAGTAACTTGGAAACAGCCTCCGCTAAGAACGCTGCGTTGAAAGCTGCCGGCGCGTACGTGCCCGACAGTTTCGACACGCTCGGAGAACTGATGCACACTGTTTATGAGAAACTTGTCAAAGGAGGAGCGATTGTTCCTGAGCCGGAACTTCCGCCGCCGACCGTTCCTATGGATTACAATTGGGCCAGGGTAATGCATATAATACTCGATAGTTGTCCCATTCTGTCAAATATGATTCCACAGAATTCATTTGTAATCGTTTGTAACAGGAACTCGGCCTAATACGAAAACCGGCTTCGTTCATGACGTCCATCTGCGATGAACGCGGACAAGAACTATTGTACGCTGGAATGCCCGTCACAGAAGTATTAAAGCAAAACGTGGGAATTGGCGGTGTAGTTTCACTTTTATGGTTCCAACGGTGCTTACCGGCCATGTATTGTAAATTCCTGGAAATGTCTTTGATGTTGACGGCTGACCACGGTCCTGCTGTGTCAGGAGCGCACAACACCATCGTATGTGCTCGAGCTGGCAAAGATCTGGTTAGCTCGTTGGTATCCGGCCTCTTGACTATTGTAAGTGAAGCCGACAAACTCTTACTTTTACCGAAATTATACTCTTCATGGAGAACCGTCGTTGATATACATATACATCCCCGTCCATAATTCACACCGGACACTTATTCAAATTTGAATAAGTTATGAAATAAAAATGGTACTTACTAATTTTGTAATTATAATAACAGGGTGATCGTTTTGGTGGAGCACTGGACGGTGCGGCTCGCATGTTTTCCGAGGCCTACGATGCCGGGTTACATCCGCAAGAATTCGTAAACAATACACGTAAAAAGGGCAAGCTGATTATGGGTATTGGTCATCGTATAAAGTCCATAAATAATCCGGACATGCGAGTGAAACTTATCAAAGAATTCGTGATGGAGAATTTCCCTGCTAAGCCTCTCGTCGAATATGCATTGGAAGTCGAAAAGATAACAACAAGCAAGAAACCTAATTTAATTTTGAACGTGGATGGTATTATTGCATGTGCCTTCGTGGATATGTTGAGGAAAAGCGGTAGCTTCACCAGAGAAGAAGCACAAGAGTACATCGAGATTGGTGCTATAAACAGTTTGTTCGTTCTTGGTAGGAGCATAGGTTTTATTGGTACGTGCCTTCCTTTTCATATTATATTATATTATATTATTTGGAGGGAAAGTTCTGTCGTATTTTAAAGAAAACATTTGAATCAATTTATAATAGTATCAAATGGTTGCACAAGTTCGTGTCCGATTTGAAAATAAAATTCAATGGTTCAATTTTAAAGAATACAGTTGCTTTATTAATTGATTATATAGTCACCATTCTTTTCTATAATTAGATTTTCTACAATCATCTAATATATGTTTAATACTATTCAATGATATAATTTTCATTATTTGTAACAACTTGTTGCCATCTTTCTAATTTAAAATACGTATCTAAAATACGACAGAACTTTCCCTCCAACCTAACATATCATATTACCCGCAAATCTAACTCTACTTTTTATGGCTTCAGGTCACTATATGGACCAGAAGAGGTTGAAACAAGGTCTGTACCGACATCCGTGGGATGATATTTCTTACGTATTGCCCGAACAATACAATTGAGTTCATCTTCCATTTGCATTGTCTATCGTAAACGCATAATGTTACGAGTTCATTTAAGGTTTCGATAGCTTTAACGATCATGATGTCGATCCGTGCTTGCTCATAGCCGTAAAGACATGTTAATTTACTTAGATACAGGTAATTCAGAGTTGTTGTATAGTCCACCGTAACTCTATCCATTCTTACGAATCGAAGTTGTATTCGACGATGTTGCGAACGGAAAATTTCTATACACATTATTATTATATTATATAAGACGGATTTATTGAAAACGACAAATCCGTCGGCGTTTTACTTGAAAAAAGAAAAACTTGAATGAACCCGTGAGAAATAGTAAATATTAATTCACGTAATTCAAGAAGAACATTCCAGCGGAGCATTTTCCTTTTTTTTTATTTAGTTAAAAGGTGGGACTTGAATTGGAAAATATGATAATTGATTGTTAATTAATCTACACTAGCATGTTAACTATTATGAATGATATTTATCGGTGCCAGCCCTGATTATGTTTTTCTTCTCCCGATTTAATGAGAATACAAATATTTACGTATTTTAGAAGCTTTGTATTAAAAAGTATATCAGCATTTTGTATATACGTGCATACACGAATGCTTTTATTTATACACGCGTGTACCAAAATGTCCAAATATGCACATATTATATATGTGCACGATACTACAGCAACAATTTGTTGCACAAAGTAGGTTTTCTCTCACGGCTAAAATCTATACAAAAAGGAAGCAGTGGCAAAATAAAATATGTCCAACATTTAAGTGGTATCGTCGATTTTTTTACTTAGCCCCATTGAAATTTGTGAATGAATTGTTATTATAATTACAAATAGCGTATAAACATGATTACCCTGTGCAATAATATTTTTGCTAAATAAAAGCTATAGTATTTTCGAAAGTAAATGCAGGCAAGGAGTATGTCAAACCATGGTAGAATTGTCTTTCGATTTTTATTAAATCCCGTAACGATTGGAAAATATTCATACATCGATTAGGGGTAAAAAGTACCTACATCGGTAAAAAAAAATAATAAAGAAATTAAAAAGAACGCGACTTTCTAGGCAACGTGTAAATGTTGCGAAACGAATAATAAATTGGTAATTAGCTCTCGTAAAGATAAACGTTCGAAAAATACTTGTTTCGGGTGACAAGCCCTTAAATTCAAATAACACGTTTAGTATTTACATTGATAAAAATATTCACAAGTTCGAGCGGTCTAGATCTCTAATCGAACCGTTTAGCACTTTCAATATCATGATCGATTTTATTATAAAGAGAAGCGAACAAATTTCGTCTATCATTAAGATCACAGGCTTTACCGTTCTTTAGAGAAACGAGACAGAATAGATCTTCGTATTCCACGGAGTAGTCGACATCCAAGAATAAACAAACTTTCACTTTATTGAGTTTCTGGAATGTCGTCGGCAGCTATATTAATAATTCTCTCGCTTTGTGGTGGTGGTCTGTGACGGCCTATCCAATATATACATTTCCTCACTAGTTGCGGCACAATAATATTATTATAGTACGACATTCCAGCGAGCAGAATGGTGAAGCCAACAAGCTGCAAAAAATAATGAAGTGTATGTACATGTAATAAAAGCAAAAATAAACCGTAGACAGTGGACACTGAATAACTTACTTGCAAATAATGAAACTTTTGCCACCTAAGTGCCAAAGAGAAAGCCCAAATGACAAACGTTCGAACACTATCTAAAATCATTCTCGTCGTAGCACTCATTTCTTTGGTAACGCTGATACCCGCGAAATTGAAGAATGCCATACTGAAAGCGATACCTGTACAGAATGATAATACGAAACGTTAATTTCTCAATTACTTTAACGATGTTATTTACGAGATGCCTCGAACTAAATGCTGACCAAGCATCGCTGTCAGCAAACGTCCACTGTTTCCAATCTGAATAAACGCATCTTTAGTTGCTTCGAGTGTACCTCGAGAATTATCAGCGAACGGAGGTGGAGCGTATATAAAATTCAGAGGTATCATTAGCAAACATATGGTGGCGAATCCAAAAATACCTGAAAACATGTACGCATTCAAATGCTGTATACTTGACAAACAAATGATTAAACATACCCTCCCATCCGACCGCTTGCAACGCCGGTATGTTCTGACCGGCTACAAGTTTCTCTTCGACCACCATTTGAATAGCCGTTATCACCTGTAATCGTAGAAATTACGAAATTATTAAAAGCATATTCATAGACTGCGGATATTCTACGTCGATTGTGAGAAGCAGTAGTTAAAACTAAAATTAATTTTATCCCTTAGTAGTGTTTTCACGTTGAAAACAACATAACAACATTCTTAGATTTTTTATATTGGACATAATGTAGTCTGTAAATAGTCCGTGGTTTTTGTCTGGGAAGCATCAGACTATCTAGATTTTTTATCTTCCATCGTTTTATATTTCACTCAGTTAATTTCTTCTATAAATGCATAAAGATCCGCAGTCTATTGATAATTATATTCGTTATTCATAATTTCACCTGTGCACATATAATGAGCAAATCTCCAGTCAAGATAGAGTTCGTGCTCATATCCGTATCTTCCATAGTTATTACGTCGCTGAGTCCAACGAGAACTAAACCAACTATCACCATACCTATGCCGGCCCATTCTCGACTTACGAGTTTCCTATCGAGAAAACCCATAGAAAGTATGGCTGTAAATATTATAACAGAACCACGTAACATTTGGAAACTGCTCGCATATGTCATATTCAAGCTGATGTACATGATAGAGCTGGCACATGTGTCGCACAATGCAGGGATTAGCAAAACAGAGGGATTGAAGATTCGCGTGCCTTTAGTCAAAGGATTGTTATCTATAGAACCATCCTGTAATAAGAAACATACGATGACGAATATTTGGTATGCGTATAATAGGATAAAGAATCTATACTCACGTCTCTGCGTTTATAATAATGATATACTATTTTAAATACAAGAAGGCATAGCATTTCTCCTATGAACATTATGGAGGTTTGCATAAACGGATGATTGAAGTGCCTAGGCTGACCATCTTCGCCTTCCACCACTTGTCGGTCCGCGTATCTAATGGACAGGAAGATATAATGATTCAAAAAATTTGTTATGCTTGTTATGTTTATCAGATAATGTGAAATAGGTATTTCTAGTGCTCCGTAAACCTAGTGTTAAATTCTTCTAATTTGTTTACTTTTTTTTAATTATACCTACTCATTTTTGTAATAAATGCATAAAATCTGCTGCCTATTGATTAGATACCAATGTGTCTAATAATGTAAATTATATTTTAAATGTACAACAATTTTTAGTGGCGCCTCAGAGCCACCACTCGAGTGCGAAGAGTTAATTCTTTTGATTAATTACACTGTAGTACTCACTTGACAATTAAGGTATTAAGTGACCCAACAACGACCATAAGTACAGCCAGGAGGCATTGATAAGGTGTCCATGCCATGCTTAAATAATTAAAAGACTCTATAAAAAACAAAGAAATTGATTACTTAAAAGTTACAGTGATTTGGAGTTCAACGATTTAGGAAAACTCTGCTATACTTCTCCCAGCATTACAGGGGGAGTGGACATGGGTGGATGACTACCAAGACGCGTCATAGTTCGACGTTCATTCTAACATTTTTAAAATACCATTGTTCGATAAACACGTTTCCAGAAGCAAATAAATGTTACGAAGTGACTCATAAACTACACCACGAACAAATGAACGGACTACATACGTATAAAACAACCGTACATAAACACCTTTACTTTCTAAATTTGATTAAAACGTTTCCTAACGAATTCGTATACATATTGTGACAACCACTGATCTCTCAGGTGGTGTCAAAGATGATTGGATAAAAGAATTGATGGTTTGAAAAAAAATCAAGTCACGATCGAATGAATGTTATTTGATGCCACGAACTGCTGACACTCTAAACTAAATGTATCAATTTTAATGTTAAATGTTCTCAACTTACTTTGGCACCATGTAATTTTACAAGTACACGCACTTTCTTTACTCAATCATATTTATGAAATTTCGTCGAATCAATATCAAACATCACTACTCAACTAAAATATATATAATTGTGGTGTTTTTAATTCATGGTACGCGATGGTACCCGAGTATTTAAGTATATGGTCACGTACAGAACCACACAACATCGAATTACGTGTGTATTGTGTATATGTATATGTGTAAATGGTATTACGAAAAATCTACTTCGCCCCGCCACTCGCGGAAAACTGTTCAAACTATATACATACGTAGTAAACACTTCCTAGTTCTTTGAGCGATCGTTCACGAAGAGAGGACGCTTCAACCTAAATCTAAAGGACCGTGCATAGCAGAGAGCTGATATGCTGATACGCTGATAAGGGCGTACTTCAGCGTACTTATAACTTCTTGTAAGCACTGCTTACTAAGCAGTGATAGACGGTATTTTTGCGCATGCGCGTCCGAAAGCAGTAACGTCCCTGTATTGTGGAGAAACCCACGCAAATTATCATTAATTTATTTTGTTTTATTTATTTATTGTTTGGTAACATTTTAATTAGGATATTCAAACGTACAAAATTTCTGTGTTTCAATTTTGTTTGTAACGACGTTCGTGTATAACGAAAATTTAATATACATATATTGAAGATGTCAATTTATTATATATAGTTTCTATTTTTTGCAATCGATGCAAACAATTTTTATTTTGCATAAAGATCCGCAGTCTAATTATAATAAATGATACATATATAGTGAAGTCCGTTGTCTGCATCGATTGCAAGAAATAGAAATTACATAGACGAGAAATCGTATATTGACATCTTCAGTTTTTAAAATTTTTCAACAATTTTAAATCTCATCTACTCAATTTTCCTATAAATACATAAAGGTCCGCAGTCTAATTACAACATTTGCAAAACAGTTTAACGCATAGAGACAAAGTCAGCCTACAATTTACAGATATAAAATATATAATGTATTATAATCGTGCAATTTTGAAATTTATCGCGGTATGACATAGATGACAGCACCAGGTTTGACAACAAAGATAGTTGAAGGACGTGATAGAGGTCGACTTCCGTCTTTTACTTACCCCCTCCCTCGTCTCAATAATTAGTATATGCACGTATATCAGTAATACTGATTCAGTATCAGTATATGCACCATCCTTTAGGTCCATGCGCTTTAATCAGTTTCTAGCATTGCGCAGCACTACACCACTCGAATAATTTTTACCGCTACATATTTACTAGGTATAGTACCTAGAAATACTTACAAAACATATGACGCGTTCGGCAAGAAGCATTCCTCTGTGTATACACGCTGAAAAATTATCAACACATGGAAGAGATATGTAGACTAATGTAAAGAAAAAAGAAATAAAGAGACAACTCTGTATTCTTGCACAATTATTGAAATTTCTCATGAAATTAGAATGGCATCGTTAAAGTCAAGCGAAAAGTTATCCGAAGTTTTGGAGTTGTTCCTGTTGCCTAACTATAATATTGTATCTACTACTTATCTCGATCTTCTGCTAACCCATATTTCTGAGTCTATAAAAAAACGTAAGTAAACAATATCAAATGTATTTCGTATATTTTCCAACTTATTTTCTTCTCTTTCTTTACAAGTTTGGAATATACCATTTTAATAGTATGCTTTCATAAAATCTTTAATTTTAGCTGCCACAGATGAACATTGTGTATTGTTTCGAGATTGGGTTTTGAAAGCGCTAGATATTTGGAGCTTGAATGGAAAGCCTTCTCAGTCTATAAGTGTGTTTACTTTGAAACTTGTGGGACTTATATCTCGTAACGAGATACATTTCCATTATTGGCAGTACCAGAATGTATATAATAGGCTACGCGATATTTTCGAATTTCGAAAAGACAACATAGCATCTTCTATAAAGATGGCTTACACTACAATGCTGCTAGAATTGATCCAACATCGAAGTGGCAGACAATGGGTTATAGATTCTGGTGAATATAACAACTTTAACGGGGTAGACTCGTTTCTAATTTCTCGATAATGTAACAATGGGGCTTTTCATAGTAGGGCTTTTCACTTGTAGTCATCTTCAGAAGTTCTGTTTTTACATTTACATGGCGCAATTTGCATTATTCTGCATTATTAAACATAAAAATAGGACTTTTGAGGGCGACTGCAGCCTACATCAACGGTTTCCAACCTTTATGCTACTACAACTCCCTGAAAAAAATTTTTTTTTCCATGCCTTTCTACCTTTTATATTTTGAATAGATGTAATAATGTAGACACGTTTCAAAAACTGTTAAGTTTTTTATTTGTACATGTTATTTTTATGTAACTGAAAAACCCCATCTTTGGATTATCGCATTCCTGGAAATGAGTCTCCGAGAAACGTGTCAACTGAGTAATAATAATAATGTTAATAGTAATAATAATATCCATTTTATAGGGGTTTGGGAAGATGTTGTAAAGTATGCACATTGGAATCACACTATGTATGTCACACGGGAAAGTCAAAAGTTTTTGTGTCATCTGCTTCTAAATGAACAACAGAACATCAGCTTTTGCAAAGATGTTATCTTAGCGATTGCAGCACCGTTAATGACCAAAAACTTTGAATCTCAAGTGTGTCACAAGTTGGAAGACAACTATTTAGAGCAGAATAAATTGTTGTGTACCACGTTGGATTTATTAACCAATCTTATCGAAAATACATTATTTGTGAACATGGAGAACACTATACCCGAACTATGTCAGGAGGCTATTAATTTAGACACCAGAGCAAAAGCCCTGTTCGAAGCGTGTATCAGCACAAAATTTTTGCTTCATGTGCATAAGCTATTAGTTCTGTGTTTGTTCATTCCGTTGAAACGCGCTCTCAGAGAAGGACCGGAAACCATCGACGCTGAGATATCACAGAACTTTTGTTATGATATGTGTTACATATCTATGATGCTGCTATCGAAAAAGTATATAACAGATATCGTGAAAACACACAAGTTTTTAATGACATACTGGAAGAAACTTCAATCGCTGCGCGAATTTGTTCTATCGCAGCAGTACAAGTTTGAACATCAATGTATAAGCATAATGGTAAGCATCTTCTTACTTAATTGTTAGCAAATATAATTTCAACGTATTTCTTGGGTTAACAGATCATACCCTTGGCTGTATGCATAAAGCAGACATACATAACTCACGATATGTTCGACATGTTCATGAATAAAATGTGCGATGTGACATGCACAGCGGTGCAAAGGCTAGCATACAATATTAGGGACACTATATATAAAAATGAGCTACCTTTGCCACATATTTGTAAAGTATCTATCGACATAATACTCGAAATGATGGATATCATGGACAGGGTATGCACGTTTTACATTATATATAAATTATATACATTAACTTTAATCTAGTCGTTTACAATTGTAATCTATATCACAACAGGATATTGCGGTAATTGTGTTTCAAACATTCTGCCATGTGCTCAAGAACTTTGTACCACATATCTGCAATGAACTAAATGACACAGAGGCAAACAATATGGCACATGCACAAAATGGATCAAAGAAAACCACGCTTGTGTCTCCTTTGGAAGGGAATCCAATAGTTGAACATCCTACGTTGTTAGCGTCGCTTCTCGACGGTTTGGCAGTGATGACGGAGAAATTTAAGTTGAAATGGCGAGAGTGCGTGGAAACTATATGTTTGTTGTCCCTTGGCCAAGAAATTTTAAACCACTCAGGTATTACACCCGTGGTACGTATATTGTACAAATTGTAAATCTTTTAGATCTTTTGAAATTTTGTACATTGTAAATCTTTGGTTTCAGATCTCTGTGAAAGCTTTGAAAGTGTGCAAACTGGCAATTCAAAACTTTATGCCGCCTAATTTAGTGCTACTCGTCGAAGGAGACAGCCACATGAACGAAATAGGACCAACTCTTTTTAAAAGATTACACGATATTAATTGGGAAGTAAGGGACAGCGTATTAGAAGTTTTAAACACTATTGCTGCAATTTCGGAAGATAGTACGTATAATTGGTAGCGTACGTTATCGTGCAGTATAATTGTAACACATATTTACAGAATATCCTGCATTCCAAGACTTTTTATTAACGAATAAGTTCCTACAAGTGGGACTCGACATTGCTAAGACGGACAGCGAAAGTTACGTCCGAGCGTCTGCTTTATCGTTCATCTCGACCACCGTTAGGATACATAAGCTATGGGAAAAACAGTTATCACAGCTGAATCTGCTGGTACGATTACTAATTACTAGACTACGGATCTTCGTGCAAAATAAAAATTGTCTGCATCGATTGTGAGGATTAGAAACAAAACAGAATGTTATTTCTTCCCTTAATAATTTTAATAGATGAGAAATCATATATGTACACCAACAATTTAAAAAATTTTCCTACAATTTTGAATATCAACTATTCAATTTTGCTATAAATGTCTACTAATTACATACATCATTGTAACAATTGGATACATGTTTTCCTTGATGTTTCAGGACCATGCAATACACTTGCTCAGCAATGAGAGTGAAGCTATAGTTCGAAAGGAAGCTGTGATATTAATTAAGGAATTATATGTCAACTATAAGTGGCCGTAAGTGCGATTTCACAAAGTAGATGGATATTGCTTGCAAAATATAATAGAAAATGAAATTTCTGTTCGTTTAGGAAAGATATCGTCGATTCTATGACACGGTCAATGTCCGTAGCTGCTATCTTCGATCTCCATTGGGAAGTGAAAACGTGTGCCCTTCATTTCTGGGGACAATTCATAAAGTCACACATGTCCGATCAAGGAGTGCTCGATGGTTATTTTCCGAAAGTAACATTCTCCAAAGAACACCGAAAAATTGTGTCATTGAACGACATTGAAATAAAGCGAAGACTCAACAAAGCATTGGATGAATTAGCCAAGCAGAATTGCTTAGGGGTAGGTGTAATTTAAAACAGTAAAAACATTAGAAGAATTAAAAAATACTATTAAACATATTAACAAAGAAAATAAATTCCTATATCACTTCAGTTCGTTGCGATTTAGGTAGAAAATGTTTATTTTGCATAAAGATCTGTCTACTTATCATCCAACAAACTCTGCAGTCGGTGCATAATGTTTCGTTATTGGAAATTTCAGGTTCTCCTGGTTGCTCTGGAAGATGACAGTGATTTCGAAGTATGCAAAACGTCGGCAGCTATAATAAATAAATTGAAGGCGTTCCTTTTAAAGTACAAACTTAACGAACCTTTACCGGAATTGCTCCCACCTAAAGACTGTGCTATATTAGATTCCTCTTATGTGAAACAAGAAGCAAACAAGGTTGAAAATACAGATTCTGAAAACAGGTTTCATAATTCTACTGATGTAATTGAAGAAATAGTGGACGAGAACGATGCAAATCTTCTGGCGTCTATTTACAATAATTCGATGAAAATGGATGAAAATCGAGAACCGCAAAGCACGGAAGTGGACAGAACATTTCATTTTATTTCTTGCGTGTCTAGACAGTCTTTCCTTCAAACGATTTTTAATTCAAACGTAGAAGCTATCATCGAAGAGAAACAAAGATGGTTGACTACGTACACTACCAGCTTCGAATCTATATTAGACGACATACTGACGATGTATAAACAGGGAGATGTGAATTCTATGGATTGTTATTAATTAAACTGAACGTGCCTTAATAGCCGCATGTGTATATAAATACTGTATGCAGCGTTTCATTTACATATTATTCTTGAATCGTTCTTATCTTCATTTGTTTTTCATGATCTCTACTTGTAATTTTTCTATCGAATCGAGGGATTAAATGCAAGCAAGCCTTGCAAACTAAACGATTCTCTAATTACATACTCTTAATAGCTACCCACCACTCTACAAGTGTATTGTAATTAAACTGAAACGCGATCGTTATAAGATACACAATTTATTTGTTGTAGAAAAATGCATTACATCTTTTTACATTCTTGTGTATTGTACATAGATACAGAAAATTAGAATAAATTAATGTGTAGTATATTTTTTTATTTGAAAAGAAAACTAAAGACATTTTATTCTTAGCATGCCTACGAAGGAACTAAGCGTCTTTTGCAGAACACAATAACTAAAGTTGTGCTCGACGGCGCGAATCTACGCAGTCGGTGCTGCAAATACATTCCAGTAACAATTAGCAGACAAACGTGAAACAATGATATTTTCTAAGGCTATTCGAATGGATTGCATCGTTAATTTCTAGATCGTTACATAATTCACAGCGTAATTCGTTCGCAGCGAGGCTCGATCATGTTGCAACTAGGGATGGCGTGAACTGCTACTTTTGGATCACTCATGATTCGATCACATTCGTTCCCAATCACAATGATTTTTCACAGTGATTCGTGATTTTCGTAATCGCTTCTGATACACGGAGAGCATAAGAGTTACATCGCATTTTTATCAAATTTATTAGTAGACTGCGGATCTTTATGTATTTATGAAGAAATTTGGGTAAAATATTAACCAGTAAAAGATTTTAAAAATTCAAGAATGTTCTAATGTTGCTTTTAATGTAACAAAGTCGTCAAGGGATGAAATCAGTTTTTGTGTTATTCCTGCTTCCCACTGATCAATGCAAAACATTTTTATTTTGCATAAAGATCCGCAGTCTATTTATTAGATTTGTAAGACGGTTTTCAAGGTACCATTTGCGTTTCCTACAATTGTTAAGTTTTAAACATTATTGGTATTTTGTAAAACTTTATTTAAATTACGATTTCGAAATCGAGAGGAAGAATTAACTTTTTTCCTTTTTAAATACTGAAATAAGGTGCGGAAAAGAAAAATAAATATTTTTTATTTTTATCATTCAAAATGAAGTAAATTTATGTTATATGCAGATATTTTTATGCAAGCTGATGGAAGTATTTTAAAAAAGAAGTTAAAATCACGACCGCGATTCTGCGATCGCTGTGATAAATCGCAGCTAGTAATTTCGCACGCCGTCGCTAATTGCAACAAACGAAAGTATTACATAGGACGTTCGGTGCAGGTGTATAAATAAAAAAAAATGCAAAACTTAAATAGCCGCCGATTAAATTTAGATCGTAAGAAGTCGACCATTGCGCGCATCGGCACATTCGGAGTCTTGTATCAAGATTCTACGGTGGTTCGAGATAAATCGGCGAACGTAGCGGCATTATGATTGGTCAAGGATCGAGAACGAGCCAATGAGCGTGGACCGCGGCGACGCATGCGCGGTGATCGATGCTCTCGCCGCGGTTCGGCGCGGCTTTTAGTCTTGAATAGTTCAGTCGTGCGCGGTACTTTGACCGGTTCGGGTGTAGACGAGTGTTCGATGTTGTCGATCACTCTTCCGAGCGAAATATTTCAGATCGTGTCCGACTGATCGTGAAAACCGGCAAGTGAAGTACTCGAAGCGTGCATGAAACAGTTGTGCGCGCGTGCTCGACAAGATGTCTTTCTATTTTCGTGACAAGCCGAAATTCGGCGACAAACTGCGTGGTAGATTGGGGGACGAACTTCTGCAAGAGATCAAGCAACAATTCGACGAGGACAGCAAATCGTTCTTCGAGCCGACCGGTGGCGGCAGATCCGCAGCACGAGACCCATTCGAACGACAAACCGCTTTCCCAAGGGTGAGTCAAACGCATTCCACATTTAAAAGTAAAGTAAAATACTTTAAGATAAAATAGCAATATAAATATTTTTTGTCTCATTATCAATGGACAAAATCTGTCAAAGTCCATTGCCATCTCCCTCTTTTCTTCCTTTCTTTGTAAAAGAAAAAACGATTTTTTATACGATTTACGATTATACAAAAATTGAATATTTATAGAATGGCCCAATTTCAGCACCGTTTCACCCGCGTGTATTTAGTTTTCTCTGGCTACTGGTTATTCTCGTCGCAATCTCGATACGTTCCGGGCACGGAGAGCAAAACAATTTAACTCGCCCTCGTACTTGATGTTAACCGTATTCGTACTTGTAAAGTAGCGATCGTGTTTCATAGTTAATTTTCACCTGTTGTTCGGGACGCATCGATGCCATTCAACTGACATGTTTCCGATGAACCTATCGTAATCGTTCCCCCTCGTAATTCGTTGACCTCAAAAACTCGGAACGAACGTGTAATGACAAATTCGGCACGCGAACCAATCCGATCCGATTCGTTGCTCGACTCGAACCTCTTGCTGACCTTCTTACCCATCTATATACCTTGTTGTAAACAAGCTTCGTTAACGTACGTGCGCGCCATCTTTCACGATATTTCGCCAATTGATCTTGCGTTGCTTGCCGACGCGACGGTCGAATATATCGATAGGGTAAATGTACTTATTACTGCGGGTGTACATTTTTCTGCGGTACTTCTTCACGTAAAATTTGTATTATTTAATGAGATTGTATTCTCGTTGGCGAGGCAAACAAAATTGTCACACAATCATTCTCATATGATTATAATCTCAGGATTTAAAAAAACATTCTTCATAAACGATCAAAATAAGACCATTTTTCTCCTATCTCGATCACCGAAGGACTGTTGTTCATGTGAATGTACATTCTTTATATTGCTTCAAATTGTCTGCGAGGAAGTCTTATTATTATTTAGACATTTATTTCGATACAATATACAATAAAAATATAAAAAGAAACTTCTCTTTACGTACACTAAAGTGAAGGAACAGCTCATTACTGCGGCACAACAATCATTAGGAATGTCTCTAATACTGCGGTATGAATTGCAACTAACAAGATTAGAAACGAGATTCACTTCAGCCTAATGTTTTAGGTTATGTTGTAGGATACAGTGTTCAAATTAACAAAAGGTTTATTCATTTAAAAAGAGATACGTAGTTTCTTCCCGTATGCTCGTATTTCGAATTCTAATCCGCAGTAATTGCGACGTGGCTCTTTCTCAAATTGTCATTGATTTCATTTTTTAATATTTTTTGATGTTTTGCGTATTAGGTTCCGAGGGCCACCAATTTTTTTTTGTATTCAGAACACATGATTTTTCCATAAAATGCTGACACGAACAATTATTATGTCACGATAAATTAGGCATAATATTAAAATAAAGTATGATCGAAGCATGATATATACCGCAGTAATCGGTACAGTCACCCAAGATTCGAATGGAAAAAGTCCAGCAGCGTCGCTCTTACTCTTTTCCGCGAGCAAATATTGACATAAACGCTCTCCAGACGCTTTTCGAACGAAGCGAGAGAGCTATGGATTTTTAAATTGCTTTCGCCGGCATAAGCCCCGAAATATTATTCCACCGAGGGAAGTGAGAATGTCATTGGTCGGATCAACGGGATGGATCGTTCTGGATCGATGTTCTTGTTCTGGAATGGAGGAGTATCAATGGCGGCTATTTTGAGAGGTCCCTCGACGTCGGCGTCGGCGTCGGCAACGTCGTCGAAAACATTCCTACGTGTTCGAAGACACGGTCGGTGCATGCTCGGATATCGTTAAAATTCTTGCCCCGAGTAACAATGCGAAGAAAAAAGAACAATCAGCAACCCCGACTCTGAACTTATCTATGGTTACCCTACAGATTCTACGGTGCATTTCATTTTTCAATCGCTGCTGTACGCTCGAATTCTTTTTGTTTGTTTTTATCTAGTAAAATTAAGTTAAAATTCTTGCCTCGAGAGACAACGAGCAGAAAAAAGAACAACCAGCAATCCTGACTATGAAGTTACGTTCATTTGTGTTTACGCTACAGGTTCTACGGTGCATTTCATTTTTTTGTCGCTGCTGAGCGTTCGAGTTCTTCTTTTGTTTATTTTTATCTAGTAAGTTTTGAATTTTGAAATGATAAACATCTATAAATATCGCTACGAATTTACGAACAGGCCAGGGTGCGTTAGAACCCAACCCCAACCCCATCCCCACTCGGAGACCCGGTTCCATTAAACGCCCCATTCGAACGAAAGAGGGTAACAGCGTCCTGGTTCAGGGATTCAAACGAGATCGATAACGTCTAGCTCGACGAGTCTCTCATATCGCGCCGGTATTGCACAATTTCACTGTTTTCCGGCAAATCTTCCAACTGCGATCGTTGATCAACGTTGACGGTCGATGATAGGAAGAAACGAGACGAGACGAGCACCAAAGTAGTTGTACGTGGAGTCCTTGTCAAATGAAATTTAAAACTCGTTACTTACCGTATGTAAAGTCACGAAACGAGAAGATCCTTCGATCGATCGATCGATCGATCGAACGACCTTGCCACGTCAGCTATGCTCGTTGCAAACGCGTTAAATCGTAACGGAGAGAATGAGGGCGCCCACGGTGACTCGCGGTATCCTTCGAGTCGTTCGTTTGACCATTTTTTTTACCATTGAACCCAATTCTACGGCCAAACGGATTAAAAATAGATCCCGTCCCGCTTAAACACTCTGAGAAACAGCTTGTCAACGGGAATCCTGTACGAAAGTACCGACCCTGCGTACTACACATACAGGTATTTATAGGGCTCATTTTTTTTATTTACAAATAATAATGTACATTGTACGATCAATAATCGTATTTACAATGAGCCCATTGGACAAAGAACAAAACTGAAATTACGAATCGGGTTCAATTTGCTTCAAGTTCGAACAAAGGGTTCGATCAATGGCGTGAGATTAAGGGAACGTCGAAATGTTTGGAGAGAACAAAGTACGAACGAATAGGACTAGAGACGTACGTGTTTTTTAAAGTAATTTAATTTTTCCATAAGGATAATAATTATCATACACGCGATCGAATCTTGATTAACAACTAAACCTACCGAGCCTTGAAAATAACTGATACAAGTTCTTTTATAAAAATTACAAGATTGGGAGACTTATGAAATCATTTTTATTATTTCAATAATATTGTAAAATGAAATATCTGGAACGATCATTTCGACCGGTGTCCCTTGGAGTCCCTTAGAATCCCTTGAATCTGAAAATACGGAATCGCGCCCTTGTTCCGGCACCGATACATCGCTTCGGTGGATACCTTGACCTTCCGCACCTCTATTCGACCCAGCATTTAGCTTTTAACTTTTACCTTTTAACGCACCACACCCAGTTGCGAATATCGATTACACCGATCGTAACACTATCGTAATTCGTGTTGTTCGTCGTTTTTGTTGTTAATTGCGCGACCCCAGCGTGAAAGGTGACAGGTGTACGAGCATCGATTTCGTTTTCGATCTCGCCTCCCGTCGTTGTTGCCGCACAGGATCGTGGGATTCGTGGATCGAGGATCGTAGCGTCTACCATAGGCCCGTTGACGTCACGGTACGCTTGCCGCGTTCGTTGAGTGGTGGTCGGTCGACTTCCTCAAGTCTTATGAGCTCCTGACTACGCTATCGATCACCGTAGATCATCGATCGTCATTATCGATGATCGTGCGAGCGATCGAGAAGCGAGATCGAAATTCGGGGATCGGGATCGCCGAGAACTCGAATACTCGCGTATTAGGCCGCATTTTACATATACATACATACAGTTCACGGGGAAACACGATCTACGATCCATCGATCGATCGATCGATCCCGTTTTCCTCCACTACGTTCCGATTTTACTCGAAATCTATTGGAGTTGTTACGCATCGCGTAAGTACTAGTGGTGACGTGCAAAATTACAATTTAACCGTGATTTATCACAGTGATCGCAGAATCACGATCACGGTCGTAATTTCAATTTCATTTACGCCGTGATCGTGGTTTTTAACCTAGAGTGAATGTGCTCACTGTTGTCCTAATTCTTCATTTCGATTGATTAGTTCTTTTTTTAAATGCGTCCATTAGCTTGCATAAAATATCTGCACACACACATATAACGTAAATTTAGTACATTTACAAGTACAAGTAAATTTACTTCATTTAATGTTAGAAATATTCAATTTTGTTTACAGTACCTCATTTCAGTATTTAAAATAGAAAAAAGTCAATTGTTCCTCTCGATTTCGAAATCCTAATATTTATCCAAATAGTATAAAAGTGTAGACAATTTCTTTTATGTATTTATACCTATGTTATGTATAAATTTTTTCAAAATATCAATATATTACTTAACAATTATAGGAAATAATAAATTTGATAAAAATGCGAAATAACTCGCAAGTATAAAGTAATTTTTCCTAGCCCCATACAGGTTCCTAACCCCAGCGCAAGATAATATTGTAATAAAGAGTGTAGAGAGTAGCTGCCGTTGTGAAAACACACACAACAGTTCATATCATTTGCAGTGGAATAAATTAAATCTTACAAGTATTTTCATAGCTATTAAAAATTCACAATCTGTATGGGGTTAGGAACCTGTATGGGGCTAGGAAAAATTATATTTTATACTTTTTAGTCCGTTTTAAAAACGTGGCATTTTTTAAAAATTTATTTTTATTTAAATAATTATTTTATTTTATTGCGATACCACACAGATGACAGATACATATCGCCTAAGCCTAAACGAACACATCAATTTGCTCGTTTTACCGTTAGATGGCAACACAGCTCCAGACAGCAGCGCAGCGGTTGGCCGTGACCGTCGCTTCGTCTCAGCTATGAGCTAACAAGCTATGTAATTCAATGCGTCCACCCAATACATAGAACAATATTTTTCCACTACATTCGGGTTTCAATCTTGTGCGAAGGAGTCAACGAGAACGGAACTCGATTCGGCTCTCCGTAAGTGCACCTTTGATATCTCGATTAGCTGTGTAACCGAAAGGAATCGCTCTTCTGAACCGACGGCCGATACTGCGTACATACGGTACATATATTATAGTTTGATTTCTAATCTTTCGCAACTCGAACATTGAAAAACCGTATGTTCGTCTTACGCGATTCCTTGTTGATTTTCATAATTGTTTCCTAGAATTCCTGGATGTTCGTAATCGTTACAGAAATCGCAGGTACCTATCTAATGTATCTCATAGTGTCGCGTTGCGTTTGCGCCTTGCGTTTTAGCTCGGATAACCTCGAATCATCTAAGATTCCTGTACACTGTACACCTTTGCGCGTTCGTATCGAGCGCTGGAAACCGTAAACCATTTTCCGTCGTGTTCTAACCGCATCGGAATCCATGAACGGTTACCCCGAGCGGATGATCGGAAACATCCACGAAACTAAATAGAACCAGAGAGATCTGAGACGAGAGATTGCGAGCGCGAGTTCACGATTGCATTCAATTTTTACTGTACATATGTACCTCCTACGATTTGCTGTCTCGCGGATCATACAAGTTGTAACGAGCTTGTACCATTTCAATAGAAGCCACGGATGCCGGCTTATCGATACGCTCTCGTTACATAATCTTGAATTCTGTTCGGTGTTCGAATAAACGCGTTCCTACTTCCGGTTCGTTGTCGTATGTGCTGCGAACCTTTGGGCTTTGAGATCAATCAATAATTTTATCTTTCCAGCTTACCGATAGCAAATTCGTTCCCTCCGACCATTGCGCAACGGTAACAAATTGCGAATATATGTGCCCATAATCGTGAAAGTGGTCTAAGTCATATATTTCTTAGATATTGACACTAAATGAATTCCATCTAATATTTTTAAATAACAAGGCAATCTGACGGTTAATTTTTGACAATATCGTAAAAATGACATTGAATTAATTTAGTGTAAAATAATGTGATGTGAAATAACTGATAAACTCATTTTTTTTTAAATTTTGATTCAGACCACTTTCATAATTACGGGCACATATTCATAAATAAGAAAACAAAAAATCAATTTGGAATATAATAATTAGACTGCGGGTTTTAATGCATTTTCCAATTTTTGGTAGACTTTTAAGAATGTGAAATGAAATAAAATCCTATTTTTAATGTGGGAACAGAGCCAGTGTAGATTCTAGTCCTTTTTGCAAACTTTCATAAGCCATAAATGCATAAAGATCCGCAGTCTAATGATAATTAACTAGTTCAGTGTAGCAACGTTTCTCCCGTCTGTAAGATGTACGATATTTAAATGTTAGTAAACATTGCTTGAGCCAATGTAGCATTATCATATGTAAATTTCTTGTTAATTAATCAACTATAACAATTGTAGGCCGCACTTGGATATTCGTTGGCAAATTATCATAAATTTTCTTCGTAGGCTGTATTGTGTTGGGGGTTTGTATACAAAACCACCAACCATATCTCAATCATAAATGCTACTAGAGTATCGATCCGTCGATCTTCCGAATCGCGTTCCAGACATTCAGGAAGAAGATGCGTTTCGAAGGGAGCGATTAGAAATCGTCCCATTAGATTACGAAACCTTGTCCTCGGTGAACTTGGCGTTCGTCCAGTCACGGATCATCATCTGACAGTTACCGTATCTTATTAATTACACCTGCATGACATAACTGAGCTTGTACAGCGAACGCAGTGCCACCGTATCGTTTACAATCGCTACGAATGCGATCGGTACGGAACCATTTTTCGTTGTATGTATTCGCTCATCGCGTTCGTCAACGGAACGGAACGGAACGGAACGGAACGGAACGAGAAGAGAGCGAAGAAGGAGACGTCATTTCTCGATCGCGAAACGCGCCGGTCTACCTGGCCCAGGCATATTTTCACGACGACGGAACGACGGAACAGGCTGGACCCGGGCCAAGATCCGATCGTATGACTAATATTTACTGGCGGAGTTCGTACTTCACTCTCGTAAATACTTAAATATGTACATAGAGCGAGGAATCGGCGCGCGCACAACGAGTTGTCCCGTTGAGAACGCGGCCGACGTTTCCCCGAACTCTGTTCGATAGATGAACCGTGCAACTATTATTAATTGCGGTCGTTTGATCGTGTTATGCAGTACGAAGTATTTGTACACCTTATAAAAACGATTAACTTTTTCGAAATTGGACCAACCGCTTGAGTTTTTTTGAGATGTTAGAAGGATTAGTTCACTAGCTCATGTGTAAATATTTTTGTTTAATAAATTTATTTAACAATCAATTATATTTCACAACATAACACCTTCTAAATTTTCATTACGGGCACAGATAAAAAATTTAAAAATCGTGACCTCCACTTTTTCCTTCGCAATTGTGACCGATAATTTAAAAAAAACTTATTTACACAGTAGCTAGTACACTAATCCTTCTAACGCCTAAAAAAACTCAAGCGGTTGGAACGATTTCTAAAAAGTTATTCGTTTTGAAAAGGTGCACGAACACTTTGTACACCCACTGTGTGTAAAGGGTGAGTCTCGTAACGTGACGATCTCAAATAACTCTTAAAGTTTATTCGTACAACAAATAACTTAAGAGTTATTTGAAGTCGTTACGTTACGAGACTCACCCTGTATAAGCGGAATGATTCTCGTCGTGCTTTTACTCTACATACACCTTCCGAGAAACAACATTCATTTCCCTATTTCAAATAAAATACGCAGGAGACATTTAGCTAATGGTATCCACTTGCAGGACTTACATGTACGATCGGTAGACATCTATATAGCGCGATGCGTGCGAAAGAGAAAGCGATGGAGTCGTGACCAACTTTTCGAATACGAATACGAACACGAAAAAGGAAGTCGAGCTTTACTATTCCGTAAGAGTCCATATGTAAATGAGTCCCTTGAGGTTTCGATTAGAATGTAAGACAATCGTGAAGGTGGTACTTTCGGATAAGCAAATCGGCTCATTTTGCATGAAAAATATATCATCGGCATCGTATGGAAACTGCCTGTCTATTTTTTTTAAAAATTGGATTTTCAACTTCGCCTTGTTGGATACCTCAATTTCTACGGTTTGAGGGTAACTTTTTTGTGAACTGCTTTAATTGGTGTGTAAGTATAAACATAGTTTGAAAAAATCTCCGTGTAAAACAAAATAGTTTCGCCTTAACCATTGTGTAATCAACCGGGTATCCATTTACTGTATTTATTTCAACAATTTGTTAATGTTCCTCTAAAAAATATTACAAAATTTCTCTGAATGTCCATTCTTTACTCACTGATATATTAAATATTGTCTTATAATGAGATTTTCTGCAATCATATTAAATACAGAAAGGTTCTAAAATTTACTTTTTTGTGGCAATTTTCATATGAGGCCGACAATATTTCGATCGATCGGTTTCGACGCTTTCGAGAATTTGTTTTGATTCCGGTCCGAATGACAGCTACGGTGCGATGTATCGAAAACGCGTGGACGGTTTCTCGAAAGAGCCGAACAGAGAGGAGGAACGTTCTAGTAGGGTCTGGCGGGTTCGCTCGGCGGAGCTCGGTATAGTTCGGCGTCGCTCGGGCGTGGAGTCACGTGGCTTTCGAAGCGACCCACACAAATATATTTAAGTTGCTCCGGTGGCGCGGTGACAGTTTTGTTAGCGAGTTTCGAAGGAGCGCGCGTGTTTTTCGGTGTTCCACCACGTACGTTTTTCTTTCGGCTTGGACCGACTGGATCGGTTCGTGCGAGTGTATGACAAGTGGAAAAGAGAGAGAGAAAGAGAGGGACAACGGAAAAAAGGAGGCAGATATAAAAGCGAACTACAAGTGGTCAGGTTCTTGCGTCGTCTCGTTCTTGCGTAACGGAAACGGTTGGAGTTCGAGAAGATACGTATACGATAACACGGAGAAGAAAGTTGGCGAAGGAGAGACGTTCGTCCGAAACGACATTGTCGTATCTTCCGGTAATCATTGACAGATTATTAGAGAGCCGAGATAGAGTGTGTTGGCAGTACCATTCACCACGTAACTTTAAAAGTTCGTTTTCAAACGCGTTTTTGTTAACCACGTCATTGTTTAGCGAGCTTGTTGGCTGATTTTGTTGAACCGAGTAAAGTAGAGAAGCTTAACCCGCTGCAAACAACTGCTAAGTGCTAACGAGTGCGGGACGGCACGGCACGGCACGCGCGCACATCGCAGCCGCAAACCGCAGCCGCAGCACGCCTAACCTCTCGCGACCGTGCGAGGAAAGCCGAGAAGGCGGCCACGTATTGAACCCAGTCCAGAAAATGGACTCTCCAGTCGTCCTGGACAAAGCATCCGAATTCGGAGAACCGATCGATTTGGACCGGCCGTTCCCCGTAAGTCACGTTAACGTTTCTTTTTCTTCTCGTTTCAAATTAGAGAGAAACGATCACTGTTTCGCGCGCGATCGAACCGCTCGATTTTGGTTTTATTCCGCTGACGACATCGGATCGGATCGTGCTCCGGACGCGCACATAGGACGACTTGCCGCGGTTGACGGTTCGCGGTTCACGACAGCGCTCGTAACGCCCCCGCGAAATTACAGCAAACACCGACGATGAGGCGCGAATCACGCGACGAGTCGATACAGTCATTCTCGCCGAGACTGTTCCAGATCCTTCGAGATTGCGAGCAACGGGCTAATCGTTCGCGCTCCTCGTTCGCAGGTTCGTGGACTCTTGCCTCGTGTGCTTCAGCTTCGCGAATTTTCTTCCTAAAAAAAACATTTGTTCCCTTACCAATTCCTCTCTTAATTCGGAAAATGCAATGGATATCTTTGTTGAACAATAATTTTAACCCTTATGCAGCCAACCAACATGTATAGATTATTAAAAACCTTTTGTATTTAACACTACTGGATTATTTTAGAAATATTAAAATTATAAATATATGTTTTTCTGAGAAATTGCTTTAGCGAACTTCTTTATTGATGTACACATTTAACCTCTTGCCGTACTTTAACGAGTCGCACTCGTGGTGAAGATTTTAACAAAGTCTAATAAATATGAATGTTACGCGTTTCTTTTTAGACGAAATAAAATTTCGACTGTAGATTTACTGCTACAGAAGATATATGTAGATGCACAGTAATTTTAAAAAAATTTTTCATCACGTTATATGAGAGTCTACTGCATAATAAGGAAATGTGTGTCAATTGCCTTTAACATATTTGCACGAATTCTCATTTGAGACTACAAATTAATGTACAGTGGGTAATGTACAATATTCGTACCCCTTTTAAAAACGAATCACTTATTCAAAATGGAACCCAACAGGTCATTGGTCGCAATTTCGAAGGAAAAAGTAAAGGTCACGATTTTTAAATTATTTTTCATTGAAATCGGTTGACTTGAATAAGATGTAAAGATCTTCGAATTTTCATTCCTACAATTTTTGCTATTTTCAATTAATTATATTTCATAGCAACATTGATCGATTTCGATGAAACTTTTGTACTATTTGTACTATTTGTATGAAACTGTACAATACCTTTGTACAGCTACACCTACTTTTAGAGGAACATTAATTCTTGAAAGAAATGCAGTAAATGGCTGCACAAGGGTTAAGTTCAATCCCTACAGATCCTTGCAAATAATAATTTACACGACCTCTCCGTCGTCGTCCGTTTTCAAAAAACAGAAAGAGCCGTTCGACTTTTCTTTTCTGGTCTCCCGTTCGATCGCGAGATCGCGTGTAAGATAGAAATAGAACTTGCGAGAAGTGACGTGTTTTTCGTTAGCACGGAGCACGCGAGTCCGAGCAACAGCCACGAAAAGACTTGTCCGCGCTTTCATCCGGAAAATCGGATTGTTCGTGGAGGATAAAACTTTTGAAAAATCTCCGGGGGAATGAATACTGTACTCCGAGCGTTCTTCTCCGCGAACGGGGAGGTGCGTTCCTCCAAAACAGAAGCGTTTTGTTGACGCTAATAATAAACTAACCAAGACGTTTCTCCTCGGCAACCCTCACCGCGGAGGATATACGTTGCGCCGATCCCCCTCCTCGATCGCTCGCTCGCTCTCTCGAGGAAAAGAGAAAAAGAATCAACGAAGGTAACATAATCGCGAGCTTTGTTCCGTCGGTTTGCCGTATTAGGCTCGATGCGACGCCATGCCGCGCCATGCGATCCGTCTTCGTTGTTTTTTCGTGTTTCCACTCGAATTGCACGACAGATGTTCACCGATACACTTAAGATTCGTCCGGATCAGCCCGAATCGCGAGTCCGTAAGACGGCCCACAGACGACGCAATTTATCGTCCAACAAATCGTGCAAATTAAGTTGCTTCCGTCTGAAAGACAATTGCAACGTTGGCGGTTGTGTTTGTACAACTTGTAGAACGACGCGATTGGTCGTACGACCAGTTTCACTTGAAAAAATTAAAAGAAATACAGCCGAGAGAAACTCTAGAGTTATTGAAAAAGAAAATTTAAGATCCTCATGGGGGAACTTTCAGTGGCCTAATATCTCAGAGTAACAATCAATCTTTCTTCCTCACTAATCGTTTGTTTACTGTTAGGTTGGAGGAAAAATTCTGTCGTATTTTAAAGAAAACATTTAAATCAATTTATAAATATATCATATCCGCAGAGACACGGAACGCATCCGACCAGACAATTATTCTCCAATGCAATCGAATGGAAGTGTTTATACCTACCGTAGCTGAACCACGCAGACATGTACCGACACTTCTATTCAAATGCATCTACGTAATATAATTGCCAGTTCCTCTATCCTCTGTAACGGTAAAAAATCTCGAAACTCAGAAGCCTTAGAAAGCTGAAATTTGGTACACAGGTAGTCGTTAGCCCAAAGGGGTGCACGAATATCCTTTTATTCCGGAAATCCCACAGGATTAAGTGCTAAAAATAAATTAGTGGCATACCAACAGAAATAAGTCAGCAGTCGATTGTCCAACGGGAATTATGCTAGTTGCAGAATATTTCTGATCGGATACGTTCCGTGTCTGCGCGGACAGTATAAATCGACCATAAAAGGGAAATAGGAATCGCCGTGGTTTCTCGTTGCCCGCGCACGTTGAAGCGCGTCTCGGCGGAAGATAACGCGATATTTTTGCGAATGATCTAATCGCTTGTTCGGTTTCGCGAGAAAAAAGAAACCGGTTTCTGGTAAATGATTGCGGTCTCGCGATCACGCTTCGGGACGACCGATATCGCGCGTGGGTGTCCCATTCGTCTCCCAACAATCTAGTAGCACGGGGACGGAAGCGAAACGCCATTGGAATTCGGGCTTAGGATGTTATTCTCGAATCCGACAAGATATGGTTCGACGCGAGAAACAAGGAAACGAAGAAACAACGGCCGTCCGTCGCAGGCCCGATTCCAAAGGCCGTGACACAGTTTCCCCGAGGATCTGTTCGTTTCGCCGGAAGAAGCCTGGCTGACATTCACCCAGTTCGCTCGGTTCATGGCTGTTCGTAACTGCTCCGATGAATTTTTTCCTGCCGCTCCACTCGGTTTCTCCTTGGATCGTACTCTGTCGCGTTTCGATCGCGCCACCAAAAATACACGCCGTGACCGGCGACGCGACGCGACCAAAACGAACTCGCTTAACATCTTTTCGGTTCGATTCATCGTCGTCGTCGACATCGGCATCGTCATCGTCGATGCAGTTTCTGCTACTTACGGCTGCGGCCACGAGAGGGAAACGATTCGACTGAATACATATATATATATGTACATATGCTTATAGATTCGGCTTCAGATAACATGCCGTGCTCCAAGATATTAATTCATCTACCAGATAACGGATGTGGGCAAAGGTATAGCCTGTTCATCTCATTCTGTCTAAATATCTATGGAAACTGAAACTGTAATATATATTTGATTTTATTACTCGTTCGTTTTTACTTTACTCTTATTATTTTAAATCTGGCATTTTGTCAATTATAATTTAGAAAAAAATCATATATATTTATTTTTCCTCACAAATTACTTCATTTAAAAGAAGGATAGTAAGAACAATATATATGCGATATTAAGTATAAAATACTTGCTTGTGAAAAGATATATTTGTATCACGATTTTGTCGTTCCTTACAGTTTTTTATCAAACAAGTTTGCACCGTTTTTCCAAATGTTCACGAAATAATGTATAATTATACTTGTATACCTCGTTTTTATACCGCTATTATCTTGTGACGTGACTTGTGGGCACCAGGTACTTACTAGATTATCTTGGAACACTGCGTACTATGTATATCCTATACCTATGCCGGTACTATAAGTATACATGGTCTAAGACAGTGGTTGGCAAACTCATTAGCCGAAAGAGCCAAATATCAGCAGTACAACGATTCAGATTTCTTTTGAGAGCGAAATTTCTTTACAAGAACGGTATTCAGAAGTCGGTTAAAACTAGGTACACTGAATAAAACATTGAATTTACATATAACTGTTTAAATCAACTGACTGGATTGAAAATTATGTTAAAATACCATTGAATTAAAATTCGTGGAAGAGTCGCACTCAAGTAGCCAAAAAGCGACATATGACTCGCGAGCCGCAGTTGGCCGACTACTGTTCTAAGGGATACATCATAAAGCCGAACGTTCGGTAACCGCAGACGGACGAGAGATCACGTACAGAGATACCTTTGATTCTTCGAATCGACGCTTCGAGTCATCGTTTTCCTTCAGCACAGAGCGGCTCCGAACGCGAACCTTATTCGGTTCGTCGAACAAATTCCGTTTGTTCCAATTAAAGTAGCAAGGAGAACCGAATGCCGTTTCCAGCTACTAATCGCTATCGCTATCACGGTAAAAATGTACCGCTAATCCAAAGCTTTCCATGGGCTTGCTCGAGCTCACTTTCACCCGTAAATCGGCCCATCGTAGTTTCATGGAAAGAAAACCCTCGGAGAATTGCAGGAGGGTTCACGGACTTGGGGATTGTCATTATTATTTGCGGACGCGAAGTCTCGGCCGGCTCGACCGAATTACACCGGCGTGGGTGAACGGGAAATACATAGGCGTCGCGAATACGTGCATGCGTCGAAAACTATATATAGTTTTCTCGTGACGTAAAACCCGTAATATACGGCGTCACAAGAAGTTCGCCCACGCGAATTGGTTGTACACCGCGGCCGCGTTCGATCCTCGGAGCAGCGAATGGAGGAGATCGTTTTCCTTTTTTCCGTGGATGGAACGCTGCGAAACAACTTGCATGGCTAGTAGTTAGGGGTGGGTGGGCAACCGAAAATTGTTGATACCCGGGTACCCGGAATCGGGTCCAGCGAATCGCGACGAGACGGGAAAATTACGGAGTACCGAGCTTAGGCTAGCCATTAGGGTTGGGCAGGTATCCAGGAAATTCGAGTTCGAATCAATTTTCATGTAAGCAACGTCATAATTTCATTAATTATATAATTAAAAATATAAGACCGGTCATTTTACCGGCAGTGATAGGTTTAGTGTTAAGATCGGTACTTTGTAATTTTCTCGTTTCGCCAGGATTCCCTGGTTCTGCATTCTTGTGTTCCTGTTTTCTGGATCTATCGTTTAACGACGAACGTAACTCGATGTTTCAGGGATTCCCGTTTGACGACGAGGGCTTCGGTAGACGCGGCGACATCCGAGCTCACTTGGACCAGCTAGCTGCCCGTCACCCAGAATTCGCGGACCACTTGCTCGGCCCGGCCTGGGGCGACATACCTTTCCACGGTTCGCTTCGCACTCGAAACCGCCGTGACTCCGGGAACGGGCTGAACAACAATTACCAAGGGTACTCGGACGAAGACGCGAGGTCGCAGGCGAGTGGCAGCAGCGCTGCCAGCGGGGCCAGCGCGGTTAGCTCTCACGGCGAACCGGAAGGTAGCCATAACCATCGCGAGAAATCGCGAGACAGACCGGACACCGAACACCAACAATTCACTGGGAGAACCCAGATACCGCAGTACGGATTCCGCAACACCGTTGACATAGGACAGCATCGTCACAACATGGACAATCCGGACAAGGGGAACCGCGGACAGCGGTCCATGTCCGCTCCGCCGGAGAACAGACAACAACCTCATCAGTGCCATTACAATTGTCAGCAGCAGCAGCAACCACTACAATCGCAGCCGCAGCCACAGCCGCAGCCAGGGCAAAGATACGTTTCGAGAATAGATATAACGCCCCAACACAATCAGCCTCCACAGCAACAACCTCAACCTCAACATCAGCCTCAGCCCCAGCAACCTCAACACCAACCTCAGCCCCAGCAACCTCAACAGCCACAACAACAAA
Source organism: Lasioglossum malachurum (assembly GCA_028455605.1). NCBI lineage: Eukaryota > Metazoa > Arthropoda > Insecta > Hymenoptera > Halictidae > Lasioglossum > Lasioglossum malachurum. The sequence continues at coordinate 29,870,452 of CM052313.1, forward strand.
AACCAGCGTCGCAGCAACAGGGCAACGTCAGACACATACCGATCTTCGTCGAAGGAAGGGACGAGCCTGTTTTGCCTAGAAACTTCGAAGAGCAACATTTTAAAAGAGAACCTTCCCCCACACAGTTCCACACGCCTCCTCATTTCCAAAGACCCTCGGCGTTCGGACAGTCTCCTTTCGCGAGACCTCATCAGTGGTCCCCGCACTTTCAGGATTCGTTTTATCCGCCGGAAACTGGTTACGAGCAACCTTCGCGTAGACAACAACAAACTCACGGCTTCCAGCATCCCCGACAGCAGCAGCAGCAGCCGCAGTATGAAAAGCAGCCACAGTATGAAAAGCAGCCACAGCCGCAGCAGTACGAAAAGCAATCGCAGCCGCAACAGCAGAGGAAGCAATATGCTCAACAACCGCCTCAACAACAACAGCAACAACAACGACAGCAAGATGCTTCTCCTCCAAGGCCTAAACAGGTCGTGCCAAAAGATCCTTTGGAAAGGGTAGCCATGGTTCAGAAGGAAGTCGATTCTCTCGCAGAGCAAGTGAAGGCATACTCGGGCAACTCTAGAAAAGACAAGCAATACATGTACCTCGACGAGATGTTGACCAGAGAGCTGATCAAGCTCGACGACATCGAAACGGAGGGGAGGGAGAACGTGAGACAGGCGCGAAAAAATGCGATAAAGACCATACAGGAGACGATCGGTTTGCTGGAATCCATGGCCCCCCTCGCGTCGCAGCCAGCGACGCCGCAAATAACGGAGAAACCGATAATCCCGACAGTTGTCGATCAGCCTGAATCCATGGAGGTGGATCGAAAACAAGAGGAGCAGACCAACGAACCAATCCCATTGCCCCCTGGACCCTCGTCACCGTTAAACAAGAAGCTTGAAGAGTCGGTTGAGATGTGCGAGTTGGAGGAGAATAAGAAGAAGACTACCATCGACGCGGAACAGCCGTCGAATCCACCGATCGACAGCGCTTCCGTCGAGCCGATGGACATCGCCGCCCCTGTTGTAGAGAAGCCCGAAGAAAAACCCACGGAATCCACTCCGATGGACGTGCAGGAGGGTTCGGAAGGATCGAACCTCGAAGACAAGAAGCCGAATGAGGGAACGGTTGCGACGGCGGTTCCTGAACAGAACGCATCTGATCAGAAGAAAGTGGAAAACGATTCCAGCTCGGCGACGTCGGACGTTGTTTCGGAGAAACTGTCCGGTGAATCGACGACCAACGTCCAGCCTGATGTCACTGCCTCCGAGCAGAAGATCGAGCAACAAGAGCTCGAGTCTGAGAAAATGGAAGTGAAACAGTCGCCAAAGATCCCCAAGAAGGGTAAGAAGACGAAGAAGCAGACAACGGTTTCGGCTTCTCCAGTTTGCGATACACCGATACCATTGCCACCGCCGGAGAGTACGGAAACGAAAGCGAAATAGAGGAGGAGACGTTGAATTCCGAGTTCTCGGGACAGAAATACGTTTCATCGCATCGAGATACAACGGTGATCGGTTTTCCATTCCATTGGCACCAACGAATGGAGCATGACTACGCTTCGCCGACTACGAAGCGTATTGTATCACAAAAAAAAAGAAGAAAAAAGCTCATCCTACTGTATCACCATCGTGTACCGGTAGCCGACGTGTTTTACTCGCGCCAGCTTATGTCTTTTTAACCTTTGCTACCAATTCGAAGCGTCGAGGATCGACGCGTTCCCAAAGTCGGTCGTGAACGGTCGCGAACGGTCGTTGTTTATCCGTAAGGAAACAGCGTCGAACAACGAATTACCTTTTTTTTTTGTTTGTTTGTTTCTGATTTTTATCGTTGCGCACGCTGCTACTTGCATTTCGATGATCCTTTTCCTCGCGAGTTGTGCGATACTCTGGTTTGCGAGACCGGTCCGAGTCGCGACGATAGCGAAACGAAAAAGAGATTGAACAGTGTTCTCTATTCTCTTCCTTCTTTTTTGTCTTCTGAATGATTTCTACCGTCGGAGATTTTCTTCCTTTCATACCAAACCGAGATGACACACGTACGTGTAAAAATCACAGCAGGTATTGTATATAGCGTACGTATTGTCGAGACTGACTCGATCCGCGTCGATAATTATAATCGAACGTGATCAATTTCTGCGAGAACTTTACAGTAAAGTCGCGATCTAGCTCCCTGAGGATCTTCACGATCACACAAGAAGCTCGAGCTGCCGGACGGTCCACGTGCAGAGATCTCTTATTCGTTAAAGACCATTGTTTGAATCAAAAAATTGGACTCTATTTCACCTTAAGTTCACCAGACATGAAAATATAGTTTCCCTACACGATCTCTGTCCCTGCTAGGAACAGGCGATGGGAGCTAGATCGTGACTTTACTGTATATCGTCGGGAATGTACGTTGTCGAGCGGTGTTGGCCCATTTCTAATAGTATTACAGCACGAAGTCCGATCACCTAACTTAAATATTATTATTATCGTTGTTGTTATTATATAATTATTATTTATAATTATTATTTATAATTTATTGAAGATCCGCTCGCGCCGGGTACACGGCTTGTCCGGTCTCGTCGACGAAAAACGCTAGTGCGCATACAAACCGTGTACATACTGTTAGGATCTTACTTCTCTATCGACCTGTAAGAAGCGATGCACCCCCGTTCGAGTCGTTCTCGACGCAGAGAAGAAAACGCACGAATTTTACGCACAGTTCTTGACCATTTTTCTTCTTAACGTGACGCTGGATTGGGCTGCATTGTTTTATGGTTCTTCGTTCAGGGTGATACTCATTATTATTTTCATCATTTGTTTTTTTTTCTTTCCTCTACCCCTTCCTTCTTACCCTTTCCTTGTCTTTTCCTCTCCTTACCATTTTCTGAATAATGTTGTTTACGTATGCGTAGTGATCGCGTGCCTAAGAGCCAGAATTTTTGTATTTTTCCGACTAGAAGCGTGTGAATGTGCTAGAACTGCGAAAAAAAAGGAGCGAATGATGTAGAGAAAGAGAGAGATGTCGTGTTGTGAGAGAGACAGAGCGAATCGCGATAGACTCGTAACGAGAGAAGCTGTGCGTTCGAAGGTTGTATAAATATGAGGCGAGAATGTAATTATTTTATGAACAAACTCGTTCAGTGAAAATACAGTGTCTGGTCTTTGAATCCGTATGGAGATACGGTTGTTCCTTTCATCCGTCCTGGGCATGCACGATGCAGGTGAAGTAAAATCACCGATAGTTGATCGGTTCAGAAAAATTCCCTGCGTGCATTTAATGAATGTTAAACAGATTGACTCTTTGCGTGAAAATACTGTTTGAACTTCTTACATTGTCTAACAAAAATAATTGTATTATTCCAATTTTATAGACGGTTTTGAAAATTCAATAATTGTGTCAGAAGTTGATCATCCTTGAAAATGAGAAAACTACTAATTGACTATACGTTAGTTAGTAGTTGATCATCTATAAGTCAGAAACATTGAAGGCCGTTACTTTGATGTCGTTTACTTACAAATGAAAAAAAAAGTGAATACCATATAAAATCTAATTTAGGAATAGAGTATAGGTAAATGTTTCATGGTTTGCTTGTTCTTAATTAATATGAGAAACTATATTTATATCTATCGCACCTTTTTCAAAAGAAATTCACGTCCAGAAAAGTTATTTTTCACGTTTTCCTGAAAAATGGTCAACCACGAGGTCAATTACTGGTGTCTTTACCTTAGCCAACGAGAACTACCAGCCCGTAGCAGTCGAGGGGTGACTCTGAGTCACCACTAAAAATTGCTGTACAAATATTAAATATGTTCGGTATCGAATCAGTAGACAGCGGATCTTTATGCAATATAAGCATTTTCTACCTGAATTACAACAACCTGCAGTGAAATAGAAAGTTATTTTTCTTAATATGTTTACGAGATTAAAAATACTACTTATGCATTTTTGTCATAAATGCATAAAATTCGCTGTCTACTAATCAAGTGTGTTAACAACTTAACTAAGCTAAACAAATCGTATACAATAGAATTATTCTAGGTCGGAAGAAATGTTTAATTTTCAAGTTAAAATAGTTCCGACTGCAAAGGGCGTTTTCCTGAAAAATGGTCAACTGATACGTTGTCAATTATTGGTACCTTTACCTTTACCTTACAGTTACCCGTCGAGATCGCCGATAGACCAAGCTGGAGAGCAAAACACCAAGTATAATTTCGTGAAAAATTTTACTCGAAAATAACCGAACGTCGATGCGGAGAGTCGCGAGGGCTGTTGGATGTTGGCGCGGATCCAGCTCAATAAATCGAAATAAAAATGTTCCGTGAAACGAGTCTCATTCTTGAGGATCCTCCGAACCGCGAAACCATTCTTGATAAATAAATGTCGAACCGCGAGTTCGCGAGTTCTTGAATTTCCAAGTATGTACATGTTTTCTGGTATATGTTTGATCTTGTACACGAACTTTGCAGCTTCGCAGACTTTGTTCTTCGCGGAGTTACACGGTACTTATAAAAGCCGAAATGAAATCGAATATGTACGTGTACGTACACGACAAATCGACTGCGAACTGGTACGGTCGACAGAGCTTGTCCGAAAACGAAGTTAATTTTATCCCGATACATTCGAAAAGACTTTCGGCCAATGCACTCGACCGGCGCGAAGTGCCGATTCTGTTATACGCGATTTCGTTTAGCTACCAAATATCTTTCGAACGTCCAATCGAACTTAAAATATTTTGCAAACACATTTAAACGTTTCTCCGAATTCTCAAAGCGCGTAACGGGAAGCGGTATACAGAATCGAAGTTTTCTCGCTCGTAAACATTCTCAATGAATTTTCAACGACTCAATAATCGTAATAATCTGAAAGTCGAAATATTGGGAATGAATGCAATTAAAATGGAAAAGCGTGCACACTTTGTTAGCATCCGATACGAACGTCGTCGAAATCTTGGCACGGTGCGTGCATGCGGGACGTCTAAAAATAGAAGGCTGCTTAGATTTTGAGAAGAGCAGGTTTTTGCGTCGCGACGCCAACTGCCTCTGGGGAATCCCGCTGAAGATGTCGGTCGGACGTTTCTTACCGACATTCTGGACCAGCTCCCTGAAATTCACCGCGGAATTTCAACCACGATTCGTTTACACTTCGATCAACTCACGGTAAGTGGAGACGTTGAACCTGTGTACTTCGTTTCGAATAATTCAATTGGTAGGTCCAAGAGGTAATCGTGTGCGCGTGTCATACTAAGTACGGGAATATAGTGGAGCGGCGAGGAGAGCGTTAAAATATTTTAGAATATTTTGCGTCGAAAGTACAAAGGATGCCCCCCAGTGGAAGGGGTAAGCGTTACTGTACATTGGTTTTGCTATCCTCGATCTTTACCGCTCCACTATATCTGTACCCTAAGAAACAATCGATCCGTGGGGTTACAGCAAAAGCGCGTATATTCCGTTAATTACATCGCATTGATCAATAATATTATAAAACTATTTTTCAGTGAAGCACATATACGTGTTGGCTCGTGGTTTGCAACCGCTAAATTCGATGGATCGTGTGTATTAGTCTTCGCTGTGTGTGTATATATGTATGTGTCGATACGCGTGAAATGCAAGAAATGCTTCTATTCGATGGTAGTATGTACCAACATTCAAATTCTGCTTGATACTACTCCTCGAGAAGCATCTTTTTCGAAAATTTCTGCCCTATAAGGTACAATAATTTTGTGCTTTTTTAATTACAACGAGCGTGCAATCTTCGTAGCATACGCGACAATAACATCACTGTTACAACCTAAACGTTTCTCTAAATTTCGTATCTGATTACACGTTACGCGCATAGACTTCCCTCCACCTTCTCCTTGTCACCCTTATCGGCTTCGATGCCTGCATTCGTAACGCTGACAGGATGATTTGCTTTCTACTTGCTTCCGGTCAAGATTCGAAGAAATCAACGTTGCCTACGTTGATTTCCTGCCTGTTCGATTAGCTCGTATCCTCTTCGTATTTTGGCAATAGATTTTCTTCTATGATGATTGCATTTGCTCCAAATACTTCCTCATAGAATCGTTTTTCTACAGGTGTGGAATCTTTCTGTGCTTTTCCAGTTCAAACTCGTCGTGATTATCTTCGTAGCATACAGGACAATAAAGATCACCGTAACAACCTAAACATTTTGCTAAATTTTTAGTCTGATCGCACATAACGCACGTAGGCTTCTCTTCTTCGTCGTCGTCGTCGTCCTCCTTCTCTTCCTTCTTAACTCCTCCGTCGGTATGCTTTGGTGCCTGCAATTGTAACGTCATTGAAAAGATTAATTATGTTTATTTACTTTTCCGAAGATCCAAAGAAATCAACATTGCATACATCAATCTCCATTTCCTCCAGTTCATCCATGTCCTCTTCGTATTTTTTCTCTAGCGCTGCTTCTGCCAGAGCTTTCGCAATTAATTTCTTCGTAACGTGTGCCTCGTCGTCTTCATCGATATATTCGCCCGACTGCTACATCGCCCAAACAATTCATGATATAATTTCCAGACTATCGAGAATTCTGTTTGAACTTTTTACATTGTGTAACAAAGCTAACTTTTTAAAATAATTGTATTATTCAAATTTCATAGACAGTTTTGAAAATTCAATAATTATGTCTGAAGTTGACCATCCTTGAAAACGAGAAAACTACTAATTGACCATACGTTAGTTAGTAGTTGACCATCTATAAGTCAGAAACACTGAAGGCGGTTACTTTGATATCGTTTACTTGCAACGATTAGTACAAATTACAAGTAAAAGGGCAAACACAAATGAAAAAAAGTGAATACCATAGAAAACCTAATTTAGGAACAGAGTAGGTAAATGTTTCGTGGTTTGCTCGTCCTTAATTAATATGAGAAACTATATTTATTCACGTTTTCCTGAAAAATGGTCAACTACTGATACGAGATCAATTACTGGTGCTTTTACCATATTGTTCCTTCCAAATACACTTACCACCTTTCTGTGTACGTTGCTCAGACCTTGCAGAGATCTCAGTCTCGACTGAATTTCGCTAACAGGGTCGTTACCCGACGACAATTCCAACTGCCCCAAATACTCCTGTATTAAGTCGTCAGCTTTTTCTTGATCCGTTCTAGAGTCCGTTGGATGTATCTAGAAACGATAAAGTGACTGTACACTGAATGGTTGTAACGAACCTATTCTATATTGCTTGTCTTAGTGTTTAACACTAAACCTACCGAACTTTAAAAGTAGCTGTAAAGATATATCTACACTACTAAATATATGTATTTAATCATTTACCACGAAAGCATCTTTGTAATATCAATAATTACAAAATCAAAAATCTGGATCTGATAGGTTCAATGTTAAGGCTCACATTTATTTTGCTATTGCCGGCATCACCAGGCTCTTCGTCTTTCAACATCGCTAGTCTCTTCCTTATTTCGTCTACGCTCAAAGCCGTAGTTTTGTCCTCCTCTTTTAATTTTCTTAATCTATCTACTATCTCCTGATCAGCAGGTTCTAAACCCCTCTTGAATTTTTCCCAGCGATTAGCGTGTTTGTACATTACGATGGGTGGCTTCGCTGGATTTTCCAAGGAATCCAATCTAATAAACACATTATGTCGTTGTAAAGATCGCAGATAAAACTGGAAGGAATATAGCGTACAGAGCACTAAAGAATTGTAGCGAGAAGGGAACGGTGCAAGTGGGATGGAAAAGACATCTGAGTGGTCAGACTTCTTGCCCCATTCCCAACCCGCTATAAATCTTTCGTGCTCCGCACAGTAGATACAAGTACATTACTTTTTAGTAATATCCACAGGTGCAAGGTGTTCCTCCTGCTCTTGCGACATGTCTGTATTGTCTATGGAATTTCCTTCCTTCTTAGAATTATTCTTGCTGTGACAACGTCCGCAGACTTTCTTTACTTTTCCACCCGGAAGGGTACACTTGTATTTGAGACACTTGCCACAATAAGAAAAACCACAACCTGGACAAGCAACCTAGATGCCATAACGGTGAAACGGAAGAATGCAAAAATAAAATCGAGATAAACAAATTGGTTGCAAACTCGGTTACGCTGCAGTTAGAAATATCAAATTTAATCCGAGCAAAAACAGTGCAACATAACCTACATTAAAAAACGTATCTACAAAAGAGCACTTACCTCTTTGGTAAAGAATGAGAATTTCGATTGACAAATGTTACAAGACATGCCGCATTAATTTACTAAGCTTGCTACTCTGATGTTGTGGTTAATCGAACACTTATTCTATTTAGCCTGTTGTTCCCTGCGAAAATTTCTGACGTATAAACCAACGTTTTATCATGACTAGACTATAGAACTATAAATTAGAACCAATTTCGTTACCGCCTCATCCATATTGACATTCTATTCGTGTTATTTTGAGAACTGATGATTTAATGTTTATCAATGTGTAATGTGTAATGAAGTCATTCAAAATCTTGTGTATATGTCTTTATTTATTTTAAAAATAAACATTATTATCGATCGTCGCAGAATTAATGTCTGCACATACATACCGACTTCTGGAATCTGTCTTATTTAGAAACACTTTTCCTATGGTTTTTTCAAGACGATGTTGAATGTAAATAATATACCTTATACGTGTAATATGAAAATTAAATTGTTTTCATTCTTACGCCTATCCCCTGAGCCCCTACGCTAGTAAAAGTACAGCTGAAAGAATTTCTAGAATCATTGAAACAAAGATTACAGCATCGATAACGAATTCATTTTATTTTTCTAGATTTTCTGATTTAATTACAAGCAGCTATATTGAAATTTACAGTAGGAGAAAACAGCCTGATCTTTCACGAATGTTCCTATTGCATTTAGAGATTAAGTTTGGTCTAATTAAATTAGTTATTAACGATTTCGGAAGGGCTTGTATTCCCGTAATGTGTAAGACAAGGCGAGATTGACTGCGGGAAAAGGATAGAGCGAGACTAACTCGTGCCACCTACTTTCAAGGCGCTACTAGTCCCCTGATACTTATACTCCTGATACCATGAAATTGTCAGAAAATTCATTAATAACTCGCTTTCCGATAATAATTTATAACAATTTATAGTCGGAGAATGCAGACTGGATCATTAGCAACTTTCACGTATAGTTTCTGATTCGAAATTGTTAGTTGTTAAATAGTTATTAACAATTTTCCGGATCTCTGTCCAGAAGTGAACCGAAGACTATTGACACTATCGTATAAATAAATTGTTTTCTCACTCTCCAGACCTAATTTGGGAAGATTTATGATCGAAGAAGATAGAATAGACCTCTAGCAACAATCCAGTAGAAATTTTGTATAGATCAGGCTCGTATATAATTAGTAATTAACAATTGTTGCAGAGGGTACTTGTTTCTGCTATGCCCGTTATGTGTAAGACAAGGAGAGGTTGAGTGTGCGATAAGGATAGAGAGTGACGCGACAGTGTCGCCATCTCTGGGGCGAGATTGTGAACTAATTTTCCCTATCTTTGCTACGTACAAAACGCTTCTGCGGTGCTTCGAATCTCCTGGTATTACCAGGAGCACATGATATGCAAGGAGGTATCCGACAACATCAGCAATGGCCGATCGCACTCGTCCATCAAATCAATCGATGATTTATTAATTACTAGCTTCACAGCAACAATTTATAAACTTTAGCGATTGGAGAATACGAAGCGGACCTCCTGCTACTTTCACGTATAGTTTATAATTAGATGTTGTTAGTTGTTAAATAGTTATTAACAATTTCCGGACCTCTGTCCAGAAATGAACCGAAAACTATTGACACCATCTTATAAATAAATTGTTTTCTCACTCTCCAGACATAATTTGGGAAGATTTATGATCGAAGAAACTAGAATAGACCTCTAGCAACAATCCAGTAATAATTTGATATAGATCGGACTCGTATTTAATTAGTTATTAACACTTTTTGCATAGAGTACTTGTTTCTCCTATGCCCGTAATGTGTAAGACAAGGAGAGTTTGAGTGTGCGACAAGGATAGATATATAGAGAGAAGCGACAGTAGCGCCATCTGTGGGATGGATTGTGAACATGTGCCCAATACTTCCCATATGCAAGACAAGGACGGTGATAGTGTGTGACAAGGATAGAAGAGGTCTCGCTCGTGCCACCTCCTTATTCGTGGGTTCTAATCCCCTGGTATTTACCAGGGCGTAGTAGTAGGAGTACATGAAAATAAGGAGGTATCCGACAAGGATAGACTTATGCGATTTACGGAGAGCGACAAGGACAGATATAGACCGCTCCCATTCTCGAGTGGCTCGAGTGAGTCTCGTTCTGTCCTTTTCCCGCTCTCAGCCTCTCCTTGTCTTACACATTACAGGCATAGGAGAAACAAATTCCATCTGAAAAAATTGTTAATAACTAATTAAATACGAGTCAGATCTATACAAAATTGCTACTGAATTGTTGCCAGAGATTTATTCTAGCTTCTTCGATCATAAATCTTCACAAATTATGTCGGGAAAGTTAGAAAACAATTTATTTGTAAGATGGTGTCAATATTTTCAGCTCACTTCCGGATAGAGGTCCGGAAAATTGTTAATAACTATTTAACAATTAACCATTTCGAATCAAAAACTATACGTGAAAGTTGCTAATGATCCTGTCTGCATTCTCCGACTATAACTTGTTATAAATTATTATCGGAAAGCGAGTTATTAATGAATTTTCTGACAGTTTTATGTTATCAGGAGTAAGTATCAGGGGATTAGCAGTGCCTTGAAAGTAGGTGGCACGAGTTAGTCTCGCTCTGTCCTTTTCCCGCAGTCAATCTCGCCTTGTCTTACACATTACGGGAATACAAGCCCTTCCGAAATCGTTAATAACTAATTAATTAGACCAAACTCAATCTCTAAATGCAATAGGAACATTCGTTAAAGTTTTCTAGTTAATGTTCTATAAAAACATGATGCGATTGCCCACGAGACGATTTGACGAATTCGACGAACTGTCGATAAGGCGAGGTTTACAACAGCGGTCGATCACCTCGCCGGTTGTTGTCGAATTCGCACAGCTGAC
>CM052313.1:29881586-29908595 GCA_028455605.1 Lasioglossum malachurum
GGACTCGAATGTGCAGGATGAATCTGATTCACGGATTGCCACGTGTACCCGTGAAACCGAAATGCACGGATCGAGATCTGAATTCGTCAGCTGCACGTGAACCAGGGATCTCTAGTTTCTATGGTAGTCTCTACGATTCGAGCAAACCGCCGGGAACCGTTGTCGTGGCTGTCGACAAGGAGAGTTTCGTTGGTGTTCACCGAGTGCGATTCGCCGGCTATTGCAGTCAGTATCTACAAACGTGTCGAACGATGCGCGATCGAGTAACCGCGAAAATAGGGGAGCGACTCGTTCGCTCTCCCGCGGTTTCCTTCCGATCCAAATATGTACTTTGACCACGCGGGTCGAAGCTTCCGGAGAATGGAGAATCGATGTCCGACGAAGATTTCATATCTGCGATGATGTTTCAACATGCGAATGCGCGAGCTCTGCTCTCGGTGAAACACCAACAGAGATTCCTGGAGGAAGCGACAATGAAAGGACAGCCTAACTTACCAAATATTTACACGAAACTCACACACGCACTCTCGTACACGCGCTCGCACGCTTCGTTGCGATACATACAGGGGAAATATGTATAGGTACGTGTATGTATAAACAGCCAAAGAGAGAAAGAGAAAGAGAGAGTTAGATAGATAGAGTGTGAGAGAGAAATGTAGAGATTGAGTGAGTGAGAGAGATTCATCTTTCCATCTTTCTTCATTTTTCGTTTGTTTTCCTGTGAAAAATGCAACAAGCTGCTCCCGTATAAAAAATAATTCTTTCGCGGGGTCGTTCTCTTGGGATCAGGTGCAAACGCATCGACACCACAAAAATAATACCGTGACTCTAGGAACTATCCGCCTTGCCATGGACCATTCTCCTGGACCATCGTTACGCATCGAGGTGCCCGTCTCGCGTCGGCTCGTCCAAGACCGTCGTCGTCGCCGTCCTCGGCTGCTCGTTGCTCTGTTGCTCGTTGCTCTGTTGCTCGTTGCATAGAAAAATCCAGCCTGTAAGCCAGGCGCGAAACGTTCGTGTCTGTTTATTCGACCGTTACGGGGGGAAGGAGTCTCACGGCACCGAAAAACACACCCCAGAAACAAGGCACTTTCAGTCTATCGAACGAGGAATCGCCGAGGGAATCGTCGAGGATCGAGAACGCGACGACGAGGACGACCGATCAACGATCGAATCGCGGTCGAAAGTCTCTCGGCAGGTAAACAAAGGAACGAAACGGAAAGAAAAAGAACGGAAAGAAAGGAAAAGAAACGAGAACCGTCCAGGATCGTCGCGAGACAGGTCGGACGAGCGTCATTCCGTTGGCATCCTCCTCCAACTCCTCCTCCTCCTCCTCCTCCTCCACTTTCTCCTCCTTCGGGTCTTCCTCCTCTTCGTCGTCGTCGTCGTCGTCGTCGTCGTCGTCGTCGTCGCTCCTCGTCGAGCCGTACGGTGGACTATGTACATCCGCATCTTTCGACGACCATGCCCGGCAGCCGCGAGAACACGATCTGATACTCGTTGTCAAAGTAGAGGATCGTGATCTCGGAGAGCTTCCTCGGAGCGCAACACGGTCCGGTGTTGTTCGGCGGCAACGCCAGGCTCACGATGTGGGTGTTCGGATACGACTGCAGAAACGCCATTGGACAGTCGCCCGAACAGTAGTTCGCGTCGTACCTGAGGCAACAAAATCGTTTCCGTGTCGATTACCGGTCGCCCAACCCGGCCAACTAATTTCTACCCTACGCGATCTACAAACCGATGTAATTAACACTGGAACTACTGGATGAGTGAAAATGACCTGTTCCTGATTTGTTCTGTTAGTAAACTTCTCTATCGAAGTACATATTTCAGCAAGACTGGTTAGAAATCTAAATAAATGCAATTTCGTCGTTATGCACTTAGGAGGCTTGATTCAAGCTAATCGAAGTCGCTAATTATTCGTGTCGGTTCCGAGAAGAGGATCGACGTCGACGCCGAAGAAACAACTTTGGAAACGCACGGCAGAAATTTTCAACGACTAAGGGTCTGTTTATACCGGAATATTTCCGACCAGACAGATATCTTTCAATGCATCTTAATAGAAGTATGTAGACCTACGGTATGTATTGAAAAATATCTGTCTGGTCGGAAATATTCCAGTATAAACAGACCCTGAAGGCGTCTGCGAAGCAATCTAGAGACTTGCAACAACGAAAAGAAGATAACAGCTCACTTTTTGGGCGCGATTATCCAATCCCAGCCAAACTTCTCGAAGTCCACGGTGAGCTTGTACCGACAGCACTTGGTCTCCTGGGTGGTCTCGTCGCAATTGAGTCCTATGTTTCGTTTGATCCTAGCCCCCCTCCGGGAGTCGAGCTCCTGGGTCTGCACCTCGAGGTACGGCGCGTACTCGGCGCCAGGATTGGTTTCGACCAGCTTCGAGTTCCTACGGTGGTTGCCGCCGCTGCTGGTGCCTGTGCCGGTGCCAGTGGTGGGTCCAGGTCCGGAGATCTTCAGAGCAACGCCCAGATTGTCCCTGGGGTGTTTGAACCACTCGGCGACCATTCTTCTGAGTTCGATCGTGACCCACGAACCACCGCGGCCTCCGGGCCTCGGATGTTTGGTGGTCAACGGCGGGCCGAGCAACGGCGCCCCGGACTCTGTAACCCCGCGGAGGATCCTCTGCAACGTGATGGTCACGGGACCGTTGTCCTCGTGGCTCTCGGAATCGCCGGGCTTTACGTCCGCCGTCTCCTGGCCGCCGCCCCATATCCATAGAGACAGTTCCGCCCTGGTGACTCGGTGCTGCACCACCTTGTCGGAGAACTTGAAGTAGAGAACGTCCAGGCTGCCCTTCGAATGCCTCAGCCTCTGATCTGAAACCGAATCGAACGTTATCCTCGAAAAACAGAGAGCTCCGTTACGGTGCTCGAATGTTTGAGGACAAGGGACAACAGGATTCGAGACGTCGCGGAATCGATGTCGGACGAGATCGATCCGATCGATCGGTGTACCGCGGTGCGGCGGCATCCTCGTGCTCCGCGATTGGCAATAAATCAAGACCGACCGGCAAGAAAAGTCGAGTTTCTTTTGCTGTCCGCGGGAAAGAGCGAGAGCGAGGGAGACGAAGGGAGACGGATGGAAGCTCGCTCGAGCACGTGCGTCCGACATTTACCCCGATGGACGACGACCGACGACCACCGTACTCTGTCGGCGACCCGCGTCGTCGCTGATCTCCGATCGCCAGAGATCGCGGCGAGCGAACGGTCGAGGACAGGAAAGGAGAGGAGGAAAAACGCCGAAGCAGATTTATATACGCGTAGGGAAGCGCGTTAGCCCCGGCCGACTCTATTCGGGTCATCGCTCGCTTCGAGACCGCTTCCATGAAGGGTAAAGCCACCTGAAATCGTACCGTTACGCGAACCACCGCATTTTTCCTTGAACCGATCCGTCGCGGCGTCGCGTCGCGTCGCTCGACCTTTCAGCGTGTACTCAAGAGTCCGCATCCCCTTCTAAACGGGCTCGTCCTGGTATTCGACTCATTCGACCGATTCGACTCGATTCGACCGAACCGGATCGGAACGCACCGAACTAGACCACCTCCGCGCCTTTTCCAGAACGGTCGCGAAATGTCGCGCGTTTCTTTCCGAGCACGTCAACACCGGGATCGGGAAAATCGCGGAGAAAGAACTTGGTTGCCGGGTTCTGGTTCCACCGATTGCTGAAGAGATCCTACCGGAATCGCGGACGATTCGGCAAAGTACACTGAATAATTTGGGCAGAGAGCGCGTCACCACGCCGATTACCGTATACGACTTGAACGGCGGAGGAGAACGGTCGCGGTGTATCGCTGGCATTGTCACTCGAGCTGTCACGTTCCCCGCATCGCGTCCGTCCAATTTCTCAAGACTCGTCCCGAGATAATTTTAATCCAACGATTTCCTGGATTCGTCGGATCGCCGCGTCAGGAACCGCCATGGAAACGAGCAATTATCGTTCCCCCCTTATTCCTCTCCCTCCTGACAACCTCGAGTCAATTTATCGCGACTAATTATGCGAATTCGCCGGGTCGACGTCGCGTCCTTGTTTCGACCGCGACGTGGAATCCGAACGTTCCCTCCCGAAAATTCCCGCCGCGCGTCACAGCTCGCTAATCGGTTTACGGAACGCCCCCGTCCCGGCTCTACTCTTTAATAAATAATTTCGTGCAAAGAAACTTGATCGAGTTAAGGCGGGATCTCCTAAACGCGTCTGGACGCGGCGCTTTGCGAGCCATAATCCATTTATTGGAACCCTCCTGCTGTGCGTCCAGAGGAGAGGTCGCGATTTTGAACGGGTACTAAAATACACGTGTACACGTGCACGGGAACCGTGTAAGCGAGGAATTAAGGATCCGTTCGGCACGCTCCGGAAAGTTATTAACACTAAATCTACCGAGCCTTAAAAGTAGGTGGTATATGTTCCCTTATAAAAATGACAAGATTGATTTTATTTAGACTTTGTGCAGCTCCGATTGTAATATGTGTGCTCTAGTAAAGATATCTATACAATAATTTCTTATGAAATCATTTTTATTATGTCAATAATCGTAAAATAAAAAATCTGGTAGGCTTTGTACATACTATGTGTATGTACTCACTCAGTTGGAAAATTCATAAACACTTCCCTATTGCTTGTCTCTTGAAAATTACTCAAGTTTGAAAATGACTTACTGCGATATTTCGCATTTGTAGAATTTTCAAGAAAGGAATTTTTAGGCTTCCAAATGAGTCCCGATGTTCCGTTTTGAGCCATTGGAAACCATAAAGGCT
The DNA here is from genome assembly GCA_028455605.1 of Lasioglossum malachurum. Lineage (NCBI taxonomy): Eukaryota > Metazoa > Arthropoda > Insecta > Hymenoptera > Halictidae > Lasioglossum > Lasioglossum malachurum. The sequence continues at coordinate 29,886,359 of CM052313.1, forward strand.
TCCGTTTGGCAATGCGAAATGAATTGACTACCAATATGTGTCAATGCTTTCACGTAACTTTTTCTATTGCAATAGTTACTACGAAAGTGCCCAATATTTACCACGATTTTCCAGGCACAGTCGATAATTTGGCAAAAAAACGTTAATCGATATTCAGTCATCTATACATACCACTACGGAATATTATAAAAAATTTTGTTTCTTAATAAAAAATTAATTCTACTTAATTCTTTAAATGCCACCATGTATTTTTTTATTACATATTATTCCAGCTGACGTCAAGACGAATCCAACGACTCACTGCATTATGCATGCAAGAGTGAAAATAATGCTAAAATAGTTTTGGTCAACATTTCGGGGCAAATACTCCACTGTGCGTCGATTCAAAGGCGAACGCGGCGGAGGAGAAAGACAGCGTGTCCCACCCTCCGACTGTCGCGGAAACGTGTAACGGATCGAAACGCGACGCGTAAGCGTCGACGATAACGACGCCGAACAACGATAACGAGCCGGAGGTTCGAAGGAACGCGGCTCGATAACCGCGCGCTATCGTCGGCGACGAGCATGCCTACGAGACACGAGACCCACAGGTTCCCGTAATCTGCTCCTCTCATCGTTCTTGTCCTTGAACCGTGACGTTCTGCAAATTATTCTGCTCGGTATTCGGCATCTACGCACCGGCCTCCATTTTCGTTGCCGGGCGGCGCTACGGAAACTTTGTACGGGTACTATCGAATTAACGCGACACGCGTTTCCCACGAAATTATTTATTTATCTATTCGGTTGGCGAGAAAGTAATTTCGGTGTTTTAAAGTGGAATAGAGCCCAATATTTTTTATCCAAGCAATTAATTTTAATGATTAAGATATTATCAAAAAGAGTAAATAAGAAAATATTTTATTGATTAAAGTTCACTGCTTGAATGAAGAAATTCGGTTCTTTATTTCACCTTAAAATTACTTTCTTGCCAACCCAATAGTTTCGCGGGCAGCAAGTTGCATTTTTATTGCTGAGCGACGTATTTGTGCCCATAATTACGAAAGTGGTTAAAAGGGAAAGGATATTAACACTAAATGATTTGCATACAGAGTTGGGCAAAAATTTTATTCAAATTAAATTTTCGCTTGGACCACTTTCATAATTATATTTTATTTCACTTTCTTAAAATTCGTCTAAAAAAATTGCAAAGTGCATAAACAGTCGGAGTCTAATAACGACGTTCGCCCACCTGCATAAAAAGAGCGACATCGCCAACGGTTTGGTCAACCAATGTTGCAACCAAGGCCCAACAAAATACCAATCATAAATGCTACTCGGACTTACCGAACACGAGACGCGTTTCTCACGAAATTATTTATTATTTTTCGCGGACACAGCGAGTCGCAGCGTTGATTCGTCGACGCGGACAGCTGTTGCTCTTTGTAGAATCGAGCGATACTCGTCACGGCGAAAAATGTGGAAGACGGCAATTTTATTTTGGTCCAGACGCGGCTACCGACCGTCTGTCGCGGGATCTTTCGGTCTACATTTAACCCCGAGCGGACGGGGAAACCACCGCCTCCGGATTTGGAAAAGAATAAAGTAGAAAACTGAAAAGGGGTAGAGCGGGAGAGAGAGAAAGAGACACTGCGAAGACGATCGAGAATCGAGACGCATCTTTGTTCTCAGAATTCGGCGCTGCGACTCGGGATCGCGTATCCCGACGACGACGGCGACGACGACGGCGACGACGACGGCGACGGGGGCAGATGCAACGTTGCAGCGTTACAAGCGTCGAAGTTGAAAGCGTGCAAAAGCGTCGCAGCGTTGCAGTGTTACAGTCCGGGGCTCGAAAACACGTGGCGCGCGGCGCGGTGCGGCGCGCGGATTTTAAATCCGGTGACGACGAGAAGAGCAGACACAAATAAATGCGTAGAGTGAGCACGACAGAGGAAGGAAAGGGGCCGCGGCTAGCCTGGCTGTCGGGAAAGAGAGGAAAAAAGCCTCCTGTCGGAGGACGAGGACAGTCGGCCGAAACGGAGGAAGAGAGAAGAAAGCCGCCTGAAACCGAGAGAAAGAGAGACGGAGAGATGGACAATAAAGCTAAAGCACACTAAGTACACCGTGGCTTCGCCGCGCAGACACAGATAAATATAGTTTTAGCGAACGGAGGTCACTCGCATTGCTCGGCCAGGCCGCAATCAACGTTATCTAGTTTCTCGACAAACGATTTATCGATCGGTAACGCTCGGGAAGCTGTTCGATCGCGGCCAGAGAGAGAGCGAGAGAGAGAGAGAGAGAGAGAGAGAGAGAGAGAGAGAGAGAGAGAGAGAGAGGAAAAGTAAGAAAAAGCCGAAGGATTTTTCGCTCGTGGATATTCAGAACGAGTGGAAATGATGGAAAACAACGGTGATACCGCGGTGTCGTGGCCCTGCCTATAAATAAATGAAGAAATAATTGATACGGGACGACCCCCTGCGTCCCCCTCGCTCTCTCCCGCGCTCCGACTCCGTACCCTCGTCCGCACTTTTCGCCGCTATCGTTCGGTTCGGCTGTTTCACTTGCAGCCGCGACAACTCTTAAGGGCGACGACGTTTAAAAATATCGCCGCGACGAATCGTCTAGCGGCAACGCATGGCTCCGTGTGACGCACAATTGATCGCGTATCCGCTGCGCCTATCGTGTCCCGTTCGATTCGTCGAAATTTAATACCGAAATTTGTGGCACACGCTGTTATGTCTATATTGTCTATTTCCGACTTTCCGACGCGATCTTCGGCATCGAGCGTCGCGTCGTACCCACGAAACCGAGAACGATCGGAGGAAAGGGTAAATCCGCGAGAAGAGACTCATTAAAGACGGTTCGGGATCGAGAGAGAGAGAGAGAGAGAGAGAGAGAGAGAGAGAGAGGGCGAGGGGTGGGTTACGGAAGGGTGTCGAGAAGTTTGCGTCAGCCTATGCTGTACCTGCTGCGACTACGACTAGGAGTACGACCACGACCACCCACCCCAAGAGCGTTGAACCCCGAAATTAATGTTGTAATGCAGTGCCGTATCTCCGTCCCGGGTCTCTGATCCCACCCTGTCCCGGCCCGTCCCTCCCGTTCGGTCGAAACTCGCTCGATAACGTGCCCTCTAACTTCGACTTGGGAATACTTAATTGCGCCAACGATCTTCGGCTTGGATACCTGTCGAGGTGAACGACCGATCGCGAATATCTCGCGAACCGCTTCTTTCCTTCTCGCTGGCTTCTTCTTAGAGCGTGCGATCACCCTAATCGTCGCTTTCTGGCAAAAATCGAGCGTTTTCGTTGCCCAGAGCGGTTCCGCCGCGACGATCGCGATGGAGGTTTGTCAGCACCGTGGTCGGATATCCGCCGATGCGAATGCTTAATTGCACCAACGATCTTCGGCTCGAATACCTGTCGAGGCGAACGACCATCTTCTTCGAGCAAGCGATCATCCTAATCGTCGATTTCAGGCGAAAAACCGATCGTTTTCGTTTTCCAGAGCGGTTTCGCCGCGAGGATCGCGATCGAGGTTTGTCGGCGCCGAGGTGGAAACGCGTCGAAACGGTTCGAAACGCGGCGCGGTGCGGCGGTTACGTGTGTCGGGTGGCCGTAAACCGAGCAGTTAACGGAATTGGTTCTCGTGGCGATCCGAGGAACGCGATCCGAGGCACGTTAACGATCCCGGGACACGGTAATCGGGCGTGGAATCGGCGATAAGTTTAATTCGGCCGTGCGCGCGACTGTAAGAAAATCCTGCAGCCCGTATCTGCAAGCACTTATCGTATTTCCGGTGGTCGTTCGGAGGGGCCGTGTTTTCCGCGTGTTTGCGAGAGGCAAGAAGGGTCTGGGACGCGCGCCCAGTCGCTCAGTCGACGAACGTCGACTTCGAGAGACCAGCACCGTGGCTGGTCTTCGGGGCTCCGCGTTACACGCCAGAAACCGGACGTAAAAACTGCCGCCGTCGAGCAATTTGCGTCGCGTGACGAACGCCGCCCTGCAATTGTGACTGCACTTCGACAGTATAACAGCGTAACTCGATAAAATTCGCATTTGGGTCACGCGTCTCCCTCTCTCTCTCTCACACACTTTTTCTCTCCCCACATGCCGTAGAGCCTGCTCTCGCCCTTTCTCCGGTTCTTTCGCTTCCTGTCTCCCGTTCTCGCGATCTTCCGTTCTTCGACCTTCGAAAACCTCGAGAAGGATCTGCCCGCGACTATGCGGCGGGGATCGCGTGCGCAGAGAAAAATGCAAACGAATCGAACCGAAACGAAACGAGCCGTGCGATCGAGGTTGGGAACGCCTCCCGTTGCACCCCATCAACTTCACCGCGTTGCACGAGCCCCATGCTCGAAATCGACCGGTCCGACGCAAATATCGACGACAAACGCGGCTCCGTTCCGTGATATCGATCCTCCGATCGCCAGGATCGCCGCATAATTTAATAATAGAACGGAATCGGAGAAATAATCGGTCGCCTGCGAGAAGAGAGGAGAAGTGGAGAAACGAAACGAGATGAGATGAGAATCCGCGCGAGAGGCAGGCGGTAACGCGATACGATCGATCTAATATTGTAGGTACACGTCCAAGCAAGCGATAATACCCATCGAATTGTTATGTAACTCTAGTAGTCCTTAAATGCGCTCGCGTTGCAACGCAGCACCGATATTCGCGACTGCTAATGCCTCCGAGAGAGTCAGGAACACGACAAACTGGTTTTCTAGATCGGCGCTACCGTCCAATCAATCGGTTACATACGGATCTATCGACGGCCGATCGATCTAGATCGTCGACTAAATATCTGCCACGACTGCGTGACTACCATCGATCTTTCCGCGGCTCGAACCGCTTGATCGTCGTTCCCGAATCACCGACACCTTTTTCGCATCAACGACACCATCCTCCTCGCGATAGCTCGCAACCGTTTTCCCATCGATATCGAGAAGAACCGGGCGAAATCATATACATAGTTCCGATCGTACCGTAATCGTGACCGTAACCATAATCGTTATCGTAATCGGTTCACGGCGAGGCTGAAACGAGCCGCGCCGGATCGACAGAAACGATGTAAAATGAGAATCACTGATGGCACGGCGCCTGTCTGCGAGTATGCTGACCGCAGTGCCACTAACTGCACTGTCATTATTCAACGGCTTATATATCCGTTTCAGATTTATTAATTTCGCCAGGGCAGGTGTACCGACGACTGACTCGACCAAAGAAAACCGACAAAATCGGAGCCCCGATCTCCAAACAGATCTTTCCCGTGGGCGATTCTCCCTTCTCGGGAGAATTATCGCGTATTATTCGATCGAGAGAATCGTTGTTTCTACGACGAATCGAGACTGCCGAAGACTCGCTGCTCGGTGACTTTTCGCTTTCGTATTCGCGCGATGGGCAAATGCATTATTTGACAGGCGTCGACGATTCTTGTGTGCTTCCTCGTTTCGCGTTTATCGTTCAATATCGTTCGTTTATTATTCAACTTCATTGGTTCAGCGAGGAACAAACGAAATGTGTACGTGCCGATTTCATTGGTTCCACGAGAAACAAACAAAATATTTAAGTACGTACCGATTTCGTTAGTTTAACGAGAAACAAATGAAATACGCACATACCGATTTCATTGGTTCAACGAGGAACAAAAACAAAATATGTACATACCGATTTCATTGGTTCAACAAGGAACAAACAAAATATTTATGTGTGTACCAATTTCGTTAGTTCAACGAGGAACAAACGAAATATGTACAAAGTATGACACGATCGTTACCATCGCTCCTATCCGATCTTCCGATCTCGCGCAAAAAGAAGACCGAACTGCAAACGAGGAAAAAGGAATATGTTCGCCGACGTAAAGCGCTTCTTTGACGCCATTCGGCGATACGGAATGCGCGACGATAAAGAGTTCGTTGTCTACTTCGGATCCGGTTCCTCCACGGACGAAATTTCCAAGTACGCCCAAACCAGAATGAATCGGCCTCGAACCGCTGCGAAGGTCAGGGCCGGTGCACACAGCCTAGGTCAGGCTCATCGCTCGTTATCGCGTTGAAGCTGCCCGAGTAGGTGGTAGGCCGCTGTTAGAACTCTTATATTTTTGGACGTTCCGTCGTAGATTCTTTGCGACGTTCTTGGCCACCGTGCCGTAATTCGGATCGTCGACGATACCGTAGACCGTAGGCGGACGTCGCGCGTCGCGTCCCGTCGATTCAACTTCGTGCCGAGACACCGAGCACCCGCCGTACTCCGCGGTCGCCTAGCATCGTCGCGCTTTGGTGTCGTTGTGAGATTTTCTTATTTCCATGCGTAATGCTTATTGAATAATAGTGAATGCTTTTTAGTCTTCTTTATTAAATAGAGAAACTCTGTGCTTGAACTTCTTGCATCGTGCAACGAAGCTAAATTTTTTTAAATGATTGCATCGTTCGCGTTTTATAGACGGTTTGAAAATTCAATAACTGCGTCTGAAGTTGACACATCGTTGAAAACAAGGAACTGCTAATTATATAATACGTTAGCTAGTAGTTGACCATCTGTAGTAAAGCGATTAAAGGTGGTTACTTTGAAATAATCCACTTGCAACGACTGGTACAAATTACTGACAAAATGGCAAATACAGGTCAAAAGAAGTGAATTCCATATAAAATCTAATTTAGGAACAGATTAGGTAAATGTTCCGTGGTTTGCTTGTTCTTAAGTTTTAATTACTCGCATATAGCACTTGCAATCTCAAAACTTTAAAAGTGTTTCAAGCCTAAACAAAGGTGTCGATCACACTAGTAAAAGTCCATATATTTTGCAATAAAGTAGTTATATCATTGAATATATATAAAAATTGTTTTATATTGGAGTGTTTAATTTTCAAGTTAAAATAGCTCCGACTGCAAGGGGCCGATTTAGAAGAGCGGAGAAAAACGCCGAGATAGTTTGGCGACCGGACGAGGGCGAGGACGAGGGCGAGGACGAGGACAAGGACGAGAAGGAGAGTTTGGCGAGGCGGTCGAAAATTGATATGGCGTAGGAACGCGACACCTACCCGTGGAACCGTGAGCGTTCCCCGCGGGCTGTTGTCAGCAAACGATCCGCAAACGATCGCCGCCGACGACTAGAGTCCCGCGCGACGCTCGACACAGCGAACGTTGACAAAATTTCCCTGGGAACTGATACCTGGACTTCCGGTTGCCGGTTTCGTCCTGCACGGCGAAAACCGTCGTTATTTGACGCTGCGCTCGCAGCGGCGACGTTGCAACATCCACGGGGACGATGATAAAAACGTCCTTTCCACGGCTCGCGTTTTACAACGCGGGAGAGAGACAGAGCGAGCAAAAGTTGGAGCGAACGAGAGAGCGAGGCGATCGACCGCCGCCGCGGTGACCAAGAGGCGAGGATCGATCGATCTCTCGAGGACGACCGACAAAAAATCGACGTTCGGTCGTTTCACCGAACGAGAGATCACTGCGTATAGGGGAGAGGAGGGAAAAATACGGAGAAAGGACGGCAGGAATTCGTGAAATGAGAGAAAGAGAGATAGAGATGAGCGACAGAGCCCCACGGGAGAAAACTGAGCGCGGGAATAAAGGTACGTGTCCATCTGAGAGTAAAACTATCGCGATAGTTTTACTCTCCAGAGTCAAACTCGAAGTGTGCAAAACTCCCGGAGAACGAATAGTAAGTTGAGACTCGCGAATCGACACGTTCAATTTTTCCCTCGGCGAGCAACAATCAGCTGCTATACAAACGCCATTCGTGAGAATCTTCGAGTTAGTTTTCTCTGCCATTGTATACGTACATTTATGCATATGCATGAATCGGACAAAGGGCAATTTAAAGATATTCATATATCGACACCGATCTTTCTATTTTTATCCGAAAATTACTCGTTCTCTTTCCGTTTACGAGTATTCTACACGCGTGAAACTCAAATGGCCACGTACGTCCGAGGACTTTCCCAGAGAGTCGACTCTCGCGTCAATCTCCGGGAGCAACGAATGTCCAAAGTACTCTGAAACGGACACGTACCTTAAGAGAAAAACGCGTTCGGTCCACGAACGGAGGGGGTAGAAGGCGAAAAAGAGCTGCGAAAAGACCGCGAACCGAGTATGCGATGCCGTGGCGGGCTGCAGAAAAAACGAAAATTGGGTGAACAGAAGAGGAATGCCGATGTCCGCGAGAGCCAAACGAAACGGGCCGAGAAAAAACGAACAGATTCGAAGTATGGGGGAGAGACTCGAAGTCGAAGAGGCGAACGGGCCCGACGCGACGGGCCGACGGAGATGGAAAGATAGCGAGAGAATAGTCGAGAAACACGCGAATATGGAGAAAGCCGGGGAGAGAACATAGGCGGTGGGGCGCGCGCGGTTTCGAGAGAGAGAGAGAGAGAGAGAGCGAGAGAAAAAAAAGAAGTTCGCACGATGCGAATACCAGAGATCGCCCTGCAACGTGTACCAGGCGACGGCGGCTACGGGTTCCAGGCTGCAGGCGTTTTGAGAGCAATATGGATCGCCCAAGGTGATAACCCTCCGCGTTTTCGACACCCGTTCGCCATCGAATCTGCACTCTTCTTACCGACGCTCCGAGCCCGCGTATCTCGCAAAATTCTTCGCTACAGCCTCGCCTAGCCTTTTATCTGTCAATTTATTTGTATTTAAATCGTTCGGCTAATCTGCCCGCCGATAACGGAGCCGCAACTTTCGAAACGCCGACAGTCTACGGTCGCAACTTATCGTCGGTTCCCTCGAGACGCGTGTCCCCTCCGAGCACCGAATACGCGCGAATATGTACGAATACGCGCGGTCCGATCGCCGCGTCCTTCGCCTTCGGCGAGCTCGATCGTGGCCGTTTTCTGCTGCGTTTGACAGCCGAGCGAGCAAGCAAGGCGCCTCAAGCTGACGCGTTCAAATCACCTAGCGCCGCTGAATAGGCGAGCAGAGGCAAGAACAGGCGAGGCTTCGACCGAACCAGCTCCGACGAAACCATTCGCTGCCAACGCCGAGAAACTGCCCGACGACGATACGATCTTCGACAAACACGCGGGACACTCTTCAGAAGAAATTGCACGGGTTCGGCGCATCGGCGTATGCTCAAGAGTCCCGTCGATGCACTGATCCAGGCTATCGGCCGCAAACGATCGGGTTTCGATCGTCAAGGGAAACCCTTTATTCGCCTGGGTCGAACGAGAGAGGTTAAACACAGGTTACCACCGGCGATCCAGCGATCCAACGACGCAACGATTACTCGTGTGGCGAGGCGCGGCTCCCATCCGAGACGTCCTTTGACTTAACCCTTCGCACTCCGAATTATTCTTCAACTTTGTTGCCAACAACTCCCTGCTACTTTAATTGTTCAAAATTAATTTCAGGACTTTGGCCCGCACCTCACCGTTCGAAGGCGAGAGCCCAAGCCCCCGCGTCTCCTCGAGTTTCTCGTAAATTTCGATCGACTCGCGCTCGAGTGTTCCCCTGTCACTCCGACCGTATCGAAAATTGAAAGTGTCGAATTCATTGAGCGGCTTGTCCAAAGTGCGGATCAATTAGCCATGAATCGATCGACCGCGAACCATTGCGTAAAACGATTTCGACGGAGCCAACAACGGACAACAGTGGAACGAACGAAAAGAAGAAAGAGAAAAAGGAAAGGAAGAAGAAGAAAAAGTAGGCTGACGGGAAGGAGGAGTTCGATAAGGCCCATTATCTCCTCGCGACCAGCCCTCGAAGCCTGAAGGCGGAAGATCGAATTTCAAATCGATCCCGGTCAGCCAGAACCCACACGAACGACCGGGGAAGCCTGGAATACCGTTCTGGCCAGCGAGCGAGGCAAAGGGTTCGATCGAGCGAATTTAGAATGCGTCTATCCGCTGGCTAGCCGTTCGCGCCTCGCCTCGCGTCCTAACCGTCTATCCTGACTGCCACCCTATCTTCTTTCCCTCCCGGTTTTCGCGCGCTCCAATCTTTTCGCGACAGATCGCGAAAGCATTGACGTCTCTGGAAAGATCGAAGGGGGGCGTGGTCCGAGGGTCGAAAATGACCCCGGTGCACGTAAGCAGAGGTTAAATATCGCTGATGAAAGATCGGGACGACGGTCGGCTTACATAATTAATTTTACAGTTCGACGGAGAGGATGGACGCGACCAGTTAAGTGCGTTTCAATTGAAACTACAATGTTGCGAATTGCAAGTTGCACGATATCGTAGGATGGTCGCACGGGAGTCGAGAGGTTAATTCGGTTGTTGCCAAGGAAAACTCCCGTCAGCTGCCACGAGCGCGGCCACGCGCGGTTTCGCAAGGTTTTTGCGCGGTTTCGCAAGGTTTTTGCGCGCTTTCGCGTACGGCGTATGCGTAGTTTGCGACGGGACACGATGGGACACGACGAAATGCGTTCTCGACGACTATGGATTACGACTCGGCAGAAAAGATGGAACTTACGCGGCTGGGCCAGGGCGAAAACGCTCTCGGTCTTCGCGGCGTACTCGTCGATCTCCTCGTAGTGCGTGATGCCGGGCTCGAGGGGCTGTGGCTGATCCGCCTGCATCCCGTACATGTCCATCAGCTTGGAGATCGGCGGGATCCTCGGGAGCGCCCGGCCGGTCATGTTCGGCGCCTGCGTCAGCCCGAGCTTGGTCAGTATCTGTCCCTTGATTGCTTCGAGGCTGAGAGCTCTGATCTCCTCGTGCATCCTACACGTGTTGCAAGCGTTGACGGCCATCGCCAAGTACCTGACGGGGCGTCTCTCGATGCCGGGTGCGTCGAAGGCACCGAGGAGGACCAGCGAGAGTAGCAGCAGCGCCCTCCTGACCATCTTGCTCAAGGTCACCGTTAGTCGGATCGGTTTACGATCGGCCTTGGTCGCGACACGAACGATCAGATGCTCGGCCTCATCGTGCTCATACCTTTGCCGATCCTTCCGAAATCCTTCCTAGATCGTTCCCTGTCAGAGCCTTCGTAGACCGGCCCGCCTGCGAACGCTCCTCCCCCCGATAGCCTCGCCTCTTATCTCACGAAGATTACCGCCGGTAATCCTCTTCCTCTTCTTCCTCTTCTTCCTCCTCCTCTTCTTCCTCTTCGGCCTCCTCCACCTTCAGCCTCACCTGCTCCGGCTCTTACTTGGTCGCGATACTCTCCTTCTTGCGTGATTTATAGCGCGATACCGCCCTCCCTGACCTCTTAGATCTCCCAGGGCGATGTCCTAGGTTGATTCTTTGGATACGCGCAGCTCGTCACCGCGTCCAGGAGCCGGATTAGGCGCATCACCCGAATTATCGGGCAATCGGCACGATCACAATCACTATCGGACTGGCGGTACCTTTGACGATTCTCACCTGCCTTCTTCCTCTTGTTCCCGTTCCTCCCGTTTCTCCCGTTTCGCTGACGGGCCGTCCGACCAATTCGACGAACGCGCGTAAACGCGAACGGAGCGCCGAGGTATTCCCGTCGACGTCGACGCCGACGACGTCGAGTGCGGCCGGTAACGGTGGACACGAGTGCTCGAGACAAGAGAGGCACCGCTCTTCCGTCCACTGCTTCCGTTTAACCTGCTCACCGTACAAAATCATTTACCATAGTCACTCACTAGAAGCACAAAAGGACAGAAGGACATCCTTAAAAATCACATTGCACTTGGGGGCGATGCTCTGTCGCTCACCGGCTCTCAAGACCGTCTCTTCTCTCTCTCTCTCTGCGGCTCTCCTTCGGTGTCCTCCTCCTCCTCCTCCACCACCCCCTCCTCCTCCTCTCCTCCTCCCCCTCGTCCTCCTCGTCGTTCTCCTCGCCCTCCCCCTTGAAACGTAACGAAACGAAACGAAACGAAACGGTCCGGTGAACCCTCGTGACCTCCGTTCCAGCGCGAACTTTAATCTCGACACGCGCGCGCTACTGATACACACAGTTTACCGGTGCACCGCGCGTCTTCCTGAACGTATCATGGCACCGCTGCTGTCACAGACCGCCGATCTTCCTTTCCTCTTCCATCCCCTTTCCAGAACGCACTCGTGCTCGATCTTTCAAGTCTTCCTTTTCCGTGTTCCCACCACTTGTGCCGTTTCTTCGTGTTTTCCTCTGCGCGGGATCCTGTCGATTCGCGATCCACGATCCACGGGATCGAGGATTCGCGACCCGCTTCCGGGGGGAGATCACCGCGCCACACCGGTTCAGCTGTTTCGGCTCTCCGGGACCACGATCTATCGGTAACCTCGAGCCTCGCGCGATCAGCTGGTGATACGATGCCAGCGGGAAAGAGAGAGGGACAGTGAGAGACAGAGAAAAAAGACAGAAAGTGAGAGAGAAAGAAAGTTAGACGCGAAAGAGATAAAGAGACAACGACCGAGCGAATGAGAGTGAGAGTAAGAGTAAGAGAGAGATAGGGAGAGAGAGATCGAGAGCGCCGAGGGTCGGATGTTGCGAACGGGTCCCGGAAGGAAGACAGATACTCGCCCGCGATCCCTCCTAGCCGCGAGGAAGGAGAGGACGGAGCAAAAGAGAATAACCAAAACCGCTGTCTGCGTGTACTCGCGTGGCAGTGGCAGGCAGCTGGCGAAGCGTGCCGTGCCCGGTGAAACCCGGTGGATCCTAAGAGCTTGCTGGCTTGTCAAGCACTGAGTCAGGAGGCGCGCGTTCTCACCGCATATATGTCGAGGCGGAGGCCTCCTCCTCTTCTTCTTCTTCTTTCTTCTTCTCTCCCTCTATCCTTCGCTCTCAGCTGCGTCTTTCTCCTTCGCGCGCGCTCTCTTTCTCGCTCTCCCTCTCGCTCTCTCTCTCCCTCTCTCTCTCTCTCTCTCTCTCTCTCTCTCTCTCTTTCCCTCTTCTCCTCGCGAACATTCAACGTCTCTTTCTCCGTCTCTTCTCTCCTGTAGTATCTTACGTATTCGCGTGTAGGGGCCGAACGTATACCTACACCCGCGTGCACCCACCGCCAACGACTAGCTCCCTCCTCCTCCTCCTCCTCCTCCACCTCTATCACCTCCTCTTCCTCCTCCTTCTCCACCTCTTCCTGCTTCTCCACATCGCATCGCTACATCGCCACCTCCACCGCCTCCTTCTTTCTCCTACACGCGGAGCTCCTCGCCCTCTTCGCCCTCTTCGGTTTCTCTGCCGCCCCTTGATGCCCCGCTACCCCGAGCCTTGCGCCCCCCCTCCGCCTAACGGTCCTCCCTCCCTTCCGAGAGACCCTCTCTCTCTCCTCCACCCTCTATACATCGCTTCTGCCGCCATACTCCGCTCTTTCTCCAGTAATCTCCCTCCCGCGATCCCTCCGTGCTCACCTTCCTCCTCCTCCTCTCTTCTCTTTGCTACTCTTCGCTACTCTTCTTTTCTCTTCTCTTCTCTTCGTTCTGCTATTCTTTTCTCGTCACCGATTCTTCGTCGTCGTCTTCATCCACAACTGGCTTCTTCTTCTTCTTCTGCTACAGTCCTTCTACGCGTCTACTCGTTCGTCCCATCCTCTCGGTTTCTACGCGTGACGCATCGCAAATCGTAGACAACGTCGCAACCACCTACCGTTCTCGCACCGTCCTCATCCTCCACTTCTAGGTTTCCTGCGAACTCTCGATCGCATATCGATTTCCACAACCTCCGTCGATCCGATTCGCCCGTAGATCCAGCTTAGGGGCTGCTCTCCTTTCCAACGATCCAAAAATCAATTTTATTTCATCCTCTTCAAGCGTAAGCGTTCCCAGCGAGCAGCAGAATTCCACCTGCGAAATTACCTAATATCAGTAAGATGTTGAATGCGAATGCGCTTTCGATGACGCGATCGCGAACCGATCACCGAATCGGAATGCGCACCGGTTGAATTCGCGATTCGCGAGGCGCCGGGACGCGGGAGGTGGGACGAGGCGGCCGACGAGCTGGTACTATCCGGTTAACAAACGAATGAATAAATAAATAAATGAAAGAGCGAATCCTCGGTCGGTTCGCTGAATCCTTTTTCTCGTTCGGCCCCGGTGTCGGTGACGCAATCCGCAAAATGGAAAACACGAGTGTATACGCGAGAAATTTCAAGGTTCTCGAAAGGATATTCTCTCTTCGGCGAGGAGAGGCCCGCGGCCACGCAGCGCTTCGCGAACCGCTTAGCATAGGTGGAAATTTAAAATTCGATCGCCCGGCCAGTGTGCAATCGTCTGCAATTTGTGCACGGTCACGCCGAAAAATCGATCGAATTTTGATGCGGTGCGAATCGAGGGCACGCCGCACACCGGTCAGATCCAACGGGCAAGATAGCGGTCGGAACTGCGAAAGAAGAGGAGAAAGATGAAAAGAGAGAAGCATGCCACTCTGATCCAGCGGACGTTCGAAATAAAGATCGATTTTCGAAACGATCCAAATCCCACGCAACGAGGAACGCATGCATAAACGCGCAAACCAGAACGCAAACAGCGCGCCGCACGATGCACCGCCCCGCGACTCGTGACGCATTGGAAAACAGCGAAATCAGCTATTTTTACATCGCGCGTACATTTTGTTCGCCAAAGGCCCCCATCGAATCTCCGATTCGGTTTCTCGAATTCTCAATCTCTCCTCCGGTAGCATTTATGGTTGGCCAGCGGTGGCTAACGGTTGGGAGTTGGTTGGCCCCGCAGAGTTGGGCAAACATTTTATTTCAATAAAGATTTTGAATAAAGTGGATTTAAAACCCACTTGGAATTTTTGCCCAGCTCTGGTTGGCTCAACATAGGGCCCGCGACGAAAATTTATGACTAGACTGCGGATCTTTATGCAAAATAAAAAATGTTTGCTTTGATTGCAAGACACAGAAGCCAAATAACAAATTCATTCTTCTTTTAATTATCTTATTAAGGTGAAACTAATACACTGGTGGCCTTAAATCTTTTAATACCTCCACTATTTTAAATTGTACGTACCCATTTTTACTTGCAAAAGAGGTGGGGACATTTGTAACGGTTTGCCAGCCAATATTGCAACGAAGACCCAACAAAATGCCAACCGTAAATGCCACTAGGCTCTTCACGATCGTTTCGGTTTCACGTGGATGGGTATCGGAGACCAATGCGTCTCTACTCGAAACTGATCGACCCGAGATCAATTTAGATCGGGAAAGATATGCTATGCATTGTCGTTAAACGGTATAATCTCGGACGCGCGTGCGGTGCCCGGCAGCAATCAAGGCGATCCGAAGAGAGATTCGACGCGGTAAATTTTTCATGAAATTATGCAGCTCTCGGGCCGCTTCGATCATGCTCCGGCCGTCATTATCGGCGAGATTACGTCGTCGAATCAAATTTAATCACCGATGCAACGCAATGTAACCAGACTGGAGGAGTTACTTATTTTTTCGCAGCCTCGGTTCAATCGCATTAATTAGCATCCTCGGGACAAGGGGATCGGCCGCTGTTCGATCCATCGATCATTTTCTCTTTGATCTCGGTGGCGAACCTGAAACGACACCGCCGCCGTACGATGCGCGCACCGGGCCGATCGATCGAGGCGGCATAAACTCGCTTTCTTTCGCGATCGTTATCGCAATTTCCGATCGGTCGGTAGTCGGCTGCCTTTTTATAAATATTAATAGCGATCCTCGGCGAGCAACAGTGTGTTGTTCGACAAGTTTGTTCGGGACGCGCCGCCATCGTGTACCGTTCATTTCGCCGCGAAACGCTCCTATGCGAGATCGCCGGGATTCGATTATAATAACAGGGCAGAATCTCGTCCGTTCCCCTTATCTCGCACGCTGGTTTCCAATTATAAATATTGTTACCTAATACCTTTTTTTCGCGGATTTAAAGATTGATACCAGTTACGTTCCGCCGACGACGGCCAAGTATCTTCTCCGATTAATTTCTACGTTATTTCGACCGCGTGTTATCGCACGAAAATATCCATCGCGATAACGCCGCTTTCTCGCTCTACGCTACGCCTATCCAATTCGATCGTGTTCATCTTCTTATCGTCGATATAGCTTTTAGGTCTTTGCTGCGAATCTCAATCTTCTCTTCTAGGGGAGTAGCGGCAATTCGTGGGACGACCCCGATGGAATTTCGTTCGTGTTCGTAAGAGATGTAAGGCAGACTCGAGGCCTGCTCGAGAGGGCAGAGATCGGTGTCGCGTCGTCCACATGTTTCCTGCTGCCCCACACGTCGCCGACGTCTGTCATCGTAAGGACCAATCGAGGGCTGCTGCTGCTGGGAGATGCGTCCTGTGTCTGTCCTGTGCCCTCCGAAAACGACCCGTCCCAGATCCCCCCAAATTTTTTCCGCTGCATCCTGTTAACGAGCTCCTGTCCCATTATCCATCGATAATGCATCCTTCTTTCTTCGATACTGTCAATCCTTTCGACCCTTCGTAAACAGGGCATCCTCGCGATTCTTAGCTCCACCCAAATTTTCACAGCAGTTCTCGAGTTCGAAAATCTTGGAAAAAATCGAGTTAAATACCTTGAAGAGGGGACACCCTCACCGATTCCGGGAAATTTTTACAAGGTACTGCACGAATAAATTTTTCCGAGAAGTTTTGACAAGGTATTGCAAGAGCAAATTTTTACGAGAAGTTTCTACGGGATATTACAAGAACAAATTCTTCCGAGATATCCGCAAAAAGCTACGGCGATCTCTGCCTTTTTCCAAACAAAAATTTCTGTAAAATATATATGGCGTATTTCATAAAAATAAATTATTCAAGATGATGATCTTCACTACATATTTCAAGGTCATTGAGCGAGGAGTTCCCTCATCTAAATATTCATCAAAACCGATTTCGAATCTCCTCTTAAAGTTTAAATATTCTGAAATTGCCCCACGAGAATAGAATGATAATGGGCGCGCAATCGCTGCGCGGGAAATTTCGAAAAGCGGTGGAACGAGAGATCGACAGCGTCGCGTCGGTGCGTTCGAGAATCGAAGCGTTCGAAATGGCGGCTAGAAGTTGACGAGCAATGATCCCAGGCCCGATGATGGTTCAAATAGATTTAAATAATTGTCTGTTAAAATTACAGATGCTTTTCGATGATCCCAGCTACTATATGATAACGAATATTTTGGGGAATATTCTGGGAATATGTTCCGATGCCATTAGAATCTCCCTGAAACGTTCGTCCATATTTGGGATTCATATATATTGCCGGGCGAACGGTGTAATTGGCCGAGACACGCGAATAGTTTCTACGAATTCTTTCGGAAACCGGTGTGTGAGTATTAGCTGCACGTAATTTACGTAATTGTTTAGCGATTTTCGAATTGTAAAACGATTATGGCCGTCGTAACGGTTAGGTGGGAATCTTATTGTTGGTTGTGTGCATCGGGAATGTCTTGCGAATCGTTCGAGAGAGGAATTTGTCGAATTAAGCTTAAACTCGCGACAATCGATTTAGCTTAACTGTCACCATTTTAGGTTATGGAATCAGTGGTTGTTGGAAACCACTCACCGGGATGATACTCGAAGAAGACTCTCATCCTCCGGTGTGTCCCATCGGTAGGTAGTCCTCTAGAATGTTCGGCGTCCATTCTCCAACGTACCGGATCATCTTCCTGTCTCTCGAAGCGAAATTTCCACGATTTCGATCCACCGGCTGAGATCACCACATCGATCAAAGAAGGCGCGCAAATACTGCGCTGTGGCTTTCGTTTCGGCCACTGCGCATTACCGACGCGCATGCGGCGACGCGACTGACCGCCCCGCGAAAATTGATGTCCCTTCAAACACGCTGCAGAGGTTTACTTTACCTACCGCGATCAAGAACTCTGCAACGATCACGGATCTTTATGCAAATTAAAATGTTTATACATCATTTGCATGGAGACGGAGCTAAATGAAGATTTATTTCTTCTGCAACTAATTGAGTTCGCGTACTCATGCTTGTCATGAATGCATAAAATCCGCTGTCTGATCATTAAATAACGACTAATTCCGTTGATCCATTAAACTCATGTTTTTACTGTTTAAGTTTAGTCAATTCATTTTTGTCATAAATGCATAAAATCTGAATCATTCTTTTCGATTGGATGTACAGAATTCCCACTTGATTAGCCCTCGACGCTGCTCCGAATCCTGCGAAATTCGGCCTGTCCATCAAACCCGAAGCATCTAACAAAGCCATTCTTTCTTCGTACCCGTCAATCACATATTAACGATTACGCTTGTGCTTACTCACTGCGCCTCGACGAAAGCAACGACAGAAATGGAGCGCGCAGTGTCGAAGGATTCCGGATACCATGAACGTCGTGTTGCCGACGGTGAGTCCTTGCATTTTTCTGTCTAGTCTATCGATGTTACTATTCGAAAGAATAACTATTAAAATAAAATAAAGACTGTAATAAGTCGGACAGATTTCGAATGAACAGTGTTTATATTTTAGTAATTTCAATTCGAAAAGACTTTCTGGCCAAGATACTTTGTCGACCGATCTCCTAAAACGTTCTCGGACTGTTCCAGATATTTTTCGCGTTTGTCGCGTGTTGCGCGGCGAGAACATGTATCCGCTTCCTGCAGAACGCCGAGGAGAAGATGATCTTCCGCACGATACCTGGACAAGTGTTCCGATGGAACAGGTACGCGGAAGAGTTCGAGGAGATCGAGGCCGTAACGCTGAACGGAACCGCCGTGTGCAGCGTGAAAATGGCGGACAGCCTGCGGGGGAAGACTATCGTCGTCGCTACGGATATCGTACGATCTTACAATTAACACATATTACAGACCAGTATTGAATAATTTTGAAAAATCTATGTGGTAAATAGCTAAACACTTTTCAATGGAGCCTTCAATATTAACAGGAATTTTTATTGTGAACTAACAAGTCACCCTCAACAATGTCATCTAATAGCTTCATTTAAAATCGCAATGTAAAAGAAAATTTCTATGCTTTCTTTCGGTACAGCACAATCATTGAAAAACCTGTTAATAGGCTTCCGGTAGGTAAAGTGTTAATTAAATACATTTCAACGGATCGAACGAATCGATCGTTTCAGATGCACCCTTACGTTACGAGAAAGTCGGACGACGCTTCGGTGAGCGGCTTCATAGGGGACATATGGACGACTCTGGAGGAGGTTCTGGGATTCAGGTGCGTTCGCGGTCGATAATCGAGTCTCGGGGAATTTCATCGGAAAAGGCACGAATAGGTTTTTTGCTGTTGTTTTATTTTTTGCACCTGTCAAGTCGAGCTTATTCGCACGAATTCGGTGGATGGAACGACCGAGACGTCGAAATGATAAGCGTCGGCCGCGTCGAAAGACCGTACGCGGAATCTGACCAATTTTCCGTGTACCACCCACACACGGCTCGTCGGTCAAAATACTCGCATGATTCATTCGTCTAGACAGGTATAAATATAGTACCGCGGGGAAAACGGGGGCGGCCGGGCGGGGGTGAACAGAAAATAGTGGCGGGGCCGGTGCGTGCACCGTAATAAAGGCGTTTCTTCGTCGAAAATGCAGGACGATTTACCGAAAAGCGGGACCGTCGGCCAGCCAGACGCTGATGAATGGACAGGCTCACGCACTACTGGTAGCCACGGTGATTTATTCGGACACCTCTGGTTATTACAGTTACAGCACGCCGATTACCACCAGCTCGTAAGCCTCGTTCATCCTTTAATTTATATCGGCGAGCCTACATTCGAGACGTTCGCTTTCAGATCGTACCGCGACGTACCGTGACGTACCGAGACGTACCGCGACGTACCGCGGCGTGCCACAACATTTCACGGCATACCAAGAGGATTTGCCGGTTCGCGATATTTCATCGAGCACCTGTTCCTTCCAAATACCATTCTAAATACCTGTACGAAATCCTCGGTTTTACAACAACCGCCGCGTCGACTATGTCTACACTCTACTCCAGAGTTTCCCAAACTGTGCTCCGCGAAAAAATATTCATATATATAAGCTTTTTTCTACATTTTCACTATAATATTGGGAGTACAAATAAGTCTCCGCCGTTTTTCATCTTAAATTGGGCATTTATTGCGGAAGAACGGTACCTTATGTTTTATTCAAAGTATTGTCCATCGCTGGCCACTACTTTTTCCCATCTTTCTGGCATCTTTTTCGATTGTGTTCTTCTTTTAATTATCCTATTAAGCTGAAACTAACACGTTGTTGCCCTTAAATATTTGTAACGTGTCCACTGTTTTAAATTGTATGTGCCATTTTTTGTCACAAATGCATAAAATCCGCTGTCTAGTTATCCATCTACCCTTCAAATTACACAAGGTGTTCCGTCAAAATTCAAAGACCAAAGTGCTCCATCAGAGGGAAACCCTGCTCTACTCGAAACAATCGAGGAATCTCGCGTTCGAGTCAGTGTCGCCAGAGAGGCGCTCGTTTCGGCGCCTTCGAACAGTCACCTCGTTTCCATCGAGTCTCCTTGCCTCCTATCGTCGCAGGTACGCCCTGTTCGTTCGATCCGACGGGACCAGGGTTTTGCGACAATGGTACACGAACGTGTTCAGCCGAGGATTATGGTCGACGATTCTGGCATTCACCCTGGTCACCGGTGTGATCATCGTCGGAGTGCACTGTCTCAAGAGGATCACGCGGACCAGCACGGAGGACGACGAGCAAACCAAGGACGAGTTCTCTTCGGCATCGTTCGGTTTGCTGGTCGTGTTAGGCTGCTTGAGCGGCCAAGGTAACGCATTTCTGACATAAATGAATATTGGTGTAATTTAAAACAATAAAGAAATTACGAGATTTTAAGATATTTATTAGGATCGTTGAAGAAAATAAGTAATCGTGGTGATATGTCTTCTGCTTGTTGCAATTGATGCAAACAATTGTTATCTTGCATAAGGATCCGCAGTCTGATCGTGAGGTACCCGGGTAATTTTTGTTCACCCAATTTTTGATTAGATTGAGGATGTTTATGTAACTTTAGGAAGCTCGAATAAAAGTGAAATCTTACTGTCCGTGGCAGTAGCCTTTGTGGATCTGAAATAAATTAAAATCGTGCCAAATTCTGTCGCATTTTTTGAAAATTTTGAAAAGCCACAATTGCATAAAGATCCGCGGTCTGCGCAAAAGTAACAGCTCTAGTGCGAACCAGGTTGCCACAAGATGCCCACCGCCTGGTCGCTCCGGCTGATCGTGCTGTCCCATTTGATCACGGGAATGCTGCTGGCCGGAGGATTCAGCAGCACGCTCACCTCTTATTTGGCGATCCGGGGGAACTCGGTTCCATTGAACAGCCTCGAGGACGCGTTGCAAAAGCGAAGTCACTCGATCTGCGTGAGGAACGACAGCAGTGCCTACATCCACTTCACCGTGGTAGGCTAATCATCTAATTAGACTTTGCGGGTTAATCTGCTAGGTTCGCTTCCCATTTATCAGAACGGATCGCCGAGGGGTGAGCTGAAGACTGAGTGGAGGGATCTGGTGAACGACCGGTGTCCTGACATGAGGGACGCTGCTCGGTTGAACCCGCGGCAGCTTTGCGAACACGGGTTCGCCTATCTAGAGGTGCCGGACGTCTTTCTGCCGATTTATCTCAGAGTTCGAGACGCCTGCGCCTGTCGTATCGTTCGGACGCCCGGTAGCTACTGGAGATTGAAGATCTCGTTCTTGCACGCTAGATTTGGGGAGCATCGGCGTCTGATAGACACCTAGTAAGCTCGGCTCCGTTTCCAGAAGACGAGGCACTCGAGAAACGGACAGAGACCACGGTTTTGAACGTGGACTAGAATACGCGGGGTACGTGAACCGTGTAGTACGAATTTAAGGGGGCAGACTCGTTTCTCATTTCTTGATAACGCAAAGATGGCGTTTTTCGGTAGTCAAAAGCGATGGATAAAAACATTTTAAAAATCACGCTTATATTAAAATGCACTAAAAAGGAGAAAATGATTTTTTTTAGACATTAGTGACTATAACCAAAAGCGTGTAGCGCTAAACTATATTGATTTTATTTATAGTCACTAATGTCTAACAAAAATTATTTTCTCCTTCTTAGTGGGAACACGTAGTGGAGTAGGGAGCGCTGGCGCGCGGAGTGGGGATCGCTGAACGCGATGACATACTACCGAACGTCGCGCGGCGAGGTGTGACGGTTAATATAAAAATTTGTTGTTCTCCTAGACGCGAAGTTTCTTTTTTAAATTTGTTTTTTAATATTGCATTGTCATCCAGTTCTGAGCCATGTTTAAGGTTTCAAGTCTCTAGCTCATCGGGAAGTGGTTTAAAATTCTATTACAAGATTTGACGTATACAACAACAACTCGACAAGCTAATATAAGCGTGGTAAAAAAGATCAATCTGGGCCGCAATCTTTTACGAGGCGTAATTTGCATTATTCGGCAGCATGTAGCTGTCGCAGCTT
>CM052313.1:29908695-29925121 GCA_028455605.1 Lasioglossum malachurum
AACAGACTCGAAAACGTTCGAAGAGCCTCTACTCTTTATGTATCAGATGATTGCATAAGTTCGTGTCCGATTTGAAAGTAAAATTCAACAATTTTCTACAACTAGAAGAGAATAGTGACTATACAATCTTTTTACCATCCGCCGTGCAGTACAGTTTGCGACGTCCACGAAAAACGGACACGAACTTATGCAATCATCTAATTGTAAGACTAACGTATCGCGAGCTTACATCTTCTTCTCGTCCGTTTTCGTGTAGTTCAACACGAGCTTCGTCAGCTTGACGAAATACTCCGGCACAAAATTCACAATCGTCGCCTTGCCGTTGATCTTCTTGTTGACCAGTCGGGTGGCGTTTTGGAAGTATTTTGTCCAGTTCATCTAAAATCGGGACCGAATCGTTAGGTTCTATGCGGTGCTATGCGCTTGTATGTACGTACGAAGGGTGCTCTGTCCTGGAGCTGGTGCAACGTCATCAGGTTGTAGAGCTTCTCCTCGTCCCGACGCTCCTCCAGCGGTGTCATGATCTCCGCCAGCTTCGTCTCGAAGTCGATCACCTCCTGCATCTGCCGTCTCGTCGAATTCTCTTCCCCGCCCAGCAGCACGCCGATCTGTGCAAAAACTCGTAGTTTGCAACCGATTTCGCATATGGACGTCTCTATGTAGCTGCATGGGTCCCATGGAAATCACCAACAACGTCTTTAGTTGACGACAGTATTGTTCCATATTAACATCGTTCTTTTACTGTAGGAATTATATTTTTATACAAAAGTAAAAGTACCAGAGTGCTGGATAGTTAAAGAAAGAAACGTCAGCACCCATCTTTAGAAACGATATTGCTGTCGGATAATACAGTCGTCGACTAAAATCGTTGTCGGTTAAATTCGTCGACGGTCGAAGACGTCGTCGGTGATTTTTGTGGGGCCCTTACCTGCGTACCGCATTTATCAGACAACATCTTCGGTTTATTATACAGGATTGTTATCAGGTTTATTATACAGGATCCGTACCTTCGTCATGTACTCCAGATAAGCGGTCAGCACCTTGACGTGCTCGGTAACGTTCAGATAGTTGTCGGCGGTCGGCAAGGTCAGCCCACCCTGATCGATCTGGGAAACGTCGAACGGTTTCGTTTATCGAGTGACGCGCCAGACGGCCTCCGCGCGTTTCTAGTATGTACCTACGCCTAGAGCCGCTGCCTTACTTGTATAATGTGCCTGGTGCTATTTCGATCGTCCTCGTTCACCGCCCATGTAAACAGACCGTCCATGTTGTATACGTTCTGCAGAATGTGCATGCTGGTTTGCAGGGACCACGAGGACACGTTGAATTTCCCGGACACGTTCCAGCCGCCGATCATCTCCAACAAATCGAGCATAGGCTTCGCGCCTAGGCTCTCTATGGTGTCGTTCGCGTCCATGCACGATAGGAAGTATTGCTTGGCTTTCTTCTCCGCCTTGGATCTCATCTCGCTCAGCGATTTCTCTGTCGCGAACCAAATATTGTTACTCTCGCCCGCGAAAACCCGAAGCCACAGTTTCCCAATCTGACTTTCTGGCCGAAGGTGGGATCTCCTGGGCCTCTTAAGGTCGGATCTTTGAACTGCGACTTTGCGTTCGTGATGAATAGAATATAAGAGTCCTCAGGATCGCAGGAACGCTGCGTTCAGACGCTCTTAGGGGATCCCACCTTCATACTCCGTTCATCGCGAACGCAAACTTGTGCATCCAAACGCACAGGAGACGCTTAGGAGATCCCACCTGAAAATGATACATTATACGCGCAAAGCAATCGATTCTGGAACGAGTTGTTCCTACACTGGGAAACTATGTGCGCTCGGAAACGTCCAGCGACGCAACGATCCACCGAGAGTTACCAAGAACGTTCTTGACCACCAGCTGATTGTCCTGCTCGAGCTTCCCGAAGGTGCCCCACATGCTGTTCCCGTCCGGGATGGGGTTCTTCTTCATCCATCCTCCGCAAGCATACCCGTAGAAATCGTCGCAAGGGTCCACCGAGCGGTCTATGCTGTTTATGATGTTCGCCGCGACGGTGACGCAGTGCTCCGTCAAACAATGGGTCCCATCTGCAACGAGCAATCACGATGTATTCCTGAATATCTGGATCGGACGTTTCCTCGTTACCGTCTCCGTGCGACGTCACGTGGAGTATCGGCGCCTCGTCCCAGCCGTTCTTGCTGCTGATGACGATCGACAGCATCACGACCATCAGCAATAGGCCCGCGCATATGATGAAAAGGCATCGCTCGAGCGCGCTCCTCGCTCTCCACAGCGACGTTCCCTACGCGAAACAAACGGCCCCGGCTCGTTTAAGCCTGTTAGAAAGCGTCGCCCGACCGTTGGACTCCGCGTCTTATTGCTAGAATCATTCTATTGCTCCCGCTCGGATTCAATAACCGCGATCGTTCGTGCGCGTTACGCGTTCCCTTGTAAACGGGGAAACAATCGTTTACCCGGCGGATCAACGAGCGGTTCATGAACAACGGAGATCGTTCGAAGAGTTTACCTTGATCGGGAAAGGGACCGAGCGGAATCGAACGTGCGGCGCCGACATGCTGAGCGCCTCGCTGTGCGGAGCGCTGGACCCTATGCTGCTCGTGTCCTCGTCCTCGAACTCCGCCTGCTTGTACATCATCATCTGCGGACAAGTCGAGCGTCGTTCACCGTACGAACAATCAACATTTACACGAAAGCGGACGGACCTCCCTGGCTCTCCGAGGTGAAGGATTGGGATGTGACCAATAGACAGCGGATTTTATGCATTTATGGCGAGAATGAATAGGTGCTATTTATGACAGTGAAAATATCAGAAGAATTTAAAGACACCGTTATATTGTTTCCGACCCGTTGAACATATTAAGGGGAAAATATATTTTTATTTTGCATCAAGATCCGCTGTCTTGTAATCAAGTACACCGCAAACAGGCTCGAAGTTTGATTGATCGAATTCGAACTCTCTGTAAGTATACTCGAACCTATGCCAGATAGTTTCGAACCTTTACAAGTAAGTATATTCGAATCTTGGTCAAACATATTCGATTTTTCTAATGGTTATTTTTTTTTTACTTTTAGAATCAATTATCCTGTCCTTTTTTACCCCATTTTATCAAAAACTGCACGTGAATATCTTTGTATAATGGCCACTTCTATACCTTCAGAAAGAGTATTTTCAGGAGCAGGAAATATCATGGATAAAAAAAGGTACGAATTGTACGAACTGCACACTATGCAGTTCTGATCTCGAAGATTCGGGTACTACTTGCAAACGATTCGATTCCTTTCAACATCGAAGTACTTATAACTATCTCGAGGTTCGAGATATCGGTTTCTATAAAATTAACACTTCATACAGTAATCGAAACCCTCGAAATGAAACTTGGTAATTGCAATTAACTCGGATTCGTGAGTACACATTGAACTTGATCCCAACCCTAATGAAAGAACGCGGCGCCGATCTGCCTCGCCGTTGCACAATGTCTACTACGCGAGATAATGTAATTAGTAACTCGTAAATCTTAGCTAAGCAGAATCATAGCTTCTCGCGCGCGGAAATTATCTGAGCGATAAGGTTCCCGCGGTTGCCACGAGTTCCCGCCCAATACGGTACACAAGCTCCGAGATTAAACGTCCCTCGCGGAGTCCGATCGCGTCGGTTTTTCCGCGGCATGCCGTGGAGGGTCTTCTCGTTCTCCCGGATAAACGGGCACGGACGATTGCGTATAAACGCGGTCGTACGTCAGACAGATGCAACATGTGACCCCGCGGCGGTGTCGCGTGCCTGGCGTCGCGCGTAAAGCCTACGCAGTTTCGGGCTTGCGGCCGGAGACCGATCGGGAAACTCGTCTCGGCGGAATTGCCACGGTTGGTGACACAGTTTTAGAGCAAACTAAAAATACGTACCCTCCTCGCGCGGCCGTTCCGTCTAACCGAATACCAGGGACCGTCGGGATCGCTGGAATAACATCGCGAGCCCGAGCACAACCTTCGGATGGAACGACGCGACGTCGGAGAGTCGCCGCGACGAGTTCCAGTCCGGGACTGGCTCGTGAATCAGGCGATTACGCGGTATCGCGACTGTCGCCGATATCCGGGGATGACAGAAGCTTTTTCGACTTTTGACGAGGCGATAACGAGGCCGAGCGTCCGCGACGGAACAAAACGTTCGTTCCCGTGACACGCTTTCGCTTTCAATCTTCCCCGGCTTGTTACTCGGAATCGCGGAGAACGAGACGCATTGTACACGTCCAGCGTTCCGACGCGGAATTCAGCCGATAACGGCGTTGAAATTTTATAAAGAGCGCTCGAGTATCGTTCGACTTACGTTGCGTTATCTCGTTGCAGATGCGAGTAACCGCTCGCGCTCGTGTCGTGGAACAAGACGGACCGCCGTTGGAGCCTCGGATCCTCTGTGCGCCGCTATTATTCGCGGGAACGGAAACGAGATACAACCGGAAGCGCAAAGTACGTGGAAACCATCGTCGCGATAACGCTCGAACGCGGCCAAGCAGTCGGAAACCGCGCGAACAATTTATTCGCGGATAGGCGCGAAACGCGAGGATTCGCGCACGCTGACGCGAATCGACCGGACAGATCGACCGATCGCGGGAGAACGCTCGGCTGATCCGACGCTGTCCGAAAGAGGATCGACGAGCCACGGCCACGAGAGGGACGGGACGAGGCTCTTGTCGAAACTGCAAGCCGCCTGCACGCGTGCATGCACGAGGAGCCGCGTACTTAAGCACGCGCACGCGTATGCAATCGAGCTGGCCGTTTCGTCACCGACCTTTCGTGGCGGCAGGAAACGGACACTTGTGCCGATGTTAATACAATTAAAACGTTTTTCGCTACGGTACGCCAGCCACTATTCGATCCCCGAGCGGTTTCGTATCGCGATTCGTCAGGAGACAGCGAAAGAAAATTGCATCCGCGAGCATTATCGTCGCCGCGTTTCGGCGGCACGGTGAATCGCGCGGAGCAACAAGGACGCCGGGGATGTTGTCGGTCGCTCGGGAATCGACTTGTGTAAACATTCGAATTGAGCAATTACGTCTATGATCCCGATTTCCAAAAGTCCCGGCGGGTCACGGATCGGTGACGATCTACGCAGCAAAGTTGCAACGCGATAACAGCTGCGGAACGAAGCAGCTCGGACACTTAAACGTCGCTAATATTAGACCGTACAAAGATGCGAAGATCGCGCAATTATTTCGTCGGAGAAGCGAACGGAGTAGCTCGCGGCGCTCGAGGCCAGGGCAAAGCGGTTTCCTCGTTGCTCGAGGAAGTCTCGCAGCCGTATCGATTGATAAATTAACCGTGGCTGGAATCGTGCCCGTGCCGTCGGCCATCGCGAGCCTACGTTGCGTGCTCGTTCGCGGGCGATCCCGGCCCCGAGGGAATAGAACGCGGCGGAGGATATCCCGAAAGCGACGCATCACAGAATCCCATCGATCGATCGTTGCGGTTCGGTCAGCTAATAATAATTCTTCGGTGCCAGCGAGTCGCGCGCGTTTCGGAACACGATCCGCGGTGGAGTGTCCTCCGTGACATTGACATTACATAACGAATACGCCCACTGTCGTAAAACGACGTCGCGCGGAGCCAGAGAGGTCTCGTCGACGCCTCGAGAGGGTGTTCCTCATCCACCAGGCGAAGAGCTTTCTTTCGAATTCCACTCACCTTCACCGACATCTTGCCCGGCTTCCGATCTTCTAATCGTCGCACAATCACTTGAATTATTGATTCACTAGACCGGGAGAGCGGGCTTCGCCCCGGAAACGAGCGAGCACCGGAGCAACGGAGCAAACGGGACAACGGGGCCAGAAGGAACGCGGTCGAGTCCGAAAATCGAGGGTCGGGAGAGAGAGAGAGAGTGCGTGAGAAAGAGAACACCGGGCAGGGAGAGAGAGGGAGAGAGAGAAAGAGAATCCGTGGCACGGAACTAGGTTCGTCCCCGCGACTATGACATTTTCCAGCTCGGATTTTGCGATGGTCGCAGCTCCGCCGCTGTATCGGTGCCGCCAGGTTTGCGCGGCTGTCTCTCTCTCGTGGGGATGCTTCGACGCACCTCCAACCCCTCTACCTATCCTCCTATTGATTTCCGTCGGGTCACTGGGTGGCACCTGCCATCTCTTTACCGTCGACCCGTGCTCCACCGAGCGTCGTTTACCATCGAAGCCCGTTTATCGGCTCAGCCGCCATACCGGATAACAAGCTCCACGTCCACACCGGAAACTGTACCGCAATCTTTGCCGAATCGATGAACAGGCTTCCCAAGTTTCTTCTTCTTCTAAAACAAGCGAGCGCAGAGATTGCTCGCGTTCGCGAGCGATTAGAATGATCAAAGCGAAATCGAATCGCGACACGTTCGCAAAGAAATTCCGCCAGCCGCGTCGCCGAGTCCTTCCCGCATTCCTGCGCGTTATCGTCGCGCGGAAGGAGACCCAGCGACGACTGCGTCCTGGTCGATTCAAAAATGAAAGACGGATACCAACGTAAACGAGACGAACAGTCCGAGGATCATCGTACGCGTTCGCCTGAATAAATATTTCGTCTTTATTTCAGAAAGACATCCTTCCACCTTCTCTTCATTCTCAATCTCCTCCTCCTTCTCCTCCTCCTCATCTTCCTCCTTCTCGTCCATCGGTCGTTAGGTACAATATATCTTACAGTATGGTAATACGAATATGATTGCACGTTACGGTCAGAGGATCGCTCGGACTAGTTTATTGGTTAAAGCTATGTAACACGCAGATACTACGCACGCACACAAAATATAGTGATATTCCTGAATCTACAGAAGAGCTCCGCGGATCCGGAGCATCGCGTGTCGTTTACGCGTTATAATATGTATTTTCATTTCGGACGGACACCGCGTGGATTCGACGGGTCCGACTGAACTTTAGGATCGGTTACAAAAAATAATTGGATATGTACGTATGTGTATGTGTATGTGTGTGTGTGTATATATAATGCGTGTATGTCTGTAGATATGTATGTGTGTGTTTGTACATATGTATACGCGTGCACTCTTTCTTTTTTTCATTATTTTCGTCTGTTATCATCTCCTCATCTCATCTCGTCTGATTTAAGCTAACACCTTGGCTGCGCGAAAGACTCGGTCGCCCGGGTCATTAATTTACCTAACGGACACGTTATTGGCACGTATGCTGTTTCTTTGGACCGCAGTTAGAATCGAGAAAACCTATCGAACGTAATCGAGAAGGAAAGCGACGACGACTCGACTATTTTGGTAGGCGCCGCGACGCGTGTAAGTCGCATCGCGCGAAAACCTTTCAGCGTGACATCGTGAAAACAATCGTGTAACCTGGAGAAAGACGACGACTCGAGAGAGAAAAAAGGAAGTCACGCGTAGGTACGCGTTCGCAAGCTGTCGTCGCTCCGAAAAGACGAACGGAGCGCTATCGTTCCCATCAAACACCAGGTCTTTTATCGCTCGCGTCCGTCCCAAACTTACAGAGTTTTATGTATCTCGCGCTCACACCACTCCCCTTCGTCCCTCTTTCCTCGCTGCACGCTATATTCGTAAACAAACTAGAGGCTCTCTCGTAAATTACATTATCTTAAAGTTAAGTGGAACAGCGATGGCTTGCCGGGCGTCGAAGGAGATCGAGCTTAATCTATGAGTTCGTGGTTGCAAGGCAAAACGACGAAACATCGGTTTCATGCAAGTACAATAGAATTTACAGGTCTCTTCCGGTCGGGAAGAATGAACGTAAACGATCAATACGAATACAGATAGAAATACAAATACAAATACATATATTATAGAAGAATATCGAACGGAGAAGGGACGGGGATGCAAGAATACGTGTGGACTCGCGCGTTGTTTTTGCTCGTTCGTATTGTAACCGCGACGTGTTTTTTTCCCCGCGAGGTTCGATCGGAGTGTAAACTTTCCGATGTCGGTACAGCGCTGCGATGTCGTTAAGGCAAGTTCGACAGAAAGGTCGAGAGGCGTGAACAGAAATATTTGGTAAAACGCGGCGCGCGTTGTTTCGCCTTGTGAAACCACAGAAACGTTCGAGATTGCGTGAACGTGCAAAAACAGGGAACTTATGTATCTATACGAACGGTGCTCGATCGAGCCGGAAAACGGATCGGGTACTCTCGACGGATTCGTAGCGCCAGCTAAAACGGTTCACGGTTCACGGTACACGGTATAGAAAATCACGACGCGGGAGAGACGGTCATGCGATAAAACATTCTTCCTCCCTACTTAGATAGAACGGTTGATATTAAAAACGTTTACTCGTGGTTCGTAAATGTGTGCGACGATGTGCGAAGATTAGAAAAAGGGTGCGCTAACGAGTCGATTGGCATGCCGATATTAAAATGTAGGACGACGAGAAGTACGGCGTCAATCGACGGTTTTGTGCGTAACCGGAGTTAGTTGAGCCCATTCATAAAAACAGGGACACCGTTCGCGTAATTGAGTGCGCGCGGTCAACCGAATGCGACACGCGACACCGCGCCGCCACCTGTCGTCGCATTGTGTCGCGTCTCACGGAAACCGACGCGGGACTGACTTCGAGCGACGAATCGTATTTTTCGAGCGAATCGTTTTCTGGCAGTATCGCGTGCGTTCGCCAACGAAAATCCGTCGGCGGTCGTTGGTTGCCGTTGCCGGCTGGGAGAATCGATATCCCTGTCCACCGACACCGACGGCCAAAAACCAGTTGCTCCTCACGGAGAAATGAAGACGGTGCTCTGAGTGTTCCCACAGGTTTCTCAGTAAAACGTTACGAGAATAGTTATTGCATCGATCAGCCCCTCGACGTCACGCGTCGCACTCCCTGCTCGAAAGCGAAGTCTGCCGCGTGACGGTTGCGGATCGATCGAAAAATAGACAGGATCAACAAGCATTGTAGGTACAACATTAAATGTTTCTCTTAATACGCGACAAGTATACACCGACACATCGGAGGACCCGTTAAAAAAATAATACTGCGCTCGTTTTCTTTACACCGATTGCGGGATGGAACGTGTTGTTCGACGTTTATCGCCTAACGATCGAGTTTTATATATAATATATATATATATGTATACGCGGGAAATCGTACGTTAACGTGTATACAAGAATAAGGTATCGCTTCAATGTCGAATCGCTCGTGCATTCAGTCCAACGATTTCGATCTGTCTAATCTATGTTTACTTTCAAAATCAGAATTTGTACTGACGTTGGCAAAACGAGGACGACACCGTTGCTCGTCCTCGACGTTCTCCGTCGAGGAAGACCCGCCGTCGGAAACGAAAGACTCTAATATCACATTGTTGGATGGATTGGATTGGAAAGAATTCGCGCTAGCGGCAGCCGTCTCTTCCAGAGGACTCGCGTAATTCTGAGACACACGAACTATCGCGGTCGTTGTCGCTGTCGCTATCGCTGTGGCTGTGACCGTGGCTGTGACTATCGCTGTTGCTGTAGCCGTAGCTGTAGCTGTAGCTGTAGCTGTCGCTGGCTCCGTATTGATAAGTCCCTCGCAGGAACGAGGCAGAGTTTTCGAGAACGCCCGTTCAACAGAATATTCGTCGCATTTCGCGTTACCCGCGTACCTGCCGGTCGCCTTCAAAGACCCGCCGTACACGCGACGGCTCCTCGAGAACTCCACTTCGAAATCTTCCGACGAGTTCACTGTGGATTCTGAATCGTTCTCGCCGCGCATCGATGAAAATTCTCTGCCGATTTCCATTGCGTTCAGCTGTTGCTCGTGTTCGCGATCGTTCTCCTGTAGTACATCGTCCGCAGCTGTTCCCGGTTTTCCGTGCGTTTTCGGTACCAAACGATCGCTTGGCTCCCAGACGCTCGGGTCTCTACTGCTACCTGCCGTGCAGTCGATGTTCACCATCGTGTACCTCTCCATTCTCGGCACGTCGAAGCTCTGGTTCTCCGGGTCCGAAGTGTCCGATGATTTGTCCAACGAATAGGGAATATAGTTCGTAGATGTACCTTGATAGATACGCGTGAATCCGTCCCCGGGGACGAACGACTGCTCCTGGTAGTTGAACGGAACGTTGACGCATAGGTTCGGCCTGATCGTGCCATCCGGCAGCAAGTACGGCGGGAAACGCGGCAACGGCATCGCCTCCGGGTTCTCGAGCTGGCGAGGACTCACGTTCCCGCTCTGGTACGCCGCGTTCTGCTCCAGACCGGCGTTCAGCCTCGTCGACGGGTTGCACGCGTACGAGAAGCACTGCGGCACGCTCGAGTTTGGCAAGACGCTTGCCGATTGACCGTTTATCCGCGCCCCCGAGGTTTCCGGCGACGCTGGGTTCGATATCTTACCGCGTGTCTGCGCTATCACAGTCTCGTAACTCGGCGGCGGACCGTACAGCTGATAGTACGGGCAATTCGCGTCGTTCAACACGACATTCATGTTCTGGTAGTGCGAGGAAGCGGCCGGGCTACCGTTGTACGCTGGCACCGCTCCGTTTCTCTGAGGACCTGCCGATGCAACAGATCGTTACGCACGCGAAACCAATGTTTAAGACTGTCTCGAGATTTGTTCGATTAAAACGATGCGTGTACTAGCCTTTCCACATTCGATGCAACAACACGGTGTTCCTCGCCGAATTGTAGGTGATGCGAGCTCTTTGTCCCTGGCAAGGTGGCCCTCGAAGGGAACTCTGGGCTCGAGGATTCGAAGCTCTGTTCGGGATATTCGATGCGGCTGCTCTGTACCTTCCTTGCAACCAGTACCGGTACCACCAACCACCGCCGGAACACACCAGGAACATGATGACCACCAGTATCCTGGAAATACATCAAGATGGTCAAAGTAATACTACATACATATAGCGAATGGCCGTCTGTGCAGCCGGTTGCCTCCGCAAGGGGCAACGATCGAATCGATTCGAATGTCTTTCGATTCTTTTCAATCGCGATACATTTCTACTTACCAGTAATACCATAAATGATGAAAGTGTAATCCCGGCGTCATGCAACAACCGATACCGCAACAATATTCCGTTCTAGAACACCTGAAATAATGTTACGGCGTTTAGATCGTTCCTGATAACTAACGAAGAAACGTGACATCAAAATCTCGACATTCTGTTTTTCGAAATCGCGAGACTCGTGAATTATTTAATCGTTATACGGTGCAACTTATTCGAAGAACATTTCATCTCGAAAATGAAATATCATGAACGGTGACGTCACGAGTCCATGTTGCAACAGTTGCACCCTTATCATCTTACAGAATAAACATAGTGACGTGCAGATGAAACTCACTCGTAGTATTTTATTTCTCCAGGCATTTCAGAGGCACAATATTTTGCTTCTGCCTAAAAAAAGTAGTCGTTTTAAATCGGTTAGCGGGTTGGCGATATAGAATTAATCGATAGAGAAAGAAGAGAACGAGAAAGTTTTGTTGGCATCAGGCATTACCGTCGTGCAACGAGAGAGAGAAACATTTTTGAACGGGATCAATTGAAAACAAGGGTTCATCGATCGTGTTTCGAAAATGTTCTTCGGCGAGCGTGTCGAACGATTTCGATCGATTGATTCGATGTACAAGTAATAAATCGACCGTTAGCTCGGAGCTCAGCGAGAAGAAACGACATCGGGGACTATAACGAGAACGTGTAAAACGAATCACTCACGTATATTAAGCACTTAGACGTCCCGGCGAATATCGCCAGCTTTTTCTTCGTGTTTCGCGCCATCTTCTCTCGATACATTCACGCTTTCGTTCCTGTCGAAGAAAAACTAGGGGCTCTGACAGAATGTTTTGACATAATCACCATCTCGCTCCGACTGTCATGTGCACACAACATTGAACACCACTTATTGATTTCAATTTCGGAGCCGTGTCGCCAGATCAGGGGAATTCACTCGAATTCAGGGGAAGAAGTCACCCCCTCTTTGCCAGTAAGGGATTGGTCACGTGACGTTGCGACACATGCACGACAGAGACGAAACGATTCACGTGACCGGACTGTAGTGGAAGCGTGGGGGAATAGCGTCGTAGAAGGAGAAGGATAGAGAGGGAGACACTGGCGATTCTGTTTCGCAATGACGTCATTGGGTGCAGAGCTGCCAACCGAAGAAACATTTGCTGATATGGTTGCCACCACTGGGAACTCGCTCCTTTCGAGACAAGTTCCGACTGTTCCGAGACACGATACGTGATTGTAGACAATTATAGACCATATACCAATACCACAGCTTGTTGAGCTTATTGTTAGATCATATATCGTCAGCCTCATATGAAAATTGCCTAACAAAAAAGTAAATTTTACAGGAGGCGAAAAAACGATTTAAAGCGAAACTATTTTGCTTTACACGGAGATTTTTTCAAACTATACAGTCAGACTCTCGCGGTGTTCCCATTTTTACCTTCAGCCTGAAATTCAAAACATCAGCGATATCACTAACGACACGCCTAAAATAATGAAAGTATTCAACATAGACTTCGTCTATTTCACATCATTGCAAAATATATTTTTCTTTCAGTAGCATAAAGAATACATTTTGGTGCCTTATTGGTAAACTGCACATATGTTCATGCATTTACAGTTGACCCAATTACATTGAAATCAAAGAAATGCAACTGATACTGTTATTGTACTCGAATCTAGATAAACCCCTTAACGGATCAGACAAACTCCTATCCATGTCTAATTTTTATAAAGTAACATGTAAAAAACTATATCTGCATAAACATCCATATTCTACTTGTTCGTGTACGCAGAGAGGAAATTTCATCTCTGGTGTACGTTTTATTGTTTTACAGAGCCCGATAAAATTCGTGCTCTCCAACTGTTGTTTAAAATTCGATAAATTGGATAGAAAACACTGTCCGTTATGAGTTACAAGGAAACCTTTGTTGTCTGTATTTGTATCACAGAATCTTTTGTCGCCGCATTTTGGTCTGCTACTTTGTTCTTCATCTGCGAAGACATTAATGTGTAGCTAATTTTTAAGTTTTTCTTCAGGAATGGAACATAGTAGCTGCGACGGGAGCCACAGTAGATAAAGACACAGAACAGTGCCACGAAAAGCAATGCTCCGAGAATGAAAGCCCTGTTGGAAAACGTAATTTTCAGTAATGTGTTACATGAAATAACTGATAATAAGAAATAAATAAGAAAGAAGTATACGTTAAAAGTAGAAAATTAAAATCCGCCTCTCTGCAGCACTCATTATCGCCGCAACAATACTCCCAAGATTCGCACAAACCCCAGATGCAGTAATGTACCAAACTCTGAAACAACATCAAAAATGTTTGTGTATATTTCTTAATTTGTTTACCAGAAAACGTTAAACGATGAACATTAAATTACCATTGGGAAAGCGTAAATAGAATAAAACGGTACATTCACATGACAGCTGTTCTGTCAAAACATGATCATAGACTATATAAATACTCGATTGCTCGTTCGATACAAAATGCATTCTTGAAAACGCAGCTTTATTTCCAACGAAGTTCGCTTGTTTGGAAACAGGGTCGACCTATCAAAGAAGTCTTATATAAATAGATTATATTATTTATACATATACTTATAGACCCGCTTCAGATAACATTGGATAACATAAAGATGACACACTCGTTCGTTTTTACTTTACTCTTATTATTTTAAATGTGGTCAACATTTTGTCAATTATAATTTGGAAAAAGTTAAATTTTAATTTGTAGATGTTGATGATATGAAATCTGTATTTATTTCTTCACAACTTACTTTATTTAAAAAAAAGAATAGTAAGGACGGTTTGCTCCGTTATCTTGGAACACTACATCTGAGAAAAAAGTCAGTCGCTCGTCTCTAACATTCTATTACCCACGACTATAAAAATAATCGAATAATCGAGTTGAATCGAGACGAATTGCACATTGCACGATATCTTTGTGTTGAGGATTGATTACAACGTTCCACGCGTGATAATTTTGGAATTGTGTAAATTATTCTAGGAAAAATGGCATTGAGTCCGGTCACAAAGCAAAAAATTGCGACTGTCATAGAAGTGAGCAAAGTCATATTCCACTGGGGTTTTATTCCCACAATACTATTTTTAGGTTAGACTTGTGTTTTATTCAACATTGTTTCTTATTTATCGCAAATCTCGCTCTACCTGTTCGTTTTTACGAAAATGTAGAGACGAAATAAATTTGTGCAATTAATCAATTTATCGTTTACACAGGATTCAGGAAAGGTGCTGAACCCGGCACGCCAGAATTAACCATCATGAAGTAAGTATTTTCAAAAGGTTTCTAATATGAAATAATACGAAGTTACATTGAAATAATTGTAATATTTTAATATCCGCTTTTTTCAGCTTACTGTGGCAATAAATATATCGGTTATAACATCATTCCTTTTTTTATTTCCAATACAATGCCCTAGTTGATCCATCAATGTTTCCTATATTTTCGTTATGTACTATGTATTCATATTTATCGTTACTCAGACGAAACCATAAAATTATTAGCAAGAAAATATTAGCATACTGTTAAACAAGGTGAAATAAAAGATTTCTGATTACATTTCGAAACATCTTTCAATAATAGGTTATACTTGTATGAAAACATTGAAAATCTATCTTGCTCGTACTAATTGCATAATCATTGTTCGAACGAGTATCGAAACCACTGATATATATACTATGGATACGAGAAGCCTGACGCTCGTTAGAAGAAGATTTTGCCAGTTTGCAAGAGGCGCCATCAAATGTCAGACTATGAACTATGCTTCCCTCTGCACCCCGCGATCACCCGTGGAGCTCCACGCTTTGCCTCACTTCGCCACGCGCAAAACAAAGTGCCTTCTTCTACTGGCTTCAACGGCTGTACGGCTGGCTTATGAGAATCTCGTATCCATAGTATATATATCAGTGAAAGAGGGGATACTTGTATTCCCCTCGATTTTTCTCGATCTGGATCTCGATCACTGACCCTGATATTTAGACTGATACCCAAGCGTGCTCCCCGAGCACGCAGCGAGCAGAGTGGTGCCGGACAGGTGGGGAACACTGATATATATATACTAGTATATATCGTTCCACAGCGCCGCTTGAGGGTGCTCGGAGCCATGGGTTGACCTTGGTTGACCTGCCCTGGGTCGAGGTGTCGGACGTGCCGGACACGCGCGACTACCACCACCTATGGCCATATGTGCCGTCCACTGGCGGGCATTTGGCTGTCAGGGATCAGGGTATATAACGTCGCGAAAAATTGGTAACAGTAACAGTCATTCAAATTTTGCCAGACCGTTTCGCGAGCAGTACATCCAACTTCGCGCCATTAAAAACGCTTCGATTTCGCAGAAATCTTTTGCGGTTGTCATTCTCTAAAAGTTTTACACCTCTCGATCGTACGATTCTTTTCTTTATCTTGTTTTATCCCGTTCGCGGAATAATGAGACAAAGGTATATATACCGATAAAATCCAATGAATGAAAACGAAATCTGATCGTAAGAATCGTTACTGATATTCCTACACATTTTAAAAACGAATAACTTTTTCAAAATTGGACCGAACAAAACGTGTGGTTTTTTTCAATCGTTAGAAGAATTAGTTTATTAGTAAATTTTTAAAAATTCCCAGACAGCACACCGGCTCGATTTGGGCCTGATTTTTATGCGCGCAATGGCCAGGATATAGCCAGGAAGAGGCTCGAGCCCAGGGCCTGCCGGCCGTGCCTGGTTTCAGCCAGATTCAGCCCATTTACAAGATTGCAAGGGTGCGGGATTTGCGTTCTCATTTCGTGATAATACAAACACGGGTTTTTTCAGTAGTCAAAAACGCCAGATAAAGGTCAATCTAGGCAGCAAACGCCCTCAAAAGTTTTTTTTAAGACAGTGGGTTCTGTTTCCTGTTAAAGATGGTATAGGTTCTGTTCCATGCTAAAGATAATGTAGGAGCAGTTCCAGGCTAAACATGATGTGGCTATATCCCGGCCATAGCGCGCATAAAAATGAGGCACGAATCAACCGGCCTGGGCCTCGAGCCGTTCCAAGCATTGAGTTAGCTTGTAACCTGTAGATCCGGGGCCTTGCAGGCTTGGTCAGGTGGTAGGCTCGGTCAGGCTGTGCTATCTGGGTTGTTATTGGTCGCACAATTACGAAGGAAAAAGTAAAGTTCACGATTTTTTAATTTTTTATCTGTGCGCCTGTATAGTGAAAATTTCAACATATATGTATTTTATAAATCTAAGCCATAGTTATATACGCATGTACAAAGTTTAATTGAAATCAGTTAACGCATAAAAAGGCTATGGGCATCGTAAGATGTAAATAATCTATGAATATTTATTTAATTGCAGATTCTTACAATTTTTGCTATTTTCAATCAATTATATAAAATATTTCATAAGAACCATGATCGATTTCGATGAATTGAACACGAATTTCGATGAATACATGTTTGAAATTTTCATTTTACAGGCACAGA